>OY992876.1:299997089-300422089 GCA_963921405.1 Cepaea hortensis
TACAACATTCAGATAACATATGTACGCTGCCCCGAGTATTTCCCGCATTCTTCTGTAAAAACCAACAATTGTATTTTACACCGGCTTCGTCTTATACAGCCGGGTGTGATAAAACATCTCTCGTGAAGCCGGCATTCCCATGTGAGCTATCATATCAATTAATTATCATCGCTATATTGACTAAGGCCTGTAATGTATTCTCTTTATGCCTGAAGCTTGATTGTAACCAACAATAATAGCAGATGTTTATCATAGAGTGCTAACTTCGTCTGTCCTCACGAGGTACAAGTTTGCACGGATGTTATTTTTTGCACACCAAAATTATCCACAGTATTGGTGGCGGATAATGCAAAAGATCTGCAACAATTGTTGGACATTGTAGTAACGGAGAGTGCAAAGAAAGGACTCATAAAACAGTAACAATGTTGATATCAAAGAAAAAGGTGACACTACAATGTGAAATAGAAATAGAAGGTAATGTATTTAACCGAGTGGATAATTGTTAATACTTAGATGTAAATTATAACATCAGACGGAAGGTGCACAACAGAGTTTAAGAACATAATAGGGCAAACAAAGGTTGCATTTCAGACAATGAAAAGTATCTTATGCAAGTCTTAAGTCATTATCACTGAATGTAAGAAAATGAGTGCTGAAGTGCTATATAGAACATGTTTTGCTGTACGGCAGTGAATCTTGGAATGTAAATGAATAAATTAGGAGAAGTTGGAAGCAACACAGATGTGGTTTCTAAGACGAATGTTGCGAATTCCTTGGACTGCCAGAGTAACTAACGACGACTGTCTGAAAGAGGCTGATGAAACTAGGACATTATATACAACAATATGAAAGAGACAAACATATTTCTTTGGCCATGTGATGAGAAGAGAGGCATTGGAGAACATCGTGACGACTGGAACGATCGAGGGGAAGAGAGGCAGAGGCCGACCAAAATAAATGATGCTGGGTGGATTGAGACGGTGGCAAGGGGGAATATCATCAGCGGAGTTGATCCAGAACACCAAAGACCGATATATGTGGAGAGACATGAACGCCTACGCCAGCTGACATGGAACTTGATGATGATGATGATGATGATGATGATGATGATGATGATGATGATGATGATGATGATGATGATGATGATGATGATGATGATGATGATGATGATGATGATGATGATGAAAATTATCCAGAAAGATTATCATTAATCCACAGGACTCGGGATTCAGGGGAAAAGCATGATGCCCACACAATTAGACTGCTGCTGGTACCATTAGAATTGGGACTCTTCGATGGCTGTTGAAGATGAGGACGGAGTAAGTATGGTAATGTCCCATGTGTTGTGATTTTGGCTCATGTCTTAACTCATTTCCATTCAACTCAGCTGCATACATTTACTCGCTTCTTCACTCTGGCTTCTTTTTTTTTTCCATTCCATTCTTCCATTACCTCAACCCCGTTCAATCTCAGAAGAGAAGTTATATTAGGGTCCATCGCCTGGCTCATATTAATAATCATGTGACCGAGTCAGCCACAATTCGGATATTTGTTTGAAGGGGCTTTTTTCTTCTCCTTCTGCCTTCCATATCGTAGTGGAGTATAGGCCCTCAACCGTTCGAAACACAGCTGCGGGAGATTTCGCAGCAGACTGCCTTGCGTTGGTTTTTATAAAATGGTATGAGTACCGGTCATTCAGAAATCAATGGCAAACTACTGAACGTAAACTTGCCCAGAAATCACAAACAGCCGAAACATGCTAGAGCTGAGTAAGACATCCTGTATACAATATGCAACTAACTTGTAACTTTTGCTTTGATTCTTATACAACATAACTCCTCTCTGGTGTTAGAATGAAATTTTAAGAAGACACAAATTATGTTGGTCACTAGAAAGAAGGAAATACCACATTGTAATACACAAGTAGATGGGAATATTCTTAAACAAGTGAATCGGTACAATTATCTCAAAACAGTCATAACGTCTGATGGGAGATGCCTTGAAGAGATTAGAACAAGAAGGTAGCCTTTTTGCACGACGGAAAAACATACTGACCAATAAAAATATATATTATTTGCAACGAGAAAAAGATTGTTGAGGTGCTACATAGAACCTATGCTTTTGTATGGATGTTAATTGTGGACAATGAGCAAATAGGCTGGAAAACATCTGATGGTTGTGTAAATGTGATTTCTGAGGAAATTGCAAAGAATACCATGGACAGACAGAAAAAAAACAATGACCAAATCATACAAGAAACAAATGAAAATCGTAAACTGATTGGAGAAATTAGACGTAGACAGTAAAAATTGTTTGGTCACGTTGTGAGAAAAAATAAATTTTAGAACGTGATGACAACTGGCAAAATCTAGGGGAAGAGAACAAGGGAACGGCAGAGAAGTAAGTACCTGGATGGCTTGACTATATGGCATGGTCGAGACAAGCAAATGAGCTCATCCTCGACTCTGATGATCGCGTAAGAAGGCGGAACATGACCGCCCACGCTTATCGGCATGGCACATGAAGATGATGACGACGACGACGACGACGACGATGATGATGATGATGATGATGATGATGATGATGATGATGATGATGATGATGATGATGATGATGATGATGATGATGATGATGATGATGATGATGAACTGCTCTTACCGTGAATATGGCGATATAAAGTTTATCTTGCGTTGAATATATTATTATATACATAATCATATGGTAGCGATACGGTAATATGGTATACTATTATGAAAATTAATGTAAACATACATGTTTCCAAACCCTCCTGGTGCAAACTCCTCCCATATCCATATTAGCTCTTGTCATCATCCTCATCAGGTGCCTTGTCGACTGACGTGAAACATACGTCATGTCATGTGCTGGCCTTATTTCGTGTTCTGGCATCATTTCGTGTGCTGGCATTATTTAAGCCTGCTCTATGGCGAAGGGCTTACGAATGCAATTCGTAACCCCACGAACAGCGTTCGAAACACAGCTTTAGGCAATTTGGAAGCAGGCCGTCTTGTGTTGGTTTTCATACAATGGTATGAGTGCCGGTTGTTCAGAAAGCAATGACAAACTACTGAACACAAACTTGCAAAGTAATCACAAACAGCCAAGAAATACTGGAATTGACTGCGGCGTCCTGTAAATCTTCTTCTTCGTTCATCCGGAGTTTTTTTTTTTTCAGATGTGATTGCGTTGTGCCTGTTTACAGCAGAGCTGCGTTCTTGCCCTGTTAGGCCGACACATCCGACTTCTGCGGGCATTTAATTGTTGACCGGGTTATCCTCCCGGGGTCCTGTAAATAATACCCAACTCACGTTTAACTCCTTTCTCAAAACAATGTGTCCCCTTAGTGAATTCAAGCGCAGAAGCCGCACACAATAGGTTACTCTGTTTATTGCCTGGCATATTTAAAAGAGTTCCCAGTACATTTTAATTTACCATGGCCATAATAGATGCTCCACATTCGAACAATACATGTGACTACGTGTTTCATTGTTTTAGCTAAAGCATTATTTATTCGCCGTCTCTCTGGCCGAAGGGTTATACGACTTTCTCCGTAATCCCGTTTATCCACGCAGGGTCTCTCAGCGCGCGAGAATTGGAAGCGGTTTTACTCGAGCCGGTGACTTGCGGGATACTGAGCCGGCCGCTCAGAGAGCAATGGCAAACTACTGAGCGTAATCTTGCTAAGAAATCAACAATAAGCTGAAAGATGCTTCTTCTTCTTCTTCTTCTTTCGTTCGCTTGAAATATGTCTATATCTGCAATGTCGTCTCTTGCATGAATTGAACTGTTTTTTTTTTCAGTTCACACAGTGGTCCATAGAGTTTATCTTCCACTGTCGTCTCTCTAGGCCAGAAGGTTTGCCTAGATATGTTATATTTTGGGCAGTCTTGGAGTATGTGCTCTGCTGTCTGCGACGCCAATCCACATGTGCACATGGCTGTTTCACCAATCTTGAATTTTGTATACATGTGGTTGCGTAATCTATTGTGTCCTGTTCTGAGGCGCAGAATAATGACTTGTTCTGGTCTGTCCATAATGTGGTAGTCATCTTGAGCAGGTTTTGGTGGCTTTCTGACTGATTTGATCATTCTTTTCTTTTGGTGGTATGTAACGGGCACATCAGGCTGTTCCTCTTTGGCTCCTTCCTTAGCCAATTGATCAGCTCTGTCGTTTCCGGGTACTCCACAGTGGGATGGTATCCACTGTATGGTGACTTTATGCTGACTGCTAAGTTCAGAAAGTAGTGTCCTTAGTACTGGCAATTTCCCAGAGAGGAGCGCCTCGAGTACTGATTTTGCATCTGTTAGTAGCACCACAGGTTGTGTACCATTGCTGTTATTTAGTAATTTCTCTGTTGCTATCTTGATTGCCTCAATTTCGGCATCATAGTTATGGCAGTACTTTCCTGTCGGTACTCTGGCTGTGTCCCTAGTATTATTTGGGTATTCTATGTACACTCCCGCTCCTCCATTTCGAACAGCATTTTGTGCTGACCCATCTGTGTAGACTCGGATCCAGAGGTCCTGTGGGTATTCTTCATCAAGGAAGCTGAGAGTGGCTGTTCTGCGCTGCACACTGTTCTGTTCTTCCTTGTCAAATATTCCTCTCACTTTTGTCTGGATTTGTAACGATAGTCTATGCTCATCTTTCCATGGAGTTCGCTCTGGAATAGTTGTTAGGGGGATACCAACTGTGGGCAGATCAGTGGTTTCTCTGCAGAGTCATTTGGACTGGTGGATAAAACTACTTCTTTTCAACCGCCCCATAGCTAGGTTTTCAAATCTGTTCTTCATAGGGTGGCCTGGCAAGCTGAGGAACTTTTCTGCTTGTATGAGCGTTTTCGTATCTCTGCGCTCACTCAGTGCCTGTGTCCTCCCCATCTTCTCCATTTCCACTATAGGGGTTGATCTCATCCCTCCTGTGGTGACTCTAAGTGCTTGATTTTGCACCTTGTCCAGCTCTTGTAGTGTGGTATTTGATGCTGAACACCACGCAGTTGACCCATATTCCAGGTGTGGTCGTATGCTCTGTTGGTAAACTTTGCTAAGTATTTTCGTACTGGCTCCCCATGTGGTTCCACTTAGCTTTCTCAGGATGGCTATTTTCCTTCTGGCTTTTGCTACTGCTTTGTTGATGTGCTTTCTCCATGTCAGTGAAAGATGCTGATGTTGACAGCGATGTCCTGTAAAGGATACGCAAAACATATTTTACAATATTTATTCATTTATTCACTTCATGTAATATGTAACTCTGCGGTATGCACCTAACGAGATGCACCCAAATATGCCAGGCAATAAATCGTGCAACATATTGTCCGTGGCTTCGATGTTTAAACTATCCTGGCTATAACTTGGAATTAATTGCATTTATTGAAATCCGACTCTTGTTTCCAAATAACTGCGCTGGTGTGCACAGTTTTGAATAGCCCCAGGCCAACCCTCTTTCTTTGCCTGTAACAACATTCCTGGCAGGTTACAATGGGTTACAATGTGATATTTATGGCGTCTTTGTTTAGGTTACAGTGTGTTACAATGTATTGTTTATGACGTCTATGTTGATGAAGGAAGGAAGGAAGGAAGGAAGGAAGGAAGGAAGGAAGGAAGGAAGGAAGGAAGGAAGGAAGGAAGGAAGGAAGGAAGGAAGGAAGGAAAGGAAGGAAAGGAGGGAGGGAAGACGTGGGGCAGGAAGTACAGGAGGAAGAAAGATAAGATAATCATGATAATCAAGATATTTGCCATAAACCATGTCTACACTTGCTTCTATTTTAATGTCAAAATATTCTTCTCCCCCGTTCTCTCTCCCTCTGCCCCTCCCCCACAACCCTGTCCCCGTTCTTTCTCCCTCTATCTTTCTGCACCACCACATCCCTATCCCTCGTTCTTTCTCCCACCCCCCTCCACATCCCTGTCCCCCGTTCTTTCTGCCTATCTCTTTCTGTACCCCCCCCCCCCCCACCCCTGTGATCCTTTTCTCTCCCTTTATCTTTCTGCATCTTCCCCCACATCACTGTCTCCCGTTCTTTCTCTAACCCCCCCCCCCCACACACACACACACACACACACACACACCCCCCTGCCCGTCATTCTCACTCCATCTATCGTTCTGCATCTCACACTTCACCCCTGTTCCTCACTCTTTCTCCCTCTATCTTATTGCATCTCACCCAATTTCCCACGACCATGAAATATTGAAAGCATAAATACATTTTAACAATGTACCAGTCTATGCTTATCTCCCCTATAAATTGGCTTCTAAGTGGCGCTGAGGAAAATAAAGGGTTCTACACGAGTAAAATGCCATGGGCGCTCACTGCTCCCCAAAGACTGTTATTGTACAGTTATAAGCAAGCAAGTGGGATCTTCCAGATATTTGGAGAACGTTGTTCTTTGCGCTGAGTCTATTAGCACAAAAAAGAGTTTGAGATTACGAGGGTCCTGGTGGGTTTTTTTTTTAAAAACTTTGTTGTGTATCCCATACGGGACGTTGCAGTCAACACTAGCATTTTTCAGCTGCTGTTGATGTACTAGGCAATTGTCACGTTCAGTAGTTTGCCATTGCTTTCTGAACGACCGGCTACCATACCAGCACGTTATAACCCAACGCGACACGGTCTGCTGCACACATCGGTCGCAGCTGAGTTTCGAACGCCTGGTACCCGGCTCACGAACCGCGTTCGCAAGCAAGGTGGGTTATAAAGAGAATAGAAAAAGAGAATAGAAATGGCCAAAAATGCTTTTAACGGCATCAGTATTAACATCTAGTGAGATTAACAACGCATTAACAATGAGAATTGTCAAATGTTACGTATATTCAACACTATGGTGCGGAAGCCTGGACAATGAACAAGCAACTAGAAAGTCGAAAAGAGGCTCTAGAGGTGTGGATATAGAGACAAATATGTCGTATTTCATGGGAACAAAAACAATCAAATACTGAAGTTCTACAAAAACTGGAAATGAAAAGAAAGTTGATGAAAGAAATAAAAAAGAGATATGTGAAATATTTCGGCCACGTTAAAAACATAACACTCTTATAAAAACCATACTGGGGGAAATGTTCAGGGCAAGCGAGCAAAACGTAGACAACGATACAAATGGGAAGATAACATCAAGATATGGACAAACATCAATCTGACAGAATATACAGTAGGGTGAGATACAAACCGTGTTGGAGATCCATTGCAGACAACATTCATTGTGGAGACGGCATCTGATTGATTGACTGATTGATTTATTGGTTGATTGATTGATTGATTGATTGATTGATTGATGATAAGGGGTCACAAAATGTAACATGTTCTGTGCCATTGTAATATACAACAAAGAGGTTGAGTTTACGAGCGTCCTGGTGGTACCTCGTTGTCCCTGGAACACGATCATCTATAAGTTCCCCCACACTATACACAGAGCCCCTACCACATCTGCCTTATCATGCACCAATACCCTCACCCAACGCTGCAGATCCAGCCAATCTGTCCGCCTGCTCGTTTCCAATCACACCAGCATGTCCTGGGGAAAAGATCCAACAGATGATCCCTACCTTTGATGTTTGAATGGAAGCATGTCTGTCTTCACCGTTCCCAGCATGCTCGGTATGTCCGTTGCAATCACAACCCGCGCGTATTGTTTGCTGGTGCCACCTGGTGCGATGAAGATAATAAATCTACCGCAGTCCACCTGCAAACTGTAGGCAGTTAGAGCTGGTGTATGTACGCATTTTTTGTCATCATCATCATGTGCCATGCTGATAAACGTAGGCAGTCATGTTTCGCCATCTCACTCGATCACCAGAGTCGTGGATCAGCTCAGTGGTCAGACCTCGACCATGCCACATGGCCAAGCCAACCAGGTATTTATTTATCTGCCTTCCCCTTGTTCTCTTCCCCTCGATCTTGCCAATTGTCACCAAGTTCTCCAATTTATTCCTTCTCATAACGTAACCACAAAATTGTTACTATCTACGTCTAATTTCTCTAATCAGTTCACGATTTTCATCTGTTTCTTGTAGGACTTGGTCATTGGTTTTTCTGACTGTCCGTGGTATTCTTGCATTGTCCTCGGAAACTGTATTTCCACAGCCATCATGATAGGTATATGTGAGACCGGGTGGAAAGGAATGGACATTATACAATCTTAGGAATATAGCATAATCCATTCTGGTGGAGATTAAAAAAAAAAAAAAAAAACTTGTTGGCACAGTTAATAAATAGATCCATTTTAAACACCTTTAGTCACGTTGGGCATGGGTTGCTAAACCCATATTTTTATATATCATATGTTACTCCGGGGTGATGTGGTTAGTATCACCTTGGGCGCCTATACTTCCCAAGACATTTCCTGGTACCCACTTTAGGCTGGCTGGACCTAGAAACTCTGGTCAATTTAAAAATTCGAATTCTCCCCAATGTGGATCG
The DNA here is from genome assembly GCA_963921405.1 of Cepaea hortensis. Taxonomy (NCBI): domain Eukaryota; kingdom Metazoa; phylum Mollusca; class Gastropoda; order Stylommatophora; family Helicidae; genus Cepaea; species Cepaea hortensis. The sequence continues at coordinate 300,005,521 of OY992876.1, forward strand.
AACGCTGACTGGCAGGGCGAGTGTCTAGATACACTGCTATCGTGGCTTCCTTTTGGTACAGTGAAAGGACTGAATGTGTATGAAACCAGGCAGCCGGCTTCACTACTGAGATCTCCGAAGAAAACTGTAAATTCGTGACTGATAAATACCATGGGGTGATTAATCGTGTTAAGCGACTTCCTGTATCTGCCAATGGCTTATATACAATAGTTTTCCTTTGCAAATCCCTTTAATTTGATATATAATGCAACATGTCTAATACCATATTAACAACTTTTACGACATAACTGTGAGACACTCCTACTTCCCATTTTCCACCATCTATTTTTGTTAGGTTCAAACCTACTTTTGTGTCTGGTTCAAACCTACTTTTTTGTTATTTTCAAACCTACGTTCTGTTTGGTTCAAATCTACTTTCTCTTTGGTTTAAACATACTTTTTGTTTGGTTTACACCTACATTTTTTGGTTCAAATCTACTTTTTATTTGATTCAAACCTACTTTTTGTTAGGTTCAAAACTTTCTTTTGTTTGGCACTGAATCTGTAAAGTAGGCCTGCGACTGATCGACAAAAACAAACAGCACGCGTGCAGCTCCCGATAGGCTTCAGCAAGTTGTGGATCAACCGAGAGCCTAGTTAGGTTTCTGTTTGCTGATGAAGCCATATTCCGGAACTTCCACCGCCTTTTGCAATTATGTTCTTGTAAAGAAACTATTTGTTCGTGCATTACCCGGGGGTGGGGAGGGAATTAATGGAAGCGGGCGGGGCGGGTGCTGAGGCGGAGGCGGAGAAGGAGGAGTGAATGAGGAGGAGCAGGAGGAGGAGCGAATGAGGATGAGGAGGATAAAGAGGAGGAGGAGAGGAGGATGAAGAGGGGAGAAGTAGAAGGAGGAGAAGGGGGAGAAGGAGGAGGAGAATAGGGAGAGGCGGATGGAGAAGAGGAGAGGAGAGAATGGAGGAGGGGGGGGGGGGCAGAAGAAGAAGGCGGAAGTAGGAGGAGGAAGATGAATATCGTATTAACCAGTTGTTTTGTCCTATTATTCCCAACATTCGTACATCGTATATGCAGTTCACTCGATTTCATTGCCGTATAATAATGTTGCTTACTTCACGTATAGTAAGTAGATCAGAAATTCTTGAAAGAGATTGCAGCCTGCGTCCCAAAAAGTGAAAGACTGCATCCATCATTTTTCTTCCGTTCTGAAAACGATCTTTTGTGCTTTCAGAGGGAGAAGAAGAAGGGGGAGAAGGATGACGGCAAGCGAGAAGAAGAAAAACGAGAAGGAAGGGGAGAAGAATTAGAAGGTGGAAAGTGACGATGAAGAAGACAAGGAAGGAGAAGAAGAAGAGGGGGGAGCAGGAAGAAGAAGAGGGGTGAAAAAAGAAAGAAAGAAGAAAAAGAAGAGGAAGAGGAAAGTAGAAAGAAGAGAACTATATGACAGTTTTCATCGAAGAAAGTTATGCTAACCTCATAGTGACCCTCCTCTCTATACCGTAGTTGTAATCAGCAGATCCCCAATTTGTCTGTGTATAATTACCCCAGACTTCCGCCAAGTCCGCTCGGAAACTACCATCAGATCACACGTCAAGGAACTGGGAGTGACTCACTCGCGAATATTCTGGAATATTTCGCGTCCAGCTAGGCCAACATAGGACATCTTTGACGTGGTTTCCGTTACTGCCACCTGCTGTTCAGATAATGACAGGCCTGGAACTCGAGATGGCAAATCTTCAATGGATGGATGAAAGCGACCTGGCAGGCCAGTTTTAATTGATAAGTCTTCAGAAGTCTTGCAAGTCATTAGCCGCACATAATAGAAAGGGAGATAAGACGTTCGCGCGTAGTCAAATAAGGTCGGAAGATTTCGCAATAACGCCTCCCGGCCAGAAATAAGTCGGGAGGACATTAAACATTGAAAGACATCAGTTCAGGGAGATTAGTCGCTTTTCGAACTATTAATTCCGTTGAAACTATACACCAGAGATGGCTCGCGGAATATATGCGGCTCGTCAGAGCCTGTCATGTGATTCCCGTTATCATCATAATGTGTCAAACTGATAAGCGTAGGCTGTCATGTTTCGCCATCTCACACGATCACCAGTCGTGTATTATAGTGTATTCACATTTGTTTGCCTCCATATGAAAATCCATATCTTAGTAACCAACTGAGGGAAAATTATGAGATTTAGCATATAACCTTATCATCATGTCCACCCAACAAAATTTTTTTTAGTCTGGAGATTGTACAGCAGATGTCAATCTTTGTTTATATGCGGTATATAATTTACGGGTCAGAGATTAAGTCTATAATTTTAAATGTATTACACCATTAGCCAGAAAATCAGCGTTCAATGTTGAATACTTTCCGTGGTTCACGGGATTGGCCTTATGGCAATAACCCCGCGCTGTTTACACTGGGAGTGTTCAGATGTGTCGTCAATTTGGGTTCATTCATGAAGCCCGTTTGTTTGTTTGTTTGTTTGTTTGTTGTTTTTTTTTTTTAATCTTACCACTTATCACTAACATTGAAATGTCTGAATATTGTTCAGTGAGATTGAATGTGAAATTGTGTACACTTCAAAGCCTCGCTATGAAGTTGTGCACATATTTTTGTCAAGAAGCTGATCGCAGGAAACTGTTTTATACTATTACAAATTCAGAAAAAAGAACAGTGCATGCATTGGGTTTGAGTAAACGGTCATTTCGTCGATGGGTGCAAGAATCTGGAATTAAACCACCACGCAATAACCAAACGGTAGGTAGAAAAATTATTGTAGACAGCTTTGTCAAGGAGGACATTAAACATTGATTTAAACATACTTTTTGTTTGGTTTACACCTACATTTTTTGGTTCAAATCTACCTTTTATTTGATTCAAACCTACTTTTTGTTAGGTTCAAAACTTTCTTTTGTTTGGCACTGAATCTGTAAAGTCCCCTCTGCCGTGTGTCCACCTTGACGAGGTAGAGGGGCTTGTGTGTTCCAATGACCCCAAGAGCTATGCCGACAGTAGCACAGCTACTGGTAGGGTCACCCATGTCGGACAGGTCAAGGGAGAGGGACCAGACCAAGTGACACACACACCTGCTGCCTTGTAGGTAGACTGGGGACAGTCAAAGGCTAGGGAAAGCACCCCGAACAAATGCTTGTCGAAATCGGATGTACTGAACCACAGGCTTGACAAAGCAGTGCAACGTAACTTAATTCATAATATCACAAATTAAAATTAATCGTTATGGTGCTAATCCCGCGAAGTCCCATCAGGCGGTGATAGTGCCGGACCCCCTGCCTCGAGGGGGTCCACCCATGACTACTGGTGGTCACCTTCCCCCTCTGCTGTGGAGTCAAGGCACAGAGGAGTAGGTTAAGAGCTACTGACCAATCACCCCGGACACTCAACATACTACAGTGGAATGCCGAAGGAGTTTATAACAAAGTCTCTCTAACACAGCGTCTTCATAAAGATAGAATAGATGTGGCATGCATTCAAGAGACACACCTCAGCGCCAATCGCAAATTCTCAGTCAGAGGATATCAGGCCACACGTTTTGACCGCGAAGGACACAAAGGAGGAGTTCTAATACATACACGAAATACAATACCTTGCAGCAAAGTATCTGTGATCTCTGACAACCAAACGGAAATTATAGGTGTTGATATAATGATAAAGGACGTGAAAATAAGAATTTACAATCTGTATAGCCCAGCGGATAAGGATCTTACACTCTTAAACATGAAAATAACTGACACAAATTGCCGGAGACTTTAATAGCCGTTCAGAAAGATGGGGATACCCAGATACTGACAAAAGAGGAGATGAAGTGGAGGACTGGGAAATAGACTCAAATCTCCATCTACTCAACAAAGCGGATGACACACCGAGCTTCTACTCCAGAAGATGGATTACCACTTCTACTCCAGACTTAGCTTTCTGCACAGGAGACATCCTCGACAAAATCGATCGCCATGTGCTTGACCAATTAGCAGGTAGTGACCACAGACCAATCAAGCTTGAAATGAATATGAAGTATGTTCCACTGGAGCAAAAGCCTTTGCCCCGCTGGAATTACAAACGAGCAGATTGGGACAGATTTGCCATACTAACAGACATATTGTGAAAACATAAATACACGATATGGCAACATGAAGCAAATGGTGGAACGTCTAAACAGTGCAATAATACAGGCAGCCACTGAGTCTATTCCAAGAGGAGCGAGGAAAAATTACAAACCATACTGGACTGAAGAACTACAAATTTTGGAGGACAAAGTTGAAGATGCCAGGAAGACCGCAGAGAGAGAACAAACAACTGAAGCGAACATCTCTCTCAAAGCCATCTCAGCAAAATATAAAAGAACAGTAAATCAAACAACAAGAGATTGTTGGAGGGAAAAAACAGAAAACCTGAATTTTGACAGGGATGGAAACAAACTATGGAAACTAATGAACGCAATGAACAATGAAGGACCTAGAAACAAACAAATAACAATTAAACAAGGACATGCCTTGCTTACAGGAAAAAAGGCTGCAAATGCACTAATGAAACACGATGCCAGTGCAAACCACGTTGATATTACAACTGAACAGAAGAAAGCAATCAAAGATAAACAGATACATTATAGTAATACAGAGACAGCAGCAGAATATATGATGGCAAATCTAATAATGGAAGAAATAAAACAGGCAGTGAATACCCTAAAAAGAAGAAATCACCAGGAAAAGATGGAATCACAAATGAAATGCTTATCGGACTAGGCACTAAGGTAAAAAAGAAACTACTAGCAGTCCTAAATTACAGCTGGAAGAGGCGAATAGTCCCACAGGCATGGAAGGAAGCTATACTAATACCAGTCCCAAAGAAAGGAAAAGACCTGGAAGAACCAAATGGCTATCGACCTATCAGTCTACTTAGCTGTGTAGGAAAATTAATGGAACGCATTATCAATGGCAGGCTTACATGGCATCTGGAAGAAAATAAATTCTTAACACCACACCAAGCAGGATTCAGAAAGTACAGATCCACTGAAGATCAAATAACCTATACAGCTCAGGAAATAGAGGATGCCTTCCATGAGAAAAAGCACACACTAGCGGCCTGGATAGATTTAGAAAAAGCATTTGATAAAGTATGGAAGGAAGGACTGAAAGTAAAACTGCAAAATAATGCATGTTTGTGGGAAGATGTACAAATGGGTCAGCCACTACCTTGAGAACAGAACTGCCAGGACAAAAGTACAAGGACAAACCAGCAAAATGATGCTGTTCGAGCAAGGTGTCCCCTAAGGAGGAGTTCTTTCACCAACATTATTCCTAGCATATATAAATGACATCACGGAAAATTTTCCAGCCAGAGTACACACATCATCCTTTGCAGATGACCTAGCCATATGGACATCTGAAGAATATATTAGTACAGCTAACAGCAGAATACAGCAAGCCCTATTAGCGCTAGAGGACTGGTCAAAATCATGTTTAGTGAAGATAAGTGAGGAGAAAACAACATGCACAGTGTTCTCCCTCTCAAATAAAACTCAGCAACCTAAGCTGGTATTGAATGGAAAAATATTGCGCCATGAAGAAAATTCAAACTATATAGGAGTCACCTTTGATCGTTGCCTGACATGGAAGACACAGGTTGAGAAAAATCGAACAAGAGCAAGGCAAAGAATGGCAATCATGAAAAATCTTGCTGGTACAACGTGGGGAGCAGATGAGAAAGTTCTCAAGAAGTTATATACTGGACAGGTGAAGCCAGTACTGGAATATGGCATTGCAGCTTGGGCAACAGCAGCTAAGTCAAACTTTAACAAAATAAGTGAGTCCAAAATCAAGGAATGCGAATCATAACTGGAAACCTGAAGACAACGCCTATTAATGAACTAGAAAAGATCACTTGTTTACAACCAATGCAGGATAGAAGAGATAGCAGAACCCAGCAACAAGCAGAAAAATTTAGAAGATTGACAGACCACCCTATGTATAAAAGGTTTGATGGTTTTGGAAAGGGAAGACTGAAGCGTAGCAATTTTGTAGAAACTGCGAAACGAAAGATTAGGGCAGATCCTATACTTAACATATAAACAGTCAAGCCCATTTACAATGCACACAAGTTCCCAGCTTGGAGACAGCAGCAACTGCCTGAGATGATAGAAAACATTCCTGGTATTGAGAAAAAGAACACTCAGCATGAAACCGAAAGAAGAGAAATACCCTAAACTACATAAAAGAACATTACGCAAGAAGCAATTGGACCCATGCATATAAAGATGGATCAGCCAAAGATTCAATAGAGAATGGAGGACTAGGAATTCTCCTAAATTTAAAAAATGGAGTGAAAAAATCACATTCAGTGGCAACTGGAACATTTTCAAGTAACTTCAAAGCGGAGGTACAGGCTCTGAAAACTGCAGCAGAAATGCTCTTGATGGAGGAAAATAAAGAGAAGCAAATAGCTATCTTCACAGATGCAAAGTCAGCTGTCTCAATACTGAAGAGCAAAAACAGCACAGAACTAGCTGACCTAAGAGCAGCACTCCATGGTCTATGCCAGAAATCCAAAAAAGTTGTAATACAGTGGATCCCATCACATTGCAGTATACCTCGAAATGAAGAGGCTGACAGACTGGCAAAAGAGGGCGAACGACTACCACAGCCTGACATAGACATAACCTATAATGAGGCAAAGAGGTTGATAAAAAGCACTTATAGAACCAAATCGGAATTAGAGCATCCAGGCCACCAGAAGGATGATGCATATTACCAACTCGACCGAAGAGAACAAGTAGCAATCTTCAGACTCCGCACAGAACATAACAGGCTGAAATACCACTTGTTCAATAAACTAAAGATAGGAGATACCGATGAATGTAATTGTCGAACTGGAAAAATGACAGCAAAACATTTGCTGCAGGATTGCCCAACATATGCAGAACAGAGAAAGATATTTTGGCCCACACATGCGTCATTTGAGGCCAAGCACTATGGAAATATCAACAAGCTCAAGTTGACCGCAGCTTACTTTAACTACATACAGGTTGACATTTAAAGGTGCATGAAGAAGTATTCAGACTGCCACACTTCATACCACAGGTATGTCGGTTACAAAAGCGACCCAGAGGCATGAAATGGAATATTGCTTGGATAGCAAATCCATTATGTGGAAAGTCCAAATCGAAAGCTCGGTGTGTGGGCTTCATAAAAGGTGGAAAAGTGTCCTAGTGGCACAAAATGGAATATTGCTTGGATAGCAAATCCATTACGTGGAAAGTCCGAATCGAAAGCTCACTGTGTGAATGTCATCTGCAGACTGCATTCTTCTGGTTTCCGGAAGAACAGCCTATGGTGAACGGAAGGCCCAACATACGGAAGTGAGGCTAAGCAGCCATGTGCAGGACGTGACGATTCCTTGGGTGAGCTCAGTACCAGAGCGCTATATGTTGGCTCTGCGATTATGGAAGCCTCCTTGGATGGCGGAGAATGCCCATGGTCTGCCCCCGCCTTCCCTTGAGGGCTGACCAGGATGTCTTTAGCTGTTCTATATGGGCCAGCTGGGATGGAACACCACAACAGTGAAAGTAAAACTTTCTAAGAAACCCCGGGATGGTTAACCCGGTCAACAAATGCCCGCAGAAGTCGAATGTGTCGGCCTCACGGCGCAAGAACTCAGCTTTGCTGTAAACAGCCACAACGCAATCACATCCGGAAAAAAAACTGGATGAACGCAGAAGAAGAAGAAGAAGAAGAAGAAGAAGAAGAAGAAGAAGAAGAAGAAGAAGAAGAAGAAGAAGAAGAAGAAGAAGAAGAAGAAGAAGAAGAAGAAGAAGAAGAAGAAGAAGAAGAAGAAGAAGAAGAATCTGTAAAGTAGGCCTCCGACTGATCGACAAAAACAAACAGCAAATTAAAAAAATAGCCGCTTAAAAGTCGACAGGATCGACTTCATTGCACCGGGTTCTATCCCATATGGCTCGGTCTCTTTCCGCAGAGACTCAGTGTCGCACAAAGCACGAACTCCACAGTTCCAGCGACGACCCACAGGAGTCTCCGAAAAATTTAACTCGTGAACCGACGGACGCTGCCCGGAATCAAACCCACAACCTTTGGAGCCCGAGTCAATAGGCTTGACCACTTCGCCGCGGAGACTCCTAAAATTATAAAACGTTTGGATTTTATATCAAGGATTATCCAGCATTATAAACATGCTGGATGCCAAAGAAACAGTGACTGTAAGAAAACTTAGGGTTTGGTTCAGAAAGAACAATAACATAGAGCTATCCAAAACAACTTTTTGGAAAATTATATGGACATTAGGCTTCACTTTTAGAAAGTACAAGGGAGATATAAATATCCTTTGCGAGCAACCTCATTTAGGAGCCATGAGAAGCAGATACCTACGTGAAATAAAGGAAATGCGCAAAGAAAATTATAGCATTGTGTATTTGGATGAAACGTGGATCAATGCGCACAACACAAGTGATAAGGAATGGCAATCAGTGGATGGACAGATAAAGCGATATGTGCCCAGTAGTATAGGACAGCTTTTGGCCATGGCCCATGCTGGTAATACGCATAATGGCTTACTACAGAATGCTGGGCTCGTGCTCGTATCAAAGCATACAGACAATAGGGACTATCATAATAAGATGAATGGTAATGTATTTAGAGATAGGCTCGAGAATACACTGCTTCCATCCCTAGATAGACCGTCGTGTCCAATTATGGACAATGCGTGATATCAATGTTGTTGCCCAAGAAGACAAAATACCTACAGCATCGAGCACAAAGGGAGCAATAAAGATATGGCTCCAAATGGAAAACATACCATTTCCAGAAACGTATTTCTAGCTAGAATTGTTGTCCCTTATAAAACAGACGCCAAAAAGCAAGAAATATCACATCGACAAGTTGATAGAAGAGCATCGTCATGGGTGCTTGAGACTTCCGCCGTACCATTCTCATTGTAACTTGTGTGGGCTAAAATTAAAGGACAGGTGGCAGCTGACAATACTATATTCAAATTGTCTGAAGTCAAGATACTAACCCAGCCGCGCTATTAAATATTGATAAAAGTTAGTGGGGGAAAATGTGAGGACCATGTGTTGAAAGAGGAGGATGACTATTGGAGAAAAGATGGATTGAATTTTATGCAACCGAGAGCAGTCATCAACCTACTGGAATTGTGCGACACAGATTAAGGTCTGGGCAGATCGCAGACATTAATTAATCCACATGCACACCTACTTGGATATTTTTACTCCAACTATTTAGAAGAAGAATTGCAGGCCCTTAACGTGACAGCATCGGCACAAACAATTCAACTTGTCAATAGCAACAGTTTGTATTCCACAGTGATGAATTTTCAATTCCGTAAGCCCTCAAAGGTGACAAACAACTGGCATTGAAAAATAAAAGCTCTAGACGCATTAAATACCAACCGAAGAGTAATAATGTGGTGGGAACTGACATATTGTGGCATAACAAGAAACGTGAGAAGAAACACGTTGTCAAATGAGGGGACAACACTCGAACATACGAATAGTTCTATAAACTTCAATTAAAAGAGGACCAACATCTTGACCATTAATTAAGGAAGCCCACTACAGAGACATTCACAGCTATATTCGTCGTTCAAAACAGGTAATCATGTTCCGTCTCAGCAGAGTAGACATTGCACCGACTCCCATACGAATCCGGATACGCCTTGTGTCGTCATCTGAATTGGCGGGGCATTCATTTCTGTAAAACAAGTTTGTTAGAGAGAAATCACTACTTTTTTACCTAAACATCAAAGAAATGTCGCCGCTTTCCATGATTTAAGTTGCTTTTGGACTTATCAAAGACATATTCCTTGGGTGGGGGTAAATATAAGACGGCAGTAAAAATTTCATAACGATGCAAACAGACAGTTTTCAAAATAATTGATCGTGAATGGCGGCATTCATTTCTGGACAGACTATAGCTCAACCGTGTAGCAGAAATGAATAGGTTAGGTTGCACACATATAAAAAATCAGTACGTGGTGTGTTTTTAATGACTGCAGTGTTTGAAAATATTGCCTGTCTCATCATCATCATCATCAAGTGCCGTGCCGGCTGGCGTAGGCGTTCATGGCTCTCCATAGATCTCGGTCTTTGGTTTTCTGGATCAACTCTGCTGCTGATATTCCTCCATGCCACCGTCTCAATCCATCCAGCATCACTTCTCTTGGTCTACCTCTGCCTCTCTTCCCCTCGATCTTGCCAGTTGTTACGATGTTCTCCAATGCCTCTCTTTTCATCACATGACCGAGGAAAGCTGTTTGTCTCTGTCTTATTGTTGTATATAATGTTCTAGTTTCGTTAGCCTGTTTCAGGCAGTCGTCGTTAGTTACTCTGGCAGTCCAAGGAATTCGCAACATTCGTCTCAGGAACCACATCTCTGTTGCTTCTAATTTCTTCTTAATTTGTTCATTTACATTCCAAGATTCACTGCCATACAGCAAAACTGGTTCTACATAGCATTTCAGCACTCTCTTTCTTACATTCAGTGATAATGACTTATTGCATAAGATACTCTTCATTTTCTGAAATGCGGCTTTTGCCTGCCCTATTCTGCTCCTAATCTCTGTTGTACATCTTCCATCTGATGTTATAAATGCCCCTAGGTATCTAAAATTATCCACTTGGTTAAGGATTTTCCCTTCTATTTCTATGTCACATTTTGGTGTCACCATTTTCTTTGATATTACCATTGTTACTGTTTTCTTGCCTGTCTAAGTTTTGTATTTACCTATTATGTTGCATGAACTTTACAGAGGGGCCGGCATATTTTCAAACACTGCACAGTTGTTAAAAACACACCCTGTAGATGACAAAAAGGAAAGATCTTATCCACCAAAAGTGTTAATAACTTTAATTTTAGCAATCAAACGTTCAGGACACTTTAATACTTGTATTAGCTGCGCTGCAACATAACTTACATTTCACAGTGCTCCACAAGCCGGCAGTTCTGTCTACCTAGCTTCCTCGCACAAGAGGAGCGTCTGTCACCGTTTCCACTGATGGTCGCCTGTTTTATGCGCATGCATTCTCAACATTCTTTCACAAGTCGTTCCTCTCTTTACTTAACTGCGGCTTAACTGTGGCCGATTAATGCCACACGGCGTGGACTATAAGAATAGAGGTGACTAGACAAACACCACGATTAATGCCACACGGCATGGACTATAAGAATAGAGGTGACTAGACAAACACCACGATTAATGCCACACGGAGTGGACTATAAGAATAGAGGTGACTAAACAAACACCACGATTAATGCCACACGGCATGGACTATAAGAATAGAGGTGACGGGACAAACACCACGATTAATGCCACACGGCATGGACTATAAGAATAGAGGTGACGGGACAAACACCATGATTAATGCCACACGGCATGGACTATAAGAATAGAGGTGACTAGACAAACACCACGATTAATGCCACACGGCGTGGACTATAAGAATAGAGGTGACTAGACAAACACCACGATTAATGCCACACGGCGTGGACTATAAGAATAGAGGTGACTAAACAAACACCACGATTAATGCCACACGGCATGGACTATAAGAATAGAGGTGACTAGACAAACACCACGATTAATGCCACACGTCATGGACTATAAGAATAGAGGTGACTAGACAAACACCACGATTAATGCCACACGGCATGGACTATAAGAAGAGAGGAGACATGACAAACACCACGACCAACCTCACATGGCATGGACTAAAAGAAGAGAGGAAATAGTATAAACACAACTATTAAAGCCACACGGCGCGGACTAAAAGAAGAGAGGAGATAGTATAAACACAACTATTAAAGCCACACGGCATGGACTAAAAGAAGAGAGGCGATAGTTCAAACACCGCAACCAACGCCACACGGCATGGACTATAAGAATATAGGAGACTGGACAAACATGACCAACCCTGCACGACATGAACTATAAGAAAATAGGGGATAGTACGAGGGCGAGTCAATAAGTAAGTTACACAGTTCTGTGGGATGGCAGGTAAATGTAGTTGGTACATGTGTCATTAGGTGACAGGAACATCGAACTTTATATTCCCATTCGTCAGGTGGCTCTAGGTGTCTCGTGCGCATGCGCAGAGCATAAACAAAATGGCGACTGTACTTACGGAGTGTACAACTAAAGAGCAACGTGCAGTTGTGCGGGGAGGGGGGGGGGTTTGGGGGGGGGGGCAAAAGTTTGTCCCGTAAAGCGGTGCATAGCTGGGTAGAAAACATCCTTCTTCGCCTTGTGTCCAAAACTTCAAGGCTTCGGCATCAGCAGGGAAGGTTATGCTGACAGTGTTCTGGGATTGTCTAGGAGTGCTTTTAACCGATTTCAACAAGAAAGGTGACAATATGAATTCTGAATCGTACTGCGAAGTTCTATCGATACTTCATGATGCATTTCGAAGAAAACGTCCAGGACTGCTGACTAGAAGAGTGTTGCTTCTTCATGACAATGCCAGACCACATACTGCTCGGTTAACTCAGGAGAAAATCAACCAACTAAGGTGGGAAGTTCTGGAACAACCACCTTACAGCCCCGACTTAGCCCCTGACGATTTCCATCTTTTTAGTCCACTGAAAACCCACCTTGGCGAGAGACATTTCGCGAATGACGCGGAAGTTGAATGTGAAGTGAAAAAGTGGTTTAGAAAAACAGAGCATGCAGTTATATGCAGCCGGTTTTGGGAGGACTGATAAAACGATGGGATAAGTGCATCAATGTTGGTGGAATTTATGTTAAGAAATAAAGGGACAATGAATGTATACAAATAAACTGGTTTCAAGCTGTTATCATATTTAGTTATTTTTCTACAGCCATTTGTGACTTACTTATTGACTTCTCGTGTATAAACACCACGATTAACGCCACACGACATGGACTATGAGAAGAGAGGAGACTGGGAAAACACCACGACCAACTCCACACAGCAGGGACTGTAAGAAGAGTGACAGGAGACAGTGGATAAACATGACACCAAAAGCATAAGGCGTGGACTATAACACGTCTAAACTGTTCTGTCAAACATGACTAACAACGAAATCCAAAATCCTAGAAACAATTCTCTTTTCATGCCGAACTCAGCTCAGCTGCCACGCAGAAAAAACACCAGACATGACTTTAAACTCATCCATCACGTTCTTTGAATGAACATCATTATTTTGGCTTGTGCATCTTTGAAGATCGCCATCAAATCTCACAGGACACCAGCAGAATAGAACTATAGTCGCTGCTGTGGGTTATATTCACATTACAAGGCCAGTACTTTGTATGGAGGCAAATATAAAAACGATTAGGCTCAATTTCCCCACAAACAAGGCATGAGATGTCCAGAACTCGAGTTCCTGGTGACCAACAATGAAAGCATTTGACACGGACTTTCAGCATTTTTACAGCTGATGTTCTGGTTCTCCTGAGAATGGCTTTCCACACTTTGGTCACTTGAAATCTGGCAGTGCCGGTGACATGTTAAGAAGACCATATTACTCGGGCCAGTGCCTACAATTGGACAGGCCGAGTCCGTGAGGAGAAATGAAAAGCTGAATCTGGGAACAATGAAATCTAAAGACATGTTAATGCCACGTTCTGCCTCATGCCGACCATGAATATTCCAGGGGGAGTTGGCAACACCAGGTTGGGAGGTCAGAGGTGACAACTGTCAACTTCCGCTCCAGTGTTGGTTTGCCAGATTGCCTCTGACAAGCCTTTATAATGCCTGTTGTATTTAATTATGGTCAAACTTCTTGTCTTGTCCAACAGTGAGTGCGTGCACTTGGTTGGGTAAGAGCTCTTAGAGAGAATTCTTCTTCTTCTTCTTCTTCTTCTTCTTCTTCTTCTTCTTCTTCTTCTTCTTCTCCTCCTCCTCCTCCCGTTACCACCCCCACCCCCCCCCCCCACCCCCACCCAATCGGAGCATAGCCCCACAACCAACATACCCAAAGCCACCATATCCATTCCTATTTATTTTACCTCTCTCCACCATCATCATGTGCCCCGCCAGCAAAAGTAGGCATTCATGTCTCTCCTCAGATCTCGGTAGCAGGTTGTGAATCAACTGTATTGACGATATTCCTCCGGGCCACCGTCTCAGTTCATTCTGCATCACTTCTCTTTGTCTGCCTCTGTCTCTTTTTCAGCTTATTTTTTCCAGTTCTCACAATGTTTTCCAAAGCCTCTCTTTTCATCACATGACCAAAGGATGCTGCTTGTCTCTATCTTACTGTTGTACATAATGTTCTACTTTTACTTTTTCTTCCCGTCAAAATTTGTTAGTATCTTCGACAAACGAAGGTATATGCGCATCATTTGTATCGGGGACCACATCTTAACTGCTTCTAGGTTCCTCCTAACTAATTCAATAATATTCCATGGTTCACTGGCACAAAGCAAACCAGTTTCTGTATAACATTTCTTCTTCTTCTGCGTTCATCCGGAGTTTTTTGTTTTTTTTTCGGACGTGATTGCGTTGTGCCTGTTTACAGCAAAGCTGCGTTCTTGCGCCGTTAGGCCGACTCATCCGACTTCTGCGGGCATTTGTTGACCGGGTTAACCTTCCCGGGTTGTATAACATTTCAGAACTCTCCTTTTTACATTCACTCATCATCATGTGCCATGTCAGTAAGCTTGGGTGGCATGTTTCGAGATCTAACACGATCACCAGAGTCGTGGGTCAGCTCCATGTTATTGTCTCGACCATGCCACGTGGCAAAACCATCCAGGTATTTACTTCTCTGTCTTCTTCTTGTTCCTTTCCCCATCAATCTTGCCAGTTATCACCAAGTTCTCTAGTTTATTTTTTCTCATAACTTGCCGCCACAGAAATGTGAATGTCTACGTCTAATTTCTCTAATCAGTTTGCGGTTTTCATTTGCCTCTCATTGGACTTGCTCATTGGTTTTTCTGTCTGTACATGGTATTCTTTTATGTTCACTGATACTGGCTCATTTTATTGCAACAAAATACTTATGTTATTCATCTCTTTAAATATAATTCTCTTCTCCATGCTTTTTTACTGTTTTTTTTTTCTTAATTATTTCTCTATTTCCTTAGAGATTATGATACACGCGGGCTGTTGGATTGCCGAGACTCCTATATATTCATTTATAACAAGCTAAATCATTTTTATTTAATTTACTTGGGCTCCACCGGTGCTGAGAATAAGGGCTTATAAACTTGATCCGTAATCCCGCGTACCGCGTGTGAAACACAGCTGCAGGCGATTTGGAAGCAGATCCCCATTGAGGTGGTATTTCATACAAGGGTAAGTTCTTCGGTCGTTCAGAAAGCAATGGCAAACTACTGAACGTAAACTTGCCTAGTAAAATCACAAACAGCCAAAAACTGCTGGGTTGACTGCGACGTCCTGCCAACTAACCACAACATGGGCACCCAGGTTGACCCAGTCTAAATGGATTCTAGAAATTGTCTTCGAAAGTAAAGGCGACCATTGTGAAAGTGACGACAGCACCCAGCGAGTTCTGATTGACCTATAAAAGTTTAGGTCTAGCTGCTCAATGCACCTTAAGGTGTGTAAAAAGGTCCCTTACTTACTGACTTGACTCGTATATAACAACAAGCAGGTGCTAGATCATGCGTTGAAACCCCGAGTTTTATCACCATCACACACTGACTTCTAAAGCACAAACACGTATCAATAGTTACTAAGAAAGCGCTCGACAACACAATCTTCCTACCAACTCTATGCTACCAATTCCAAAACTGGATAATGACAGACAAAGAGAAAAGAAAAATTACAACAGAAATGAGATTCCTGAAAAGAATACTCAATGTATCAAGAAGAAAGAAAATCAGAAATGAAGAAATCAGGACTAAAGTGGGGATTGTAGCAGCGCTAGATTTTATCAGAAGGCAGCATATCAAATTGTTTGGCCATGTAAGTAGGTTACCAACTAACAGTTTACGGCAACAAGCAATGATGTACAGATCAAATGGAAACAGTAGCAGAGGCCGATCACATAAACGATTGACAGAGGGAATAGCAGTGAATGGGAATCTCGTTACATGAAGCCCATAGTTAGGCACTCTCCCGCTGTTTATACTTCACCTAGACGCCGCAAGGGACAAGAGGAACAAGATGAGATAAGATGAGATACATTGACTTCACCAATTCTCGTGTTTCATGTGTAACTCGGCGGGGCAGTGTAGCTGGCCAGTCATATTTCGAGATATAAATTCATAATGCATTATTATTAAGTGTCATCTCCGGGAAGGTTAACCCGGTCAACAAATGCCCGCAGAAGTCGGATGTGTCGGCCTAACGGCGCAAGAACGCAGCTCTGCTGTAAACAGGCACAACGCAATCACATCCGAAAAAAAAACTCCGGATGAACGAAGAAGAAGAAGAAGTGTCATCTCCGCATTGAAGATCGGCTTAAACGATTCTTTCTAATTTAAATAACGAAGAACAAACAATAGATTGCATGATTTAATGCCTGGCATATTTCGTTGCATCTCGTCAGGTACATACTGCAGAAATCACACAACATAAAGTAAAATAGCTAGATAAATCCTTCAAGCTGAAATATACACACATTCACACAGTAATTTCAATTGTCTACCACGGTAATTTTAAACTGACTATCATGTCTGTTTGTTTGCACAAAACTGGCATGTGTAGATTAATCATGACGACTTCTGCAAACTTTTGTTTTAGCATATCCTTTTACAGGACTTAGCTGTCAACACCAGCATCTTTCAGCTGTATGTTGATCTCTTGGCAAGATTACGCTCAGTAGTTTGCCATTGCTTTCTGAGCGGCCGGCTCACATACCCCGTAAGTTACCGATGCGATTCGAACCACTGCTGATTTGAACCGTCATCACGTTACCTGACGAGAGTATACGAGATTACGGAGAAAAGTCATAACCTCTAAGCCACGAAGCCGGCTCTGCAAACTTTAGCAAGTGATTATTTTGTGTGCTAAACAATAGGCGAAACGCATTGTCTCTATCAGTCTAACACTCCTTCTCCTCCAACTTTTGGGTTCACATGTACAGGCTTCTTCTAGTCCATCCCTTGGTGATATCTGCCAACCTTCAAGGTTGTGGTTGTGTTCATAATTTTTTTTTCACATATCCTTTACATGACACTGCAGTCAACACCAGCATTTTTCAGCTGCTGTTGATATCTTGGCAAGTTTTACGTGCAGTAGTTTGTCATTGCTTTCTGAACGACCTTTAAGCGACTTTTTTTTCTGAACGACCGGCTTACATACCCCTAAGTACCTAACGCGACGCGATCCGCTGCGGAATCTCGCGCAGCTGTGCTTCGTACGAGAGTATGCAGGATTAAGAACAACGTCATTAACTCTTACGCCGGGGATTCCGGTTTGTTCATAATTAGACATGGCGTAATGGTCTCTTGTGTTGATGTGTTCATTACTTCATTATGTGTTCCTGACTGGTTAGATTTTGCAGCTACATTTTTCTGGAAAATCAAGTAGCCAGTCTCACACCAACCCTCCTCAATCGTCTCTTACGGCATGCATGGTGTGTTACATGTATTTTAACTCGAGCATAGTCCAAACATATGTTTCTACTACTAAAACTTGCTAGGACAAGGGGAGTGCACTGGTCTCATTTTTCAAGACAGTTATCTTTCCTTATTATAATCAGTGTTCCTAGCCACCAGGCGAACCCTCTCCGACTTCTGAGGTACTATGCCGCGTTCAGAAGATTGAACTTAATCACCTTAAACCTCTCAGCCACGGCGATCTACCAGCATTATTATTATTATTTGCTTCCTTTATGGTCCGCGATAACACATGGATGACTTTTGAACTATGTGTCAGAATTTAGCATCGGTTTAAGCCTGCTCTCTGACCAAGGGGTTACGGACTAAATTGGTAATCCTGCATACCGCGTTCGAAACACAGCTGCGGGAAATTTGGCAGCAGACCTTGATTTTCATAGAAAGCAATGACCAAACTACTGAGTGTAAACTTGCCAATAAATCACAGACAAAGAAGTTGTGGTTGACTGCGACGCGACGTCCTCTACAGGATATGCAACTAACCTTAACTTTGTTAATGTTTATGATAAGTCCGAAATTGCCAAAAATTGTCATCCATGTAAGGACGTTACCGCCCTAGGGACATGCCCATGTGTGCCCAGTATCCCTTGAGTATGTTGAAAAGCATGAATATTAATAGTTCCAGCGGTCAGATAGCTTATCACTTTTCAGATTAAGTAATTAACGGACATTTATTGTGACGAAATGACTGCAGATAGTCTGGTCTCTGAGTTATATTCCTTTGATGGGATGGCGAAGGGTTAGTCTCCCTGGAATTAATAACAATAAATAGGGGGTTTCCCCCACGAAAGTAGTGCCTGGCGTCACTAGTCTGGTTATTTCTAGAGAAATCTAGAATCTCCCCCAGTAAGTGCGTACGTGGTCAAGATCACGCTAGACTCACAATTGCCTCATGGAACACGAGAAGGTCGAACAATCCGTGATGCAGGACTTCTCCGTGGATCATGAAATTCACTCGAGCAGTGAAGGCATTGTGACGACGCATTTAGCTGGGTGTGATGAGTCACCAGTAGGACCTCGTCGTAGAACGATCACAGAATTAAGCTGCTGAAAGTTGATGTCAGTGTGCGCGGCCAGAGCAGGACATCAGCAGTCAAGATTGTGATTGAATATCGCAGGATTTGTTATTGCTATACTAACGGAGATTCAAGAGTTTAACCATGAGCTCTATGGGACCGGCTCACTCCAGTGCCGATCAAGATGATGAGTAAGAGTCCGACGAGTGTCAACCGATCCCGATCGGATCCAAGACAACCACGTCTGTTGATTCTAGCCAGTGAAGCACTGGTGGAATTCGAACTCAGTGAGAACCTTGAGGATTGCAAGGTAGTAACTTTCAAAGTTGATGGAAGTGATCTCTGTTAGCAGTCACCATGGCCTGTTTGTTATGCTTCCGGCCCGGCTGGGTCGTCATGGGACACCTTGTATATTATCATGCTTGTGTGGTGTGTACCTACAATGGTTTACCTTTGTGAAGCCGAAACTTGGTCCAGTGACCTAAGACATTGATTTACTGATTGGTGTGAACACCGGAGTGACATGCTTGATAGGGTAGGGATCTACCCCATTCCGAGGTGTTGAACATTGACAGTGATGGTTAGGATGTGATTGATACCCTTCGATCAGGGTAGTTACTTGTGAAGATCTATTATTCCAAGAGACATGGGAATAGGTGAAGTGTTGTAGTCACCTGATAGACTTTGCAAGTGACATTGTGTTTATGTGGAATAGGTGAAAGGTGGTATTCACCTGTTAGACTTTGCAAGTGACATTGTGTTTATGTGGAGCGAACGCTCATGTTACATGTGACGCATCAGTGTGTCATTCACTTCAGAGACAGAAGAGCATCCCGGCTCTTGAACTTTAGTGTACAGTGCTACACGTACTTGTCTGCAGTTGGGAGACGGCTAGTAGTCTAGAGTCGGCCCAGACTTTATCCGTAGAGTGTGACGGTGGTATAGTACTACATCAAGGGAGGATCCTTGATCACCAGTGCAGTGTCGGTCAGGCAGTGGTACTACGCTTGATCATCCCGGGAGTTGGAACACTGAAGGAAGAGGGTACTTTGGAGAGGCATCAGACCTTGGAGTTCCTGTCCACTGGAGGTTCCTGGGTGAGTCGTGACCACGACAGGACGACCGCACGAACTATAGTCACAGTCTCTATGATGAAGAAGAGTCATCTGTAGTTCTGCTCTTGTACATATTGTCTTATAGTCCGGCTTTCAGCCATCCTTCTCTGGGTTGCAGTTGACGTAGTCATGAATTAAATTTTGTTATGTTAGCTATGACTTTGTGCTGTGGTATGACGTGTTTTGTCCGAGCCCCTTGGGGTAGGAAACCCTAGGTAGGGGAGGGGAAGTTCAGCTGTCCCGGCTTGTGTGGGGCCTGGTAGATGTGAAGTGCTAGTGAGGTGGTTGGAGCAAAGGCGGGGGATATTATCTATAGTAGCAAACCAGTCCAAGCCTCGGCGGTCTTGTTACATTTATACGAGCCTTCATTCAAGATATCTTTGTTAGGCTTTTTATCTTCTGTTTCGTCTGCGTTCTTTCGAAATGTTGTTTTAGACGCAATTGCGTTGTGTCAGTTTACAGCAGAGCTGCGATATTTGCACCTTTCGGCCGACACGTCCGACTTCTTCATGCATTTGTTGGCCGGGTTATCTTACCAAGGGAGCTTTATCTGGCCATAGTGTTCTCATCTGTCTTCTTTCTGTAAAGCTTGATCTCAGGAGCTTTTACATCATGTGCTCTGCCAGCTGGCGTAGGCGTTCATGTCTCTCCACAGCTCTCAATCTTTCTTGTTATGGATCAACACTGCTGATGAGAGTCCTCCATGCCACCGTCTCAATCCATTCAGCATCATTTCTCTTGGTCGGCCTCTGCCTCTTTTCTCATTGATCTTTCCATTCGCCACAATGTTCTCCGGTGTCTCTTTTCTCATCACATGACCAAAGAAAGCTGTATGTCTCTTTCTTATTGTTGTAGATAATGTTATAGTTTCATTAGTATTTTCAGGCAATCGTTGTTCGTTACTCTGGTCAAGTCACAGAGCTTTGTAATACTTTATAGAGACAGCTGCCCCTCCAACTAACTCTTCTCTTCTCAATTACCATTCTTAAATTCATATTGCTGGACAGAGCTCAGCATGGCCGAATAGATAAGAACGCGCGTTCTTAAACACCCGGTGTGATGATACCGAGGTACAGGGTTCAACTCCTACACTGGACAGTTGGACTAAAATGTTGATTTCTAGTCCTTGACTTGGGGACGTAAATTACGAGTACCTCAGAAGTCGGAGTTGGTTCACCTGATGGCGAGGGACAATGGTAATAAGTAAAGCTAATCCACACACAACAATCAGTCCATTGCAACTAGAAGTAGTGTGTATGGCTACGCTTGAGTTTAAAGCGAGCGAGAGCAAAACAAAAAATATTGCTGCACTAATATGTATAGAAGGCAGAGGATAAGAACGCTCGCTCTGTAACTCCCCATGCGCTGATGATGGGACAGGCGATTCAACACCTACACCAGCATACAGCTGTACTTAAACGGCGACTTCTGGTTCAGAAAGCAAATGGCAAAGTACTGAGCGTAAAATTGCCCGGAAAATCGATCTTGAGTAGAATATTATGTCCTGCAAATACATGCAACATTTTCAACCTGTCTATAGGATGTTAAACCTGTCTCGTTCATTCATTCAGTAGCATGTCATTTGCAGAACCTCGCTCCCATAACAACCCTTCCGGAAAACCTCTCGAGCATAAGCAAGATGTCCCGCGTCCAATACATCCATCTGAAAATCATCCGCCACATCCTGCACCCATCTTCTCTTTTACCTTCCTCTTCCTCTCTTCCCAGCCATTTAACCCTCCATTATTGTTCTCTCCAAACTTTCGTGACGTTTCAACTGACCAAAATATTTAAATTTTCTTTGTTTGGTCGTCTTTAATAGCCAACCTTCTTCAATATTCAACTCTTGAAGTATGGATACATTTGTTCTTTTCCGTATCCAAGATATTCTTAGAACTCGTCTATAACATGCATATTCAAAGATATTTATGCGCTGTTCAGCTTGTTTAGTAAATGTCCGGGTCTCATAGGCGTATGTTGCTAATCGCTAAACCTGTCTAGACGAAGATAAATCTGTCTAGAGGAAGTGAAGTCTGTCTACAGGATGTTAAACCTGTCTAGAGGAAGTTAAACCTGTCTAAAGGACGTTACATCTTCAAGGTCGTGTTAAACCTGTCTATATAGTACGTTAAACTTGTCTAGAGGAAGTTAAGCGTGTCTAGAGGAAGTTAAACCTGTTTTAGAGTATGTTAAACCTGTCTTTTTTTTATTATTGCATGTCCTTTACATGACGTAGCAGTCACTTCCAGCATTTTTGGCTGTTCGTGATTCCTGGCGAAGTTTACGTTTAGTAGTTTGCCATTGCTTTCTGGATGACCAGTACGCATACCATTTCATAAAAAACCAATACAGCTGTGTTTCAAACGTGGTATTCGGGATTATGAATTTCTCTTGTAAACCACCCACCACAGAGCCGGGATAGGCAACAGACAAATGTTAAAATTACATTTATTTAGTCAATACAGATTCCAGTTTTTGAAACTTGCCAATCCCCTCTGCCATGTGTCCATCTTGACGAGGGAAAGGGGCTTGCGTGTTCCAATGACCCCAAGAGCTATGCCGACGGTAGCACAGCTACTGATAGGGTCACCCATGGGGGATAGGTCAAGGGAGAGGAACCAGACCAAGAGACACACAAACCTGCTGCCTTGTAGGTAGACTGGGGACCGTCAACGGCTAGGGCAAGCAAACCCGGAAAACGCTTGTCGAAATCGGATGTACTGAGCCACAGGCTTGTCAAAGCAGTGCAACGTAACTTAATCAATCCATGATGCCACAGATGAAAATTAATCTGTATGGTGCTAGTCCCGTGAAGTCCCATCAGGCGATGATAGTGCCGGGCCCCCTGCCTCGGGGGGTCCACCCATTACTACTGGTGGTCACCTTCCTCTGTGCTGTGGAGTCAAGGGTCAAAGGAATAGGCTAAGAGCTATGACCACACACCCCGGACACTCAACATACTACAGTGAGATGCCGAGGGAGTTTCTAACAAGAAAGTCCCCCCTAATAAATAGTCTTCATAAAGATATAATAGTTGTGGCATGCCTTCAAGAGACACACCTCAACGCCAATCGCATATTTTCAGTCAGAAGATATCAGGCCACACGTTTCGACTGCGAAGGACACAAAGGAGGAGTTCTAATACTTACACGAGACGCAATACCTTGCAGTGAAGTATCTTTGACCTCTGACAACCAAACGGAAATTATAGGTGTTGATATAATGACAAAGGACGTGAAAATAAGAATTTACAAACTGTATAGCCAGCAGATAAGGACCTTACACTTTCAAACATGAAAATAACTGACACAAACTGCATTATTGTCGAAGACTTTAATAGCCGTCAAGAAAGATGGGGATACCCAGATACTGACAACAGAGGAGATGAAGTGGAGGACCGGGAAATAGACTCAGATCTCCATCTACTCACAAAGCGGACGACACACCGAGCTTCTACTCCAGAAGATGGCTTACCACTTCTACTCCAGACTTAGCTTTCTGCACAGGAGACATCCTCCACAAAATCTATCGTCATGTACTTGACCAATTAGCAGGTAGTGACCACAGACCAATCAAGCTTGTAATGAATATGGAGTATGTTCTACTGGAGCAAAATTATTTGCCTCGCTGGAATTACAAACGAGCTGATTGCGAAATATTTACCATACTAACAGACAAATATTGTGGAAACATAAATACACGACATGGCAACATGAAACAAATGGTGAAAGTCTAAACAAAGCAATAATACAGGCGGCCACTGAGTCCATTCCAAGAGGAGCGAGGGAAAATTACAAACCATACTGGACTGAAGAACTACAAAGTTTGGAGGACAAAGTTGAAGATATCAGGAAGACAGCAGAGTGAGAACAAACAACTGAAGAAAACATCTCTCTCAAAGCCATCTCAGCAAAATATTAAAGAACAGTAAATCGAACAACAAGAGATTGTTGGAGAGAAATAACAGAAAACTTGAACTTTGCAGGGATGGAAACAAAGTATGGAAACTAGTGAAAGCCATAAACAATGAAGGACCCAGAAACAAACATATAACAATTAAACAAGGAAATGCCTTGAAAAAGGGCTACAAATGCACTAATGGAACACTATGCTAGTGCAAACCACATTGATATTACAACCGAAAAGAAGAAAGCAATCAAAGATAAACAGACACATCACAGTAATACAGAGACAGCAGCAGAATATATGATGGCAAATCTAATAATGGAAGAAATGGAACAGGCAATGAATACATTACAAAAGAAGACATTACCAGGAAAGGATGGAATAACATATGAAATGCTAATAGAACTAGGCACGAAAGCAAAAATGAAAATACTAAAAGTCCTAAATTACAGCTGGAAGAGAGGAATAGTCCCACAGACATGGAAGGAAGCTATACTAATACCAGTCCCAAAGAAAGGAAAAGACCTGGAAGAACCAAATGGCTATCGACTTATCAGTCTACTTAGCTGCGTTGGAAAATTAATGGAACCCATTATGAATGGCAGGCTAACATGGCATCTGGAAGAAAACCAACTCTTAACACCACACCAAGCAGGATTCAGAAAGTACAGATCCACTGAAGATCAAATAACCTATATAGCTCAGGAAATAGAGGATGCCTTCCATGAGAAAAAGCACACACTAGCGGTCGGGATAGATTTAGAAAAAGCATTTGATAATGTATAGAAGGAAGGACTGAAAGTAAAACTGCAATAAAATGCATATTTGTGGGAAAATGTACAAATGGATCAGCCACTACCTTGAGAACAGAACTGCCAGGACAAAAGTTCAACGACAAACCAGCAAAAAGATGCTGTTGGAGCAAGGTGTTCCCCAAGGAGGAGTTCTTTCACCAACATTATTCCTAGCATATATAAATGACATCACGGAAAAATTTTCCAGCCAGAGTACACACATCCTCCTTTGCAGATGACCTAGTCATATGGACATCTGAAGAATATATTAATACAGCTAACAGCAGAATGAAAGCAAGCCTTATTAGCGCTAGAGGACTGGTCAACATCATGGCTAGTGAAGATAGGTGAGGAGTAAACAACATGCACAGTGCTCTCCCTCTCAAATAAAACTCTGCACCCTAAGTTGGCATTGCACGGAAAAATATTGCGCCATGAAGAAAATCCAAACTATCTAGGAGTTACCTTTGATCTTTGCCTGACATGGAAGACACAGGTTGAGAAAACTCGAACAAGAGCAAGGCATAGAATGGCAATCATGAAAAAGCTTGCTGGTACAACGTGGGGAGCAGATGAGAAAGTTCTCAAGACGTTATACACTGGACGGGTGAGGCCAGTACTGGAATATGGCATCGAAACTTGGGCAACAGCAGCTAAGTCGAACTTTAACAATCTAGTAGAGTCCAAAATCAAGGAATGCGGATCATAACTAGAAGCCTGAAGACAACGCCTATTAACGAACTAAAAAAGATCACCTGTTTACAACCAATGCAGGATAGAAGAGATAGCAGAGCCCAGCAACAAGCAGAAAAATTTAGAAGATTGATAGACCACCCCATGTATAAAAGGTTTAATTGTTTTGGAAAGGGAAGACTAAAGCGTAGCAACTTTACAGAAACCGAAAAACAAAAGATTAGGGCAGGTCCTATACTTAACATATCAATAGTCAAACCCATTTACAATACACACAAGTTCCCAGCTTGGAGACAGCAGCAACTGCCTGAGGTGATAGAAAATATTCATGGTATTGAGAAAAAGAACACTCAGAATGAAACCGAAATAAGAAAAATAACCCTAAACTACATAAAAGAACATTACCCAAGCAGCAATTGGACCCATGCGTATACAGATGGATCAGCCAAAAATTCAATAGAAAATTGAGGAGGAGGAATTCTCCTAAATTTAAAAAATGGAATGGAAAAAAACACAGTCAGTGGCAACTGGAAAATTTTCAAGTAACTTCAAAGCGGAGGTAGAGGCTTTAAAACTGCAGCAGAAATGCTCTCGATGGAGCAAAATAAAGAGAAGCAAATAGCTATCTTCACAGATGCAAAGTCAGCTGTCTCAATACTGAAGAGCAAAAACGGCACAGAACTAGCTGACCTAAGAGCAGCACTCCATGGTCTATGCCAGAAATCCAAAAAAGTTGTAATACAGTGGATCCCATCGCATTGCAGTATACCTGGAAATGAAGAGGCTGACAGACTAGCAAAAGAGGGTGAACGACTACCACAGCCTGACATAGACATAACCTATAATGAGGCATAGAGGTTTATAAAAAGCACTTATAGAACCAAATGGGAATCAGAGCATCCAGGCCACCAGAAGGATGGTGCATATTACAATCTCGACCGGAGAGAACAAGTAGCAATCTTCAGACTCCGCACGGGACATAACAGGCTGAAATACCACTTGTTCAATAAACTAAAGATAGGAGATACCAATGAATGTAATTGTGGAACTGGTAAATTGACAGCTAAACATTTGCTTCAGGAGTGCCCAATATATGCAGAACAGAGAAAGATATTTTGGCCCACACCTGCTTCATTTCTTCTTCTTCTTCTTCTTCTTCTGGTTCATCCGGAGTTTTTTTTTCGGGTGTGATTGCGTTGTTCCTGTTTACAGCAGAGCTGCGTTCTTGCGCCGTTAGGCCGACACATCCGACTTCTGCGGGCATTTGTTGACCGGGTTAACCTTCCCGGCCTGCTTCATTTGAGGACAAGCTCTATGGAGATATCAACAAGCTCAAGTTGACTGCAGTTTACTTTAACTACATTCAGGTTAACATTTGAAGGTGCATGAAGAAGTATTTAGACTGCCGCACTTCATACCCCAGGTATGTCGGTAACAAAAGCGTCCCAGAGGCATGAAATGGAATATTGCTTGGATAGCAAATCCATTACGTGGAAATTCCGAATCAAAAGCTCACTGTGTGGGCTTCATAAAAGGTGGGAAAAAAGTGTCCTTGTGGCACGAAATGGAATATTGCTTGAATAGCAAATACATTACATGGAAAGTCCGAATCGAAAGCTCACTGTGTGGATGTTATCTGCAGACTGCATTCTTCTGATTTCCAGAAGAACAGCCTATGGTGAACGGAAGGGCCAATATATGGAAGTGAGGCTAAGCAGCCATGTGCAGGACGTGACGATTCCTTGGGTGAGCCCAGTACCAGAGCGCTGTGTGTCGGTTCTGTAAGTATGGAAGCCTCCTTGGATGGCGGGGAATGCCCATGGTCTGTCCCTGCCTTCCCTTGAGGGCTGACCAGGATGTCTTTGTCTGTTCTATATGGGCCAGCTAGGATGGGGGATAACACCACAACAGTGAGAGTCAAACGTCCTAAGAAACCCTCGGGAAGGTTACCCGGTCAACAAATTCCCGCAGAAGTCGGATGTGTCGGCTTAACGGCGCAAGAACGCAGCTCTGCTGTAAACAGGCACAACGCACTCACGTCCAAAAAATACTCTCCGGATGAACGCAAAAGAAAAAACTTGTCAATTTCAGTGTCACTCAGTTTGATATGATCAGGGTAGGTTAAGACGGATATAACATACATAGTCTGAGATATTTGAAGTGTCACCGACTAGTGCTGATATATTGAGATGTTCACGAAGTGCGCACTAGACAACAGACAAATATTAAAGCTACTTTTATTTCGCTTTAATACAGATTCCAGTTTGTTTTTGTTTTTTTTTAATTTTTAATTTTCCATGTCAATCAATTTGGTGTGATCAGAGTTTAATTAATCAAGAAATTGAACCACGCGTGGGCCGCCGTATCATCTTTGGTGATGGCACCAGTCGGCGTGAACAGAGTTCATGGATTGTTGGGCTGCTTGAAATTTACCATAGAGCGTGGGAGCCCAGGGGTCTGATAGAATGCTAGAGCGAAGGGTCGCCTGTGTGTTATCGGGAACTAACAGAGATGCAGAAACGCTGGAAGCTACCATGCATGTCTGGAGAGGCGAAAAAGGGGTGTTGGCGTTCGACTGAGAAAGAGAAGGAGGAATGAGAAGAAGAAGGAAGGAGAAGGAGGTAGAAGGAGGAATGATGCAGGAGAAAGAGGAGGTCGAAGAGTGAGAAGGAGGAAGTAGACGATGAAGGAGGAAGGAGAAGAAGGAAGGAAAAGGAGGAGTACAAGTAAAATAAGGAAGGAGGGAGATGAAAGAGGTGAAGGAAGAAGGAGTATGGGGAGTTATAATGAGGAGGAGGAGGAGGAGGAGGAGGAAGGAGAAGAAGGAAGAGGGGAATGGAGGAGGAAGAAAGAGGAGAAGGAAGAAGTAGGAGGCTGAAGGGGGAGGAGAAAGAAGAAGGAGGAAGAGGAAGGAGAAGGAGCAGGGGGAAAGAGGAAGAGTTAGGAGGAGGAGGACGGAAAAGGGGGAGGGGGGAGGAGGAGAAGGGGGAAGTAGAAGGTGGAGGAGGAAAGGGAAGGAGGAAGAGGTTGGAGAAGGGGAGGGTGAAGGAGGAGAAGGAAGGAGAAGAAGGAGGAGGAAAGGAAAGGAGGAGGGGAAGTAAGAGGAGGAGGGAGGATGAGGGAGAATAGGAAGAAGGAGTAGGACGACGTAGAATGGGGGAGAAGGAGTAAGGAGTATGAGGAAGAAGGCGGAGGAGTAAGAAGAAGGAAGAGGGGGAGAAGAAGAAGAAGGAGGAAGAAGAAGAACGAGGAGGGGGAAGAAGGAAAAGGAGACAGACGGACTGACGGATGGACTCGAACGGCCCGCAGGCAGGACGGCAGGCAGAAAGGAAGAAGGAATAGAGGGTGTGTGGCAAACGCAGTTTAAGGTATCCGGGCCGCAAACCACTGATGTGGGTGCAGAATACTAGGGAAAACCACTATGCTATCTTCCGAAGAATATGACTGAGGCATCACAAGTGTATAATATATCAATGATACACTCACAAACTTGATCTAGTCTCCTGTCTGAATAAGCCGGCATAGCGGGATCTTCCCGGTGTAGGAGAGCGACATACAAGCAAAAGTATGTCAACAAATTACTCGCTTGTACACGCACATGCACACACACGCACATGCACACACACACGCGCGCGCGCGCACGCACACACATAAACATACACATGTAACCAAATATACACACAAATACACACAAGTACAATACCCACATAAACGCGTAGATACATAATCGCACACATACACTCATAAATACACACGTGACTAAGTGTGGAGAGACGCATGACTAAGTGTTGAGATACGCATGACTAAGTGTGGAGAGTTACATGGCTAAGTGTGGAGAGTTACATGACTAAGTGTGGAGAGTTACATGACTAAGTGTGGAGAGTTACATGACTAAGTGTGGAGAGTTACATGACTAAGTGTGGAGAGTTACATGACTAAGTGTGGAGAGTTACATGACTAAGTGTGGAGAGTTACATGACTAAGTGTGGAGAGTTACATGACTCAGTGTGGAGAGACATATCACTAAGTGTGGAGAAACATATCACTAAGTGTGGAGAGTTACATCACTAAGTGTGGAGAGAAACATCACTAAGTATGGAGAGTTACATGACTAAGTGTTAAGAGTTACATGACTAAGTGTGGAGAGACACATCAATAAGTGTGGAGAGACACATCACTAAGTGAGGAGAGTTACATGATTAAGTGTGGAGAGTTACATGACTAAGTGTGGAGTGTTACGTCACTAAGTGTGGAAAGAAACATCACTAAGTGTGGAGAGTTACATGACTAAGTGTGGAGAGACACATCACTAAGTGTGGAGAGACACATCACTAAGTGTGGAGAGTTATATAACTAAGTGTGGAGAGTTACATGACTAAGTGTGGAGTGTTACATGACTAAGTGTGGAGAGACACATCACTAAGTGTGGAGAGACACATCGCTAAGTGTGGAGAGACACGTCATTAAGTGTGGAGAGTTACATGACTAAGTGTGGAGTGTTACATGACTAAGTGTGGAGAGACACATCACTAAGTGTGGAGAGACACATCGCTAAGTGTGGAGAGACACGTCATTAAGTGTGGAGAGTTACATGACTAAGTGTGGAGAGTTACATGACTAAGTGTGGAGAGTTACATGACTAAGTGTGGAGAGACAAATCACTAAGTGTGGAGAGTTACATGACTAAGTGTGGAGAGTTACATGACTAAGTGTGGAGAGTAATATGATTAAGTGTGGAGAGTTACATGACTAAATGTGGAGAGACACATCACTAAGTGTGTAGAGTTACATGACTAAGTGAGGAGAGTTACATGACTAAGTGTGGAGAGACACATCACTAAATGCTTGACTTGGGACTAACGAACGAACGAACTTTATTTTCAAAGGTGAGAAATTAAATACGCAGACCCGTCTTACATCCGCCTCTTCCATCCACTCATCAATCGTACACAAATAAAATATTGTACAATTTACCTTCACGTGGGAAAAAAGCCTTTCACGAAGAAATTATGTGATCATAAACAATGCATATTGTATGTTATGAAACAGGTAGACAGGTAGGCAAACACAAACACACAACACACACACACACACACACACACACACACACACACACACCAGCCTGTCTACACACCTGCCTACACACAAACATATAATTTACTCAAACACGCATAGCTATAAACCCACTCAGTAACACACAACACACACACACACACACACACACACACACACACACACGCATATCCATTCGCACTAGTAAATTAAAAGTACCTAGTACATCAGAATTCGGACAGGTTTCATATGACGGCAGGAGACAACCAACCTTCACGCAAAATCAACTAACGGCTGGGGACAGAAAACCTTCACGCAAAATAAACTGACGGCTGGGGATAGAAAACCTTCACGAAAAATCAACTCACGGCTGGGGACACCTAGTCTTCACGCAAAATCCATCTAGACCACTCAGTAGTGATAGCAGCTACTTGTAGTACTGTCACTATGTGGAGTATGCTCGACTTCAAAGCGAGCGAACGAAACAAAAGAACTGAGACAACACTGAAATCACTATTCTACGTGTCTGAGCATCAAAGAAAACTGCCCTATTTGCAGCACATTTCTGGGAAGCTCAAAGACTGTAGTCAGATTATATTGGTTTAGAAAGAATGACAATGGAAGCAATACACGATTATCATCAGCAGAGCTGATCCACGACTACCAGGGACCGAAATTTGTGGAGAGAGATGAATGCCCGCGCCAGATGGCAGGGCACATGATGCTGGTGATACTGCATTGCGTGTTTCCATAGATAGCCGGTTTCCCTTGGCGTTGTCAGAAGACAAAAACTTGGAAGAAGAGTGAGGTATCTGTCAGCTCCAAGGTGGAGGCCGGACGTTAAAGACACATTTGGCATAAAAATGCATGAATCAGACGAAATGTCGAAAGTCGTGATGAGAGAAACGTTATATAAGGGGCCTGCTATGTGAACAATAATGACAAAGGATTTGCAGATTTGAGATTGTCAAATATTTGTAGTAGTAAAGGGTGTATTTTTAATGACCGTTGGTTTTTTGAAAATATTGCCGTTCCAAGTTTTGTATTTACTTTTTATTTTGCATGAACTCCACAGAGGGTGAATATAAAACTTGAAACGGCAATAGTTTCAAAAACCCCACAGTCATTAAA
Source organism: Cepaea hortensis (assembly GCA_963921405.1). Classification (NCBI taxonomy): domain Eukaryota; kingdom Metazoa; phylum Mollusca; class Gastropoda; order Stylommatophora; family Helicidae; genus Cepaea; species Cepaea hortensis. Next base: position 300,036,819 of record OY992876.1, read on the forward strand.
ATTACACCCTATATAAATGTTCCGTAAATGACTGCATGAACATATTCTAGTAGCAGCAAATCAGCTAACAACGCATTTGTAAATAAAGGGAAATAGCCAGTTATATTTATTTTCAGTAAGAATTATGTGCAATTATTTCCCTTATTCTAAAGTCGTTATATCATCATTATCAAGTGCCCTGCCAGCTGGAGTTGGCGTTCGTGTCCATCCACAGATCTCTGTCTTTGGTGTTCTGAATCAACTCTGCTGATGATACTCCTACATGCCACCGTCTCAACCCCTATAGCATTATTTCTCATGGTCTGCCTCTGCCTCTCTTTCCCTGGATCTTTCCAGTTGTCACGATGTTCTCCAATGCCTCTGTTCTCATCACATGACCAAAGAAAACTGTTTATCACTTTCTTATTGTGGTATATAATGTTCTAGTTTCATTAGCCTCTTTCAACCAATCGTTGTTAGTTACTGTGGCAGTCCAATGAATTCCCTACATTCGTCTCTGAAACCAAATCTCCGTTGCTTGTAAGGTCGCCTAATGACATTAGTTAATTGCATATCCTTTAAAGGACGTTGCGGTCAACACCAGCATTTTCTGCTGTTGTGATCTCTTGGCAAGTTTACGTTCAGTAGATTGCCATTGCTTTCTGAACGATCGGTACCCATACCATTTCATAAAAAGCCAACGCAATGTGGTCTGCTGCTAATGAAATGAGAACATTGTATAAAACTAGAGGCTGCTCCGTGGCGAAGAATTTACGGACGCAGTTCGTAATCCCGCATACCCGCGTTCGAAACACAGCTGCAGGCGATTTGGCAGCAGACCGTCTTGCGTTGGTTTTTCGCGAAATGGTATGGGTGCCGGTCGTTCAGAAAGCTATGGCAAACTACTGAACGTAAACAGCAAAAAATGCTGGTGTTGACTACAACGTCCTGTAAAGGACAAATTCCCGAGTGCAGTAAATGCTTCTTTTGTCTTCTGTATTCTTAATTTGATATATGTATCTGTTTCTCCATCTTTGTCTACTTTGCTACAAAATTACGAGTAGCTGTTATGATTCTATCTCTTGAATCTGGGGTCTCACGCCAGGGAGATCGATGTATGATTCCATCTTTTAAAGTAGGGTTTCACCAATGGAGATCAAGATATCATTTACCTGTTTATTATCTTTATCTGTGTCTTTTCCCAGTGAAAGTTTTAATCCTGATTGCCGCGATGTCCCGTGGCTGATTGGATTCCGTAGCTAACATTTTTTTTTACGGAAAGGGGAAGGCAGCCCTTAGCCCAACCCACCCTGGTTTCCTGCGGCATGTATAGCAGATTACAGTATAAAACTAGCCTTTACTTCTCTTGGGGGTGCAGGTAGCACACGGGCGAAAACCTCATAAGTAGCATCTTACGACATACATGGTATTTTACGGTGTTAGTATTGTTTGCTTCTCTGTAGGGTCCCGATAATACACTGGTAACTGACGGAGACTTACAATTTTTTTTTTTTAACTATCTTTTTACTGAATATATATGTGTTTAGTGTATGGGTATGTGGATGTGCGAGTATCGGTGTACGAGAGAGAGAGAGAGAGAGAGAGAGAGAGAGAGAGAGAGAGAGAGAGAGAGAGAGAGAGAGAGAGAGAGAAAGAGAAAGAGAAAGAGAGAGAGAGAGAGAGAGAGAGAGAGAGAGAGAAGGGAGGAATCAATTTAATATATGCAAATTATTGTATACGGTATTGATTGCAGAAAATGAACATAATCTGCAGCATTAAGTGATTGCTGCTATTTCACACAATGAGCAAATGAGATTAGAATTCAATTGTAAGAAAACATAAATTATGGTTATCTCATAAAAAAAAAGGAAATAACCCAGTGTAACATCTAAGTAAATGAGAAACTGTATGACCAGAGCAGAACAAATAAATATTCAGCACCTCGGAACAGGACACGATAGATTGCGCAACCAGGTGTATACAAAATTCAGGATGGGTGATTCAGCCATGTGCACATGTGTACAGGCGCCGCAGACAGTAGATAGCACATTCCAAGACACCACACCCCAAAATACGACATATCTAGGCAAACCTTTCGGCCTAGAGAAACAGCAGTGGGAGATCAACTCTGTGGACCACTGAATGAACTAAAAAAATACTGAAATTCATATAAGAGACAACATTGCAGATATAGATAAATTTCAAACAAACAAAATAAGAAGAAGTAAATGGGAACCTTCTGAAAGAGATGAATCGGTACAACCAGCTTGGAACAACCACGGCATTTGAAGGTGGATGCCCTGCAGAGATTAGAGCACGCATCACCATGGCTACAGAAGTCTGATGTAAGATGGGAATCGTAAACTCACCAATTCCAGTGAGAAAAAAAAAAAACAAAGTTACGAGATATTAAATAAAACTTATAATTTTGTATGCATAGGTATAGGCGATAAGCAATATCTTTTTTTTTTTCTGGTGGTGGTGTTGTTGTTGGTGGTGTTGGTGGTGGTGGTGTGTTTTATTTTTGCATCCGCTCTCTTTGAACTACCTGGCTTCAGAGGTCCCAGATTGTGAGAACTGTATGGATTTTTTGCCCTGGTCATGTGGGAGTGCGGGGAAATGAACAGGCTGATAGGCTGACACGGAATGTACCTCTTGGTGGTCGACTACCTATGGACAATTTAGAGGTGGTCGTACGCCTGTGGGACCATTTTTTTTAAGGGCTCGCGGTTCCCCAGTGACCAGAGCCGCCATATCAGGTCCCTACGTCCCCTGTGTTATTCAGATGACCACCCCTGCTGGTGTCCCTGGCAAGATTAAGTGCAGATACTACACTAGATCTTAGCCACATGACCGTTATTTACAAGTGTCCCTCGCCATCAGGCAAACCCACTCCGACTTCTGAGGTACTGAAGAAAAGGCGCTAGTCACAGGCGCCGGAACTGCAAATTCTCTCCCCACGCCGCCTAAAGACATCAGTGGAAGACAAAAACAACAGAGGTCAGCATAACCGAATGAGTTAGAGCGCTCAACTTAAACTTCCAGTACGCTGATGCCTAGGTAGCGAGTTCAGCCCCTACACCGGTCAGTTGGAATAAAATGTTGACTTCTCGTCCTTGACTTGGGGACGTAAATTTCAAGTACCTCAGAAGTCGGAGTTAATTCGCCTGATGGCGAGGACAATGGTAATAGGGAAAGCTAATCCACACAAAAATAATCAGTGCAGTGCACTAAGAGTTGTAGCACGTGTATGGACTACACTTGAGTTCAAAGCGAACAAACAAAATATATTTATTGATGTTATATTATTTTAATATATTATTTCCCTTAGACATACTCAACATGCGTTTAATAATAGAGGAGTGTCGATAGTTTAATGCAAACCTGTTCTCGTGTTTTGTGGATTATTCAAAGGCATTTGACTGTGTACAACATCAGAAACTTTGGGAAATCATGAGGAAAATGGGCTTTCCATCATATATAATACAACTCATAAAAATGCTTTATCTAGACCAACAAGCAGCGGTTAGAATAGATGGCGAGACATCAGATTGGTTTGACATCAAGCAAGGAGTCCGTCAAGGCCGTGTTCTGTCCCTCTGTTTAACCTGCACGCCGAAAATATAATGAGAAATGTAACAGATAATATAAACAGGGAGCAATATGATGTCCTAAATATCGGTGGTCATGAAATACAGAGATTCGATATGCTGATGATATAGTACTGCGATCCACGTCACAGAATGGTATAGAAAACCTCATAAATTCAACTCAAAGACGTAGCGAAAATCACAACATATATCTTAACAAAGCAAAAACAAAGATAATGCATACAGATAAAACTATTATGGAGAAAGAAATATATATTAATGAAGAAAAATTGGAGATGGTGGGAAATTTCGAATATCTTGGACCGTTAATTACCAACATTGATGAGACAATGAAGGAAATTAAAATATGAATATTTATTGCTCTTCAAATACTAATACAACTGAATAAATTGTGGAGGGGGGACAGATAGAACTACAAAACTTAGATTTTTAATAGCAAGCATCTTTCCCATTGCATCATAACGCCTGTGAGACTAGGACACTTATTAAACAAGCTGAAAATCGCATAAATGACTTCGAATATAAATGTTATAGGAATATCTGGGATACAGAAAAGAAAAATGAATCCATACCACAAGAGCTGAATATTGAAGCAGGTTGGCTACTCATTCATTCATTCAGTAGCATGTCCTTTGCAGAACCTCGCTCCCATAACAACCTTCCGGAAAACTTCTCCATCACAAGCAAGATGTCCCGCGTCTGATACACCCATCTGGAGATCATCCGCCACATCCTGCACCCATCTTCTCTTTGGCCTTCCTCTTCCTCTCTTCCCAGGCATATACGCTTCCATTATTGTTCTCTCCAAACTTTCGTGACGTTTCAAGTGACCAAAATACTTCAATTGTCTTTGTTTTATTGTCTTTAATAGCCGTGTGTTGCCGGGCCCATAAGGGAAGCAAAGAATAGCAACACTGTAGCCTACCACGCATGTCGTAAGAGGCGACTAAGGAGGCTATGGTTCCGTCGCCCTGCTACTGAGTGAGTGCGTGGCGCGACACTGTGAGCTGTGAGTTTCGTGTGAAATTCTTTTGAATCTGCCAGAGATTTTTTGGAACGTAACTGCATGTTCGGAGCGATGGCAGCTGGCTATGTCCCAGAGTTGACCGGTTTTTGCCTTATGCAGAAATGCGTGGTTGCTGGGCTTCTGGTTGACTGCCACTGTCATCGACGATGAACTGTATTTTCGTGGACTGTGTGGGTGAACATCTAAGAAACATCCAGATGGGAAAATGACTGCCGATTCCATCAGAGATAAACTTGATGTTTCGTGGGGGACTATTGTGTTGACATTCTGGCGGCGGCATTATGCACAGTGTATCTGTGCGGGCTGTTGTTTGTTGAGACTCCTGTCTTTTCCACTTTTCACATTGGGCAGTGGGGAGCGTTTTATGTGATATTCACTGGCACAGGAACAGAGTATAATGGGGACGACCCGTTGCTGTGAAGTTGGAACCGTGACTAACTAACTAACTAACTAACTAATAGCCATCCCTCCTCAATATTCAACTCTTGAAGTATGGATGCATTTGTTCTTTTCTTTACCCAAGATTTTCTTAGAACTCGTCTATAACATTTATATTCAAAGGCATGTATGCGCTGTTCAGCTTGTTTAGTAAGTGTCCATGTCTCACAGGCGTATGTTGCAATGGGAAAGATGCATCCTCTTAAAAAATCTAATTTTTGTAGTTCTGTCTGTCCCACTCCATAATTTATTCATCTGTTTTAGTCTTTGAAGAGCAATGGATAGTCGCCGTTTAATTTCTTTCATTGTGTCACCATTATTGGTAATCAATGACCCAAGATATTCAAAATTTTCCACCACCTCCAATTTTCTCCCATTAATGTATATTTCTTTCTCCATAGTAGTTTTATCTGTATGCATTATCTTTGTTTTTGCTATGTTAAGATATAAGTTGTGATTTTCACTATTCAATTGTGTTGAGGCTATTAGGTTTTCTATGCCATTCAGTGTTGTGGATAGTAATACTGTATCATCAGCATATCGAATCTCTGGTATGTCATGACCGCCGATATTTAGGGCATCATATGGCTCCCTGTTTATACCATCTCTTACATTTCTCATTATATTTTCGGCGTACAGGTTAAACAAATAGGGTGACAGCATGCAGCCCTGACGGACTCCTTGCTTGATGTCAAACCAATCTGATATCTCGCCATCTATTCTAACTGCTGCTTGTTGGTCTAGATATAGCATTTTTATGAGATGTACTACATGTGATGGAAAGCCCATATTCCTCATGATTTCCCAAAGTTTCTGATGCTGTACACAGTCAAATGCCTTTGAATAATCCACAAAACATGAGAATAGGTTTACATTAAATTCTCTGCACTTCTCTATTATTAAACGCATGTTGAATATGTGATCTCTTGTTCCTCTTCCTTGTCTAAATCCAGCTTGAACCACGTTAATCTCTTCTTCCATTTTCTTACGAAGTCTTCCCATTATGACTTTTAGTAGAATTTTACTTGCATGACTGATCAGGGCAACAGTTCTATAGTTGGTGAATAATTTCAGGTTGCCCTTTTTTGGTATTGGAATGAAGATAGTTCTCTTCCAATCTTTTGGCCATATACCATATTTCCAAATCTTTGTACATAATGCATGATATATGTGTATGCTTTCTTCTCCTCCTGCTTTAATTAGTTCAGCTGGTATCTCATCACATCCAGGTGATTTACCATTCTTCAGGTTCCTTATAGCCCAAGCAATTTCATCTAATGAGGGTTCAGGTTCTGTCTCTGCTGTCATTGGCTCATGTATCTCATTCATATCCACACTGTCACTCATATCATACATTCCACTGCAGTACTCCTGCCATCTTTCTAGAATTTGTCTAGATTCTGTTAAGGTATTTCCCATCTTGTCACAGATAACATTCAATTGAGGTTGAACATTTCTTGTCAATAACTTCATTTCTTTGAACATTTCATAATCTCTTCCAGCCTTATGATATTGCTCTATTCTGGTACAGCAATCCTGTATATATTGATTTTTGTCCTTTCTTGTGTTCTTTCTTATTTCTCGAGTTAAAGATTTATACTTCATCCTGCTATCGGATTCATCTCCTTTCTGTTTCAGCTCCCTTCGTTGTTTTATTAATTCTAACGTGTCTGATGTAATCCATGGCTTAAGTTGCTTTTTCTTGGTCGGAATGAAATCTTTGGCTGCAGTTATCAAGATATCTCTAGCTTGTACCGCCAGTTCATCAGGTGTCATTTCTTCTTGTACAGACATCAAGACCCCAAAGCGATTCCTAACTTCTATGTTGTATGCGTCTGGTATTTTTGTGAGATCAAAACGAAGTGGCCTTGGTCCTCGGGTAAGCTTTTTGAGTTTTAATTTCAGATCTGCTTCTAATAACTGATGATCTGTATCACAGTCTGCACTTCGTAGGGTTTTTGCAGATGTTATGCTTGATCTCCATCTTCTTTGTATTAAAATATAATCTATCTGATTTTTGGTAAAACTGTCTGGAGACTTTCATGTGAAGAGTCTTCTTGGATGTTGTTTAAAAAGTGTGTTGGCTATCGTTAACTCATTTTCTGTGCAAAATTCAATTAATTTGTCACCTGCATCATTTCTATTTCCTAATCCAAATTTTCCTAAAACGTGTCTCACATTTTCAGCTCTTCCTGCACCTACTTTTGCATTAAAATCTCCCATTATTATTGCTATATCATTATGACCAATCTTATTTAATGTGTCTTGTAGTGTGTTGTAAAAATCTTCAATTTCGTCCTCCTCTGCTGTTGAAGTAGGTGCATATATCTGTATGAGAGTTGTGTTTTTTGGACGGCCTTTAAGTCTAATAGTGAGGAAATCTATCACTAACTGGATTATATCCCATTAAAGCTTTTGCAGTTGTCTTATCTAAACAAAATGCCACTCCACTCTGGCCTCCGACATCTCTACCAGAATAAATGAAAATACTTCCATTTTCAGTTGTAAAATGTCCCTTGCCGCTCCAGCGATGTTCACTAATTCCTAAAATTTGAATGTTTAACCTCTCAATCTCATCACACACTACTTTAAGCTTTCCCTCATACAAACTTCTCACATTCCACGTTGCCATTCTCACTTTGTTTCTTAGTCTGACACAGGGGATTTCCTTGGTAACACAGTCAGGATTAACTCCGTCATCACGATTACTAGTACTGGTCCCTGCGTCACACTCTTCCCCAGTGTTATCTGATCTGCCTGGCCTGGGGGACTCGCCACCAGATCTCTTTCTTATTATGTTTTCTTTCATGGTTGTTATGGTTTCTTGGCAAGTTTTGCAGAAGGTAGTTTGCCGTTGCTTTCCTTCTGGGCAGTGACTGTACTAGTCGGTGGCCATAGCCATTGGTTGGCTACTAAAGACGATAAAACAAAGAAAATTTAAATATTTTGGTCACTTGAAACGTCATGAAAGTTTGGAGAGAACAATCATGGAGGGGTATATGCCTGGGAAGAGAGGAAAATGAAGACCAAAGAAAAGATGGGTGCAGGATATGACAGATGATCTCCAGATGGGTGTATCGGCCGCGGGACATCTTGCTTATGATCGAGAAGTTTTCCGGATGGTTGTTATGGAAGCGAGATTCTGCAAAGGACACGCTACTGAATGAATGAATTTCCCTTAGAAAATAAATTAATCGCTTGTTACCTCCCTTGGAACTGGAAAGTCTAAAACGCCTTAAATACCTCTTGTGGATGTTTCTTCAAAGAATGTTTACAGTTAGATCAAACAAATACAAATGTTTGTTCAATGGCAGGTCATAGAATGTGCTAAAGAACTCTTTATTGAAATGGAATCTATCACAAACGAGGATATTGGAGGCATCTGTAGTGACATGAGAATTTTTCCAGGCTGAGACTTTCAAAGTCGTCGCACCCAGTTTAGAGACTAGGATCTCATAATCCCAAGATGGGATCGGATAACACGGGTTAAGAAAAGATCGTTGGGTAAACATGGACTTGGGATAGTGATTGAAAATGGAGACGTATTCACCATTTTATGTGCAGGGATTCAATATATAACAGAAGTAAGTGGTTTTCCACATAAAAGAATACATAAAGCATCGAGTGTATTACCAGACCTCAAGACAGAAAATCAAATTGACTATATTTGTACTACTAGATATAAATATATACACCGATCTCCCTGGCGTAGGTGTTAAGGATGTTGTTCGTAATCCCGAATAGTCTCGTGTGACCCGCAGCTGCGCGAGATTCGGCAACAGATCGCGTCGCATTGGTTACTTACGGGGGGATGTCAGCCGGTCGTTCAGAAAGCAATGGCAAACTACTGAACGCATAACTTGCCAACACATCAACAGCAGCTGAAAAATGCTTGTGTTGACTGTAATGCCCTATATATATATATATATATATATATATATATATATATATATATATATATATATATATATATATATATATATATATAAATATATATATTTAGGGTGTATTCTTAATGAATGTGCAGTGTTTGAAAATATTGCCGGTCAAAGTTTTGTATTTACTTATCATGTTGCGTGAATTTTACAGAGAGTGAATATAAAACTTGGACCGGAAATATTTTCAAACACTGCACAGTCATTAAAAATACACCACATATCTTCTATATTACATAAATATTTTCAGAGGTCGGCGTGGCTGAAAGGATAAGAGCGGTCGCTTTTAAACTTCATATGCGCTGATGGCTAGGTAGGCAGTTCAATCCCTCCTATACCGGTCCTTAAATTTGACTTACGCGTTGGCTTTTAGCTCAGAAAGCAGCGGCAAACAACTGAACGTGAAATTGCCTAGAAAATTAACAAGGGGTTGCTCGCAACGTCCCGCAAAGGACATGCAGCAGTGTACGTGGACATTGTAAGGACACGCAGCAGTGTACGTGGACATTGCAAGGACATGCGAACCCACTAAGCTGCGCCCAGAAGAGAAAGATTAAGCTCGGTAAACCTCTCAGCCACTCCGACCTAATATCGAGTATTAGCAGTAGTAGTAGTGGTAGTGGCATTGGTAGTGTAGTGGAAGTGGTATTGGTGGTGGTGGTGGTGTTGGTAGTAGTAGTAGTAGTAGTAGTAGTAGTAGTAGTAGTAGTAGTAGTAGTAGTAGTAGTAGTAGTAGTAGTAGTAGTAGTAGTAGTAGTAGTAGTAGTAGTAGTAGTAGTAGTAGTTGTTGTTGTTGTTGTTGTTGTTGTTGTTGTTGTTGTTGTTATCAGAGAATGAGGAAAAGGAGGAGGTGTGTGCAAACTAGGCTTGAATTCAAAGCGAGCGAATGATAAACAGTTTTCTAATGAATATGACAGCATTACAATGTGTAACTTTTTAAATAAAGAAATTACATAATAAGATAAATAGGTGTCATTTATAAATTATGCAACATGCAAGTTTGGATCAAAATGTGCCAGTTATGAAACATACTATGGAGACGTCATTAAGTAATAGGAATTTTAAGAATGATGTTTTCACAATACTGTCGAACTAAAATTAAACGATGGGAATTCAAAAGAAAACTTGTATGATTGAAATTACGAGGGCGAGTCAATAAGCAAGTCACACAGTTCTGTGGGATGGCAGGTAAATGTAGTTGGTATTTTCTATAAGTGTCATAAGGTGACAGCAACATCGAACTTTATATTCCCGTTCGTCTATCGGCGTTAGGTGTCTCATGCGCATGCGCAACGCATAAACAAAATGTTGACTGTACTTACGAAGTGTATAGCCAAAGAGCAACGTGCTGTTGTGCGGTGTGGTTTATTTTTTTTTGGGGGGGGGGGGCAAAAGGACTGCTTGCAAAGGACATTCATAAGGAAATGCTTCCTGTTTAAGCTGACAAAAAAATTGCTGATGAAATCCGATCATCTTCATGACAATGCCAGACCCCATACGGCTTCATTAACTCAGGAGAAAATTAACCAAGGTAGGAAGTTCTGGAACATCCACCTTACTTAGCTTACTTAGGACTTAGCTCCTAGCGATTTCCACCTTTATGGTCCACTGAAAACACACCTTGGCGGAAGACATTTCGCGAATGATGCCGAAATTGAATGTGAAGTGAAAACGTTGTTTAGAAAACAGAGCACGCAGTTCTATGCGCCCGATTTGGGAGGACTGATAAAACGATGGGATAAGTGCATCAATTTTGGTGGAAATTATGTTGAGAAATAAAGGGACAATGTATAAAAATAAACTGGTTTGAAGCTGTTATCATATTTAGTTATTTTTCTACAGCCATTTGTGACTTACTTATTGACTTCCCCTCGTACAATACCTATGCCATTGTCTGATAACATGTCAGTATTGATATTAAGGATGTCAAGAAAGTTCAGCACGTGACATTACGGTGCAGGTGAACACGGTGACGTCATAAGGACAGTTTAAAAATGTCCTCACCACTTTTGACATGCACCAAAGAGGTGCAGCGTTCTGTTATCAGTTGTTGTTTTTTTAAATCAGTGAAGTGGTTAAACCTATCGAAATTCATCGGTATGGTGATGCATGCCTGTCAGTCCATCAAGTGTATGAGTGGAGTAGGAAGTTTAAAAATGGTGTGACTTCTGTGACAGACTGTTCAGACCGGGTCAGGCAAACCGAGTAGTGACCCCCATATACTTTATTTCTATAGTACGCACAGTAATCCAAGCACTTTATCGGCGCCTGAGAACTTGCATTGAATGCCGTGGTGACTACATCGAAAAATTATACTTTTGTTTTGTTCGTTACTTTTTCAGAATATACTCACCACACACACATACAAACTACGATATTCTAAAAATTGTTATGCAATGTTTCAGATTTCCTTCCTTAGTGGTTGCGAAGTGGTCAATATCCCACTTCCATATTTTGTCACGGGAAAGATGCATGTAATCAGAATTGTCAATTGCTTAATCATGCCATTTGTTTGTTTGTTTGTTTTTTTTTTTTTTTTGTTTTTTTGGGTTTCTTTTTTGTTTTGTTACCTTCACTCGCTTTGAACTCAAGCCTAGTCTACACGTCTCGCCCAAACATGTGCTTCTATTTCCGGTGTACTAGACTGATTTTTGCGTGTGAATTAGCTTTCCTTATTACAAGTGTCTCTCGCAACTCAGGCGAACCCACTTCGACCTCTGAGCTACTTGTAATTTACGTCCCCAAGTCTAGGACGAGAAGTCAGCATTTTAGTTCAACTGACCGGTGTCGGAATTTATTCTGCTACCTCGGCATCAGCACATCGGACGTTTAAGTGCGAGCGCTCTTATTTATTCGGTCATGCCGACCTCGGCTGTGCCATATGATCTGAATGCCATTTACACATAATGTATTACTAGGGCCAGTCTCCTTTACCCGTCTTGTAAACAGTGACCATTGTTTGTTATGGAGCCAAGATGCCTTCTGGATAATATACGTAAATTGGTACCTAAAGAAATGAAAGAGCAAATCAATCCAAAAAAATCCACCAGTGAATACCATCTCACTGTGGATTACCCGGAAAAGAGAAAGCTGATCAATTAGCTAAGGAAGGAGCAATAGAAGAAAAACCAGATGTGCCTGTTACATACCACCAAAATAAAAGAATGATCAAATCAGTCAGAAAGCCACCAACACCAACACAAGAAGATTACCACGTTGTGGACAGAGTAGAACAAATCATTATTCTGCGCCTCAGAACAGGACACAAAATATTACGCAACCACATGTAAACAAATTTCAAGATTGGCGAACCAGCCATGTGCACATGTGGATTGGCGCCGCAGAGAGCAGATCATATACCCAAAGACTACCCAAAATACGACATATGTAGGCAAACCTGGCCTAGAGAAACAACATTGGAAGATAAACTCTTTGGACCTTTGGGTGAACTAAGAAAAAAAAAATACAGCGAAACCCATACAAGAGACAAGGTAAAGATAAATTTCAAGAGAACAAAAGAAGAACAAAAAGGGTAAATTGGTTTCTATACAAATGTTACCACTACAAATTAAAAAAAAAAAACCTGGCCTCGTATTTTGTTTTAAAGGTAACTTGCAGCAAAACACAAAGACATGCTTATATACAGACGTGCTACAGCTAGTTGCATGTCCTTCACAGGACATCCCAATCACATTTTTTTATTTATTTTTTTTTTTTTGGGGGGGGGGGGGGGGGGGTTCTTTGTGATTGTCAAGGCAATGTTACATTCGGTAGCTTGCCATAGCTGTCCGAACGACAGACGCTCAACAAATTGTGAAAGTCAAGGCTAGACGGTCTGCTTTCACATCGCCTGCGATTGGTTTCGAACCCGGTAAACGGCAAATAGATAGACACGTAGGCAAGCAGACAAGTAGACAGGCAGGTAGGCAAGTAGACAGGTAGGTAGACAAGTAGACAGACAGTAGGCAAGTAGACAGGCAGATAGGCAAGTGGACAGGCAGGGAGGCAATTAGACAGGCAAGTAGGCAAGTAGATAGGCAGGTGGGCAAGTAGACAGACAGGTAGGCAAGTAGACAGTTAGGTAGGCAAGTAGACAGACAGTAGGCAAGTAGGCAAGTAGACAGGCAGATAGGCAAGTGGACAGGCAGGGAGGCAATTAGACAGGCAAGTATGCAAGTAGATAGGTAGGTAGGCAAGTAGACAGACAGGTAGGCAAGTGGACAGGTATGTAGGCAAGATGGCAGGCGGGTAGGCAAGTAGACAGCAGGTAGGCAAGAAGACAGGCAGATAGGCAAGAGGACAGGCGAGTAGGCAAGTAGACAGGCGGGTGGGATTAGTAGACAGGCAGATAGTCAAGTAGTCAAGTAGGCGGGATTAGTAGACAGGTGGATAGGCAAGTAGACAGGCGAGTAAGCAAATAGACAGGCGTGCGGGAAAACAGACAAGTATGCAATGAACACGAAGTCGACCAACAAGATGACAAACAGACAGACAGGAAGGTAAGTAGAAAAGCAGATTTGCAAACAGACAGAAATACGGGGAAACGGACATGCGTGCAATAAGCAAGCAAGCAGAGAGGCAGACAACAAGAAAACAAACAACAGGCAAGGCAGGCAGGCGGGCTGGTAGGCAGACTGAAAGGCAAGCACGCAGGCAGCAGAGTATCAGACAGGACAGCAGAACTGCAGATAAGCAGGCAGGTAGACAGATTGCCGGCGTTACGACAAAGGGGTTACGAACGCAAATCGTAATCCCCCATACCACGCTGGAAACACAGCAGCTGGAGATTTGGAAGCAGACAGCACAGCACTGGTTTTCATACAATGGTATGAGAGCTGATCGTTCAGAAAGCAATAGCAAACTATTTAGCATAAACGTGCCAAGAAATCAAACATTGCTGGGGTTAACTGTAAAGGATATACAAGTAAATTTTTAGACAGATTGACCGAACAGAAACAGCGTCCCGGGACGAAGATCTGTACGACTCTCCCACGCCGGCCCTGCATTCTTGTTTCGCCACTGAGGGCAAGTGTCCACACTGCCGCGCTGAATGGACATTAAAGTAACAGATGCCGGACGCAGAGCTAAATAACAGCAAAAGGACCACTACAATCCCACAAGAGCCCGTATCTCCCTCTCCAAACAACGACAGATAAACAAAACATGCTCGATACGACACAAACGGTGGAGAGAGGCAAACTGCCTTTCAAGGGCTCTTATTTTCTTAACTATGTTGCCATTTCATCAGCCGGTTTAGGTGGTATTTTGCTAATGTCCCATTTTTACCCCAGGGCCTTTTTCGTGTGGGGCTATTTGTTGCGTTGCCGTTGACAGCAACGATAGAATTACGTGGATGTGCCGTGCTGTTCACACCCGTTTCTCTGTTTACGGTTCACATGAAATGGGTAGGCGTTACGACAATACTATTCTTCTCCTTGTTGTCTGACCAACTGATGTGAATTTTTCCCAATACTTTTGTTCTGCCGCGTTGCTGATATTTCATTTGTCTGTCCAGTTGCCAGTCTGTCTGTCTACCTAAACTAACTCATCTATCCACCCGTCTGTCTATATTTCCGTTTATATGCCTTTATATCTATCTGTCTATCTATCTATCTATCTATCTATCTATCTATCTATCTATCTATCTATCTATCTATCTATCTATCTATCTATCTAGCTGTCTGTCTGTCTGTCTGTCTATCTATCTATCTGTCTTTTTGTCTGTCTGTCCGCTCGCTAGCCCGTCCGCTAGCTCGTCCGTCCATCCGTCCGCCTCTGTGTCTGTTGTTCCGTATATATGACCGTGTCTGGGTCTATTTGTTTGTCAGCCTGCCTGACATTTCCTTCAGTGTGAATATTATTACCACACATTTCCGTGCTTCTTTTTGAACATTGGGTTGTGCGGGCTGTTTGTTTGTCGAGACTTCTGTCTGTTCCACTTTTCACGTGGGGCAGAGATGAGCATTTTGTGTGATATTCACTGGCACAGGAACGTAGCATTATGGGGAAGACCCTCTGCCTCGAAGTTGGAATCGCGACTAACTACCCAACTATTGGGTTGGAATCTTTGGACACTGAAATAACTCAAACCTGTGCAAGAAACATGACCAGCCTTGACCTAATCCCAGGTCATTCTCTGTGTGCTGTGCTGAAACATGACCTGGATACACACTGCGTTTAAGAGGCAAGAGGCTCGACTTCATTGCACCGGGTGTTATCCCATATAGCTCGATTTCTTCCCGCATGGCGGCCTGCCGAAATCGTCGCACAAAGCATGAACTCCGTAGCTCTAACCCCTCCCCCCTCCCTGCCCCCCCCCCCCCCCCCAGAAGACTGCACTCGTGAACCGAACGACCTAGGCCGGAATCGAACTCACATCCTTCGGAGCGGGAAGTAAGCTTTGTAACCACTTGGCCGCAGAGACTCCCGGTTATATTAAAATATTCCTCCAACAGGCGGGAAGTTCCAGTTACCGGACTTGCATATCCCTCTGGTTTCTAAGTTTGGAAAGGGGAACGAGAACTCTGCAACACAGCGACCCCCCCCTCCCCCACCCCCAGGTGGGGGTGGTACTTCGATTCCCGGTCTTCACTCCGGTACACGCAAACCCTTGTGGTGGCTCACAGACCTTATTATAGGTTACATGGTTATAGATTTCATGATTATAGGTGTCATGACCATATGTTTCATGATTATTCTTCTTCTTCTTTCGTTCGCTTGCTTAATTGCGTGGCATCCTGATTTCTAAGGTGCGCCTCCTGGCTGGTTGCCTCCGTCTTCAGCACCTTTCATGATTATAGATTTCATGATTATAGGTTTCATGACTATATGTTTCATGATTATATATAGGTTTCATGATTATAGATTTCATGATTATAGGTGTCATGACCATAGGTGTCATGACCATAGGTTTCATGACCATAGGTTTCATGATGATAGGTTCCGTGATTATAGATTTCATGATTATAGGTTTCAAGATTATATTTTTCATAACCATCGGTTTCATGACTATAGATTTCACAACCATAGGTTTCATGATTATAGGTTTCATAACCATAGGTTATGATTATAAGTTTCTTCTTCTGCATTCATCCGGAGTTTTTTTTTTTTTTCGGACTGATTGCGTTGTGCCTGTTTACAGCAGAGCTGTGTTCTTGCGCGGTTATACCGACTCATCCGACTTCTAAGGGCATTTGTTGACCAGGTTAACCTTCCCGGTGATTATAGGTTTCAAGATTATATATTTCATGACCATAGGTTTCATGACAATAGGTTTCATGACCATATGTTTCATAATTATAGGTTTCATGACCATAAGTTTCATGATTATAGGTTTCATGATTATAGGTTTCATGATTATGGGTTCCATGACTATAGGTTTTATGACCATGTTTCATTATTATAGGTTTCATGACTATAGGTTTCATGACCATATGTTTCAAGATTATAGGTTTCATACCCATAGGTTTCATGATTATAGGTTTAATGGCGATAGTTTTCATAACCATCATTTTAATGACCATAGGTTTCATGATTATAGGTTTCGTGACCATGAGTTTCATGACCATATGTTTCATGATTATAGGTTTCATGACCATGTGTTTCATGATTATAGGTTTCATGACCATATGTTTCATGATTATAGGTTTCATGACCGTGCGTTTCATTATTATATATTTCATGGCCATAGGTTTCATGAATATAGGTTGCATTACCATAGGTTTCATCTATATAGGTTTCATGACTATATGTTTCATGACAATAAGTTTCATGATCATAGGTTTTATGATTATAGGTTTCATGATAATAGTTTTCATAACCATAGGTTTCATGATCATGGGTTTCATGATTATAGATTTCATGATTATAGATTTCATGATTATATATTTCATAACCATAGGTTTCATGACCATAGGTTTCATGATTATAGGTTTCATAGACATAGGTTTTATGATTGTAGGTTTCATTATTGTAGATTTCGTAACTATAGGTTTCATGGCCATAGGTTTCATGATTATAGGTTTCATGATTATATATTTCATGACTTTAGGTTTCATGACCAGGCTTAATTAATATAGGTTTCATGATTATAGGCTTCGTACTTATAGGTTTCATGATTATAGGTATCATAATCATCGGTTTCATGGCTATAGGTTCCGTGATTATATGTTTCATGATTATAAATTTCGTTATTATAGGTTTTATTATTGTAGGTTTCATGATTATATATTTCATAATTATAGATTTCATTGTTATAGGTTTCTTCTTCTTCTTCTTCGTTCATCCGGAGTTTTTTTTCGGATGTGATTGCGTTGTGCCTGTTTACAGCAGAGCTGCGTTCTTGCGCCGTTAGGCCGACACATCCGACTTCTGCGGGCATTTGTTGACCGGGTTAACCTTCCCGGGGGTTTCTTAGGACGTTTGACTCTCACTGTTGTGGTGTTATCCTCCATCCCAGCTGGTCCATATAGAACAGCCAAAGATCCTGGTCAGCCCTCAAGGGAAGGCAGGGGCAGACCATGGGCATTCCCCGCCATCCAAGGAGGCTTCCATACTTGCAGAGCCGATACATAGCGCTCTGGTACTGGGCTCACCCAAGGAATCGTCACGTCCTGCACATGGCTGCTTAGCCTCACTTCCGTATATTGGGCCTTCCGTTCACCATAGGCTGTTCTTCCGGAAACCAGAAGTATGCAGTCTGCAGATGACATCCACACAGTGAGCTTTCGATTCGGACTTTCCATGTAATGGATTTGCTATCCAAGCAATATTCCATTTCGTGCCACTAGGACACTTTTCCACCTTTTATGAAGTCCACACCGTGGGCTTTAGATTCGGACTTTCCACGTAATGGATTTGCTATCCAAGCAATATTCCATTTCATGCCACTAGGACACTTTTCCACCTTTTATGAAGCCCACACAATGGGCTTTTGATTCGGACTTTCCACATAATGAATTTGCTATCCAAGCAATATTCCATTTCGTGCCACTAGGACACTTCCACCTATTATGAAGCCCACACAGCGAGCTTTCGATTTGGACTTTCCACATAATGGATTTGCTATCCAAGCAATATTCCATTTCATGCCTCTGGGTCTTCATGCACCTTTAAATGTCAACCTGTATGTAGTTAAAGTAAGCTGCGGTCAACTTGAGCTTGTTGATATCTCCATAGAGCTTGTCCTCAAATGAAGCAGGTGTGGGCCAAAATATCTTTCTCTGTTCTGCATACGTTGGGCAATCCTGCAGCAAATGTTTTGCTGTCATTTTTCCAGTTCTACAATTACATTCATCGGTATCTCCTATCTTTAGTTTATTGAACAAGTGGTATTTCAGCCTGTTATGTCCTGTGCGGAGTCTGAAGATTGCTACTTGTTCTCTTCGGTCGAGTTTGTAATATGCATCATCCTTCTGATGGCCTGGATGCTCTGATTCCCATTTGGTTCTATAAGTGCTTTTTATCAACCTCTTTGCCTCATTATAGGTTATGTCTATGTCAGGCTGTGGTAGTCGTCCGCCCTCTTTTGCCAGTCTGTCAGCCTCTTCGTTTCCAGGTATACTGCAATGTGATGGGATCCACTGTATTACAACTTTTTTGGATTTCTGGCATAGACCATGGAGTGTTGCTCTTAGGTCAGTTAGTTCTGTGCTGTTATTGCTCTTCAGTATTGAGACAGCTGACTTTGCATCTGTGAAGATAGCTATTTGCTTCTCTTTATTTTCCTCCATCAGGAGCATTTCTGCTGCAGTTTTCAAAGCCTCTACCTCCGCTTTGAAGTTACTTGAAAATTTTCCAGTTGCCATTGAATGTGTTTTTTTCACTCCATTTTTTAAATTTAGGAGAATTCCTCCTCCTCCATTCTCTATTGAATTTTTGGCTGATCCATCTGTATATGCATGGGTCCAATTCCTGCTTGGGTAATGTTCTTTTATGTAGTTTAGGGTTATTTCTCTTCTTTCGGTTTCATGCTGAGTGTTCTTTTTCTCAATACCAGGAATGTTTTCTATCATCTCAGGCAGTTGCTGCTGTCTCCAAGCTGGGAACTTGTGTGCATTGTGTATGGGCTTGACTGTTGATATGTTAAGTATAGGATCTGCCCCAATCCTTCGTTTTGCAGTTTCTACAAAGTTGCTACGCTTCAGTCTTCTCTTTCCAAAACCATTAAATCTGTTATACATAGGGTGGTCTGTCAATCTTCTAAATTTTTCTGCTTGTTGCTGGGCTCTGCTATCTCTTCTATCCTGCATTGGTTGTAAACAAGTGATCTTTTCTAGTTCATTAATAGGCGTTGTCTTCAGGCTTCCAGTTATGATTCGCATTCCTTGGTTTTGGACTCTACTTATTTTGTTAAAGTTTGACTTAGCTGCTGTTGCCCAAGCTGCAATGCCATATTCCAGTACTGGCCTCACCCGTCCAGTATATAACTTCTTGAGAACTTTCTCATCTGCTCCCCACGTTGTACCAGCAAGCTTTTTCATGATTGCCATTCTCTGTCTTGCTCTTGTTCGATTTTTCTCAACCTGTGTCTTCCATGTCAGGCGACGATCAAAGGTGACTCCTAGATAGTTTGGATTTTCTTCATGGCGCAATATTTTTCCATTCAATACCAGCTTAGGTTGCTGAGTTTTATTTGAGAGGGAGAACACTGTGCATGTTGTTTTCTCCTCACTTATCTTCACTAGCCATGATTTTGACCAGTCCTCTAGCGCCAATAAGGCTTGCTGTATTCTGCTGTTAGCTGTACTAATATATTCTTCAGATGTCCATATGGCTAGGTCATCTGCAAAGGAGGATGTGTGTACTCTGGCTGGAAAATTTTCTGTGATGTCATTTATATATGCTAGGAATAATGTTGGTGAAAGAACTCCTCCTTGGGGGACACCTTGCTCCAGCAGCATCATTTTGCTTGTTTGTCCTTGTACTTTTGTCCTGGCAGTTCTGTTCTCAAGGTAGTGGCTGATCCATTTATACATTTTTCCACAAACATGCATGTTTTGCAGTTTTACTTTCAGTCCTTCCTTCCATACTTTATCAAATGCTTTTTCTAAATCTATCCAGACTGCTAGTGTGTGCTTTTTCTCTTGGAAGGCATCCTCTATTTCCTGAGCTATATAGGTTATTTGATCTTCAGTGGATCTGTATTTTCTGAATCCTGCTTGGTGTGGTGTTAAGAGTTTGTTTTCTTCTAGATGCCATGTTAGCCTGCCATTGATAATGCGTTCCATTAATTTTCCTACACAGCTAAGTAGACTGATAGGTCGATAGCCATTTGGTTCTTCCAGGTCTTTTCCTTTCTTTGGGACTGGTATTAGTATAGCTTCCTTCCATGCCTGTGGGACTATTCCTCTCTTCCAGCTGTTATTTAGGACTGCTAGTAGTTTCTTCTTTGCCTTGGTGCCTAGTCCTATTAGCATTTCATTTGTGATTCCATCCTTTCCTGGTGATTTCTTCTTTTTTAGGGTATTCATTGCCTGTTCCATTTCTTCCATTGTTAGATTTGCCATCATATATTCTGCTGCTGTCTCTGTATTTCTATGATGTATCTGTTTGTCTTTGATTGCTTTCTTCTGTTCGGTTGTAATATCAATGTGATTTGCATTTGCATAGTGTTCCATTAGTGCATTTGCAGCCTTTTTTCCTGTAAGCAAGGCATTTCCTTGTTTAATTGTTATTTGTTTGTTTCTAGGTCCTTCATTGTTCATGGCTTTCACTAGTTTCCATAGTTTGTTTCCATCCCTGTCAAAATTAAGGTTTTCTGTTTTTTCCCTCCAACAATCTCTTGTTGTTTGATTTACTGTTCTTTTATATTTTGCTGAGATGGCTTTGAGAGAGATGTTCGCTTCAATTGTTTGTTCTCTCTCTGCTGTCTTCCTGGCATCTTCAACTTTGTCCTCCAAACTTTGTAGTTCTTCAGTCCAGTATGGTTTGTAATTTTTCCTCGCTCCTCTTGGAATGGACTCAGTGGCTGCCTGTATTATCGCTCTGTTTAGACTTTCCACCATTTGCTTTATGTTGCCATATCGTGTATTTATGTTTTCACAATATTTGTCTGTTAGTATGGCAAATCTGTCCCAATCTGCTCGTTTGTAATTCCAGCGGGGCAAGGGCTTTTGCTCCTGTGGAACATACTCCATATTCATTTCAAGCTTGATTGGTCTGTGGTCACTACCTGCTAATTGGTCCAGCACATGGCGATCGATTTTGTGGAGGATGTCTCCTGTGCAGAAAGCTAAGTCTGGAGTAGAAGTGGTAAGCCATCTTCTGGAGTAGAAGCTCGGTGTGTCATCCGCTTTGTTGAGTAGATGGAGATTTGAGTCTATTTCCCAGTCCTCCAATTCATCTCCTCTTTTGTCAGTATCTGGGTATCCCCATCTTTCTGAACGGCTATTAAAGTCTCCAACAATAATGCAGTTTGTGTCAGTTATTTTCATGTTTGAGAGTGTAAGGTCCTTATCTGCTGGGCTATACAGATTGTAGATTCTTATTTTCACGTCCTTTATCATTATATCAACACCTATAATTTCCGTTTGGTTGTCAGAGATCACAGATACTTCGCTGCAAGGTATTGTATTTCGTGTAAGTATTAGAACTCCTCCTTTGTGTCCTTCGCGGTCGAAACGTGTGGCCTGATATCCTCTGACTGAGAATTTGTGATTGGCGTTGAGATGTGTCTCTTGAATGCATGCCACATCTATTCTATCTTTATGAAGACGCTGTGTTAGGGAGTCTTTCTTCTTGTAAACTCCTTCGGCATTCCACTGTAGTATGTTGAGTGTCCGGGGTATTTGGTCAATAGCTCTTAACCTACTCCTCTGTGCCTTGACTCCACAGCACAGGGGAAGGTGACCACCAGTAGTCATGGGTGGACCCCCTCGAGGCAGGGGGCCCGGCACTATCACCGCCTGATGGGACTTCACGGGATTAGCACCATATCGATTAATTTTGATTTGTGACATCATGAATTAAGTTACGTTGCACTGCTTTGTCAAGCCTGTGGCTCAGTACATCCGATTTCGACAAGCATTTATTCGGGATGCTTTCCCTAGCCTTTGACTGTCCCCAGTCTACCTACAAGGCAGCAGGTTTTACGTTGCACTGCTTTGTCAAGCCTGTGGCTCAGTACATCCGATTTCGACAAGCATTTATTCGGGATGCTTTCCCTAGCCTTTGACTGTCCCCAGTCTACCTACAAGGCAGCAGGTTTTACGTTGCACTGCTTTGTCAAGCCTGTGGCTCAGTACATCCGATTTCGATAGCATTTATTCGGGATGCTTTCCCTAGCCTTTGACTGTCCCCAGTCTACCTACAAGGCAGCAGGTTTGTGTGTCTCTTCGTCTGGTCCCTCTCCCTTGACCTGTCCGACATGGGTGGCCCTACCAGTAGCTGTGCTACTGTCGGCATAGCTCTTGGGGTCATTGGGACGCACAAGCCCCTCTACCTCGTCACGGTGGACACACAGCAGAGGGGGTTATAGGTTTCATAACCATATGTTTCATGACCATAGGGTTCAGTATTATAGATTTTATAATTATAGGTTTCACGTTTATAGGTTTCATGACCAATAGGTTTCATGAGTATAGGCTTGATCACCACAGGTTTCATGATTGTAGATTTTGTTATTATAGGTTTCATGACAATAGGTTTCATGATTATTAAATTATAGGTTTCATAGCTGGATTGGGCGTTAACGTCTTTCTCCGTAATCCCGTATATTCTCGTGAGTAACGTAACTTGCGCGAGAATCAGTAGCGGTTCTTGTCGCGTTGGTAACTTACAGGGTATGTGAGCCGGTCGCTCAGAAGGCAGTGGCAAACTACTGAGCGTAATCTTGCCTAGTACATCAACAGCAGCTGAAAAATACTGATGTTGACTGCAACGTCCTATAGAGGATATGCAAATCAAAAAAGATTTCATGACCATAGGTTTCATGATTATAGATTTTATGATTACAGGTTTAATGATTATAGGTTTCATAACCATTGCTTTCATGACCATAGGTTGCATGAACATAGGTTTCATGACCATAGGTTTCATGACCATAGGTTTCATGACCATAGGTTTCATGACCATAGGTTGCATGACCATAGGTTTCATGACCATAGGTTTCATGACCATAGGTTTCATGACCATAGGTTGCATGACCATAGGTTTCACCTGACATTTAAACTTCAACGTTGACTTCTCGTTCAGAAAGCAATGGCAAACTTCTTCTTCTTTCGTTGGCTTGAAATATGTCTATAACTGCAAGGTTGTCTCTTGTATGAATTTAACTGTCTTTTGTAGTTCACTCAGCGGCTCCACTGTTGTCTCTCTAGGTCAGAAGGTTTGCCTAGATATGTTGTATTTTTGGGCAGTCTTGGAGTATGTGCTCTGCTGTCTGCGACGCCAATCCACATGTGCACATGGCTGATTCACCAATCTTGAATTTTGTATACATGTGGTTGTGTAATCTATTGTGCCCTGTTCTGAGGCGCAGAATAATGACTTGTTCTGGTCTGTCCATAATGTGATAGTCATCTTAAAGCAGGTTTTGGTGGCTTTCTGACTAATTGGATCATTCTTTTCTTTTGGTGGTATGTAACGGGCACATCAGGTTGTTCTTTTGCTCTGTCCTTAGGCAATCGATCAGCTCTGTCGTTTCCGGGTACTCCACAGTGGGGTGGTATCCACTGTATGGTAACCTTAAGCTGACTGCTAAGTTCAGAAAGTAGTGTCCTTAGTACTGGCAATTTCCCAGACAAGAGCGCCTCGAGTACTGCTTTTGCATCTGTCAATAGCACCACAGGTTGTGTACCTTGGCTGGTATTTAGCAATTTCTCTGTTGCTATCTTGATTGCCTCAATTTCAGCATCATAGTTATGACAGTACTTTCCTGTTGGTACTCTGGCCGTGTCCCTAGTATTATTTGGGTATTCTATGTAACTCCAGCTCCTCCATTTCGAACAGCATTTTGTGCTGGCCCATCTGTGTAGACTCGGATCCAGAGGTCCTGTGGGTATTCTTCATCAAGGAAGCTGAGATTGGCTGTTCTGCGCTGTACATTGTTCTGTTCTTGCTTGTCAAATATTCCTCTCACTTTTGTCTGGAGTTGTAGTGATAGTCTATGTTCATCTTTCCATGGAGTTCGCTCTGGAATAGTTTTCAGGGGGATACCAACTGTGGGCAGATCAGTGGTTTCTCTGCAGATTCGTTTGGCCTGGTGGATAAAACTGCTCCTTTTCAACCGCCCCATAGCTAAGTTTTCAAATCTGTTCTTTATAGGGTGGCCTGGCAAGCCGAGGAACTTTTCTGCTTGTTTAGCGCTTTCGTATCTCTGAGCTCTCTCAGTGCTTGTGTCCTCCCCATCTTCTCCATCTCCACTATAGGGTTGATCTCATCCCTCCTATGGTGACTGTAAAGTGCTTGATTTTGCACCTTGTCCAGATCTTGTAGTGTGATGTACACAAAAGTGGATGCTTCCCCAGTGACACAGCGAGTGCTCAGAGTTGAGTTTTTTATGCTGAACACTACGCAGTTGACCCGTATTCCAGGTGTGGTCACATGCTCTGTTGATAAACTTTGCTAAGTATTTTCCCACTGGCTCCCCATGTGGTTCCACTTAGTTTTCTCAGGATATATATTTTCCTTCTGGCTTTTGCTACTGCTTTGTTGATGTGCTATCTCCACGTCAGCCTGCCATCAAATGTTACTCCAAGGTATGTTGGTTCTGTATCTTCTCTAAGGGATATTTCATTTATCTGGATGATCCCTGCCTTTTGTTTTGGAGAGAGGGTAAATAGAGTGGTGCTGCACTTGTCAGTGTTTATGCTGACACACCATCTATTTGCCCATGCAACAAATGCACCTACAGCTCTTTGTAGAGATCTGGTGGCCACTGATGCAGGTTCATTTGTGCTCCATAGAACCAGGTCATCAACGTACATTGCCGCTTTAATTCCATGCGGTAGGTTAGCAACAAGATCATTGATGAGGATTAGAAAAAGTGTAGGGGACAAGACTCCGCCTTGGGGAACACCGTGACGCAGTAGTACTTTTTTTGCTCTTTAATCCCTCTACCTGGACTCGGGCTCTTCTGTTGTGCATGTATGCTTTCACCCATTTGTACATTCTTCCATTGACTTTGCAGTTTCTCAGTTTATTCATCAGACCTTCTTTCCAGACTTTGTCAAAGGCTTTCTTCAAATCTATCCATGCCGCAAGCACCAGCTTCTTCTCTTGGAATGCATCCTCAATTTCTTGAGAGAGGTAGGTTGTCTGATCTTCCGTAGAGTAGCACTGCCTAAAGCCAGCCTGCTGTGGCACAAGGATGTTTTTACTTTCAATGTACCACTGCAGTCTGTGATTGATGATGCGCTCCAGTGTTTTGCAGAGACATCTGGTGAGGCTAATTGGTCTGTAGCTAGAGGCAATGGAACTATCTTTCCCTGATTTTAGGAGAGGTATCATGATTGCTTCTCTCCAGGCTTGTGGAACATTGCCAGCTGTTATTGAAGATCTGCAACAGCTTTGCTTTAGCCTCTGTTCCTAGGTTCCTGATCATTTCATTGGAGATACCATCAGCTCCTGGTGACTTTCTCATTTTCAGTTTTGATATAGCTAGCTCCAAGTTCGCTGATTGTGATAAATGCCTCCAGAACTTCATGTACTGTTTCATTCTGTCCTGTATGTTGCCATTTCACATTTCTCTCGAATCTCTTGTTGTTTCTCTGGACTAATTTCGATATTGCTTTCTTGCGCAAATGGGTCCGCAAAATGGTCAGCTGATTGCTTTCCTGTTAAGATGTTTACGTCTTTATGTAGTGCAATTTTTGAGTTTCTCCCTGTGCCCTCATCGTTAAGTTGTTTTATTAGCTTCCAAAACTTCCTGGTGTCTCTGTAAAAAGTTCAATGACTGTTTTTTTTTTTCCCGCCAGCTTTTCCGTCTAGCCTGCAGCTTGGCCCTTTGAAATTTGGCTGTTGCGTACTGTATTTATTGTGGTGCTCTTGGCTGGGTTTGGCCTCTGCTTGCTTTCTACACACTTCCACATCATTATGCATCTGTTACAGTTCACTACTCCAGTAGGGTTTATAATGTTTACGGGCTCCTCTTGGTACTGTTTCTCGTGCGGCCTGTAGTATGCATTTCCGAAACTCTTCAAATACTTTATTTATGTCTTTCTCAGTATTCCGGTTTCTAACCAGTATGCTGGTGCGATGCTTGTACATTGCCCAGTCTGCTTTCTTGTAGTTCCACCTCGAGAGGGTGCTGCTTTCACTTACAAGCTCATTTTCTACAGTTAGAAAGATTGGCCGATGGTCACTGCCATCAAGTTGTTTCCCAACATTCGTGTAATGTTCCACTCCAGGTCTGGTGAATGAAAAGATGTAGTGTGCCATAATCTCGAGTAGAAAATATGTGGGCCGGACGGCTTGTTAATCAAGATGAATCTATTCTCATCCTTCCAGTCTCTAGTCTCTCTCCTCTCTAGTCCATGTGATCATATCCCAGCTCTGCGAGTGGCTGTTGAAGTCGCCACACACAATCATTTTTTTTTTCTTTTCATGGTAGTGTGTCCAGTGCCTTGGGCGGTCACTTGGACATAATAATTGATCAGATGAAGGTCTGTATTGCCTGTCTTAAGTTTAAGTGTCTGATACTCAGCCCCTTCCATGTAAACTTCAATTTGGGAAGCAGTGGTGTTATTTTTTTTACAAGGGTCAGTATGCCATCCTTTCGCCTGTCATTTTGGTCAGATAGGTAACACTGGTAGCCTCGCATTCCAGTGCATTATTTTTAGTCTTTGTTTGGTATGACCAGACGCTCTATTCCCAGATCCCCTGGCTCCACAGGACATTTGAGAAGACTTCCAGTAATTTTGGTTGGACCCTTTCGAGGCATAGGGTCCGGCACTGCATTTGTCTGGGAGTCCAAAGCAGGGCTAGCACCATAACATTTAGCAGTAGTCGACATATTTCATGGCGTCATTGCGTGGCATCCTGATTTCTGTGGTGCACCTCCTGGCTGGTTGCGTCCTTCTTCAGCACCTTTCCTTTGCTAGAGCAGACTGTGGTCTTACTCGAGCTTAGATGGGTAGGCGCGCACACACGTGTCTGCGCATGTTTGTACGTGCATACACATCTAAATGGTATTGGTTATTGTTCTGCGCCCGAGACTCGCCGCCGCGTCTTCTCCTGTTAGTTAAAACAGTACTGCCACGTGAAGGCCAGGAGTTGGACTTTTGCTGCAGAGGTGATGAATGCACGAGTCATTGGGGTATTTATGCAAGGTTATGAGCTCATCCCCAACTCTGCGCCCCGGCTACATACAACAACAATTGGAACCAAGGCAAAGTGCTAAACGTAGACATGCCTAGTAAATCAACCTGGAGTTGGAGGTTGATAGCAAAGTCCTGCAAAGGATATGCAATGTTTACGTTATAAACAGCCAATACATGTTGGGTCTGGTTGCAACGTCCTATAAAACGATATGCAATTAACTTTTTTTTTTAAAGTTATATCATTGGTGATGGGGGGGGGGGGGGGTGTATTTGCTCGCTTTGAACTCAAGCGTAGTCCATTTACGTGCAACTACTCCTAGTGCACTGGATCAATAGTGTCCCTCACCTTCAGGCGAACCACTCCGACTTCTGAGGTATTTATAATTTACATCCCCACGTCAAGGACGAGAAGTCAACATTTTAGTCCAATTGACCGGTCTAGGGGTTGAACCCGCCACCTTGCCATACATCTGCCGGAATTTTAATAGCGAACTCTCGTATCCATTCTGCCATGCTGACCTCTATTCATATCATGTGGCCACTAAATCAATCCTACATCACGCGAATTTGAACACAGAACCACATGTTCAGGGTAAGAGTGCCTTAGCCATAGCGGCTACTCTTTGTATGTCAAGTCCCTTATGAAATGTGAAAGGCTGGGTGTCTCACCTCCCTACAACAGGACTGGTCAGGCAATTACATTTCTTTCTTTTCTTGTATTTCTGTTATTGTAATAAATACGTTTTCAACAACAGGCTCCTCCTCCTCATCCCGCTTCTTCTTCTTCTTCTTCTTCTTCTTCTTCTTCTTCTTCTTCTTCTTCTTCTTCTTCTTCCTCCTCCTCCTCCTCACTTTCTTCTTCTTCTTCTTCTTCTTCTTCTTCTTCTTCTTCTTCTTCTTCTTCTTCTTCTTCTTCTTCTTCCTCCTCCTCACTTTCTTCTTCTTCTTCTTCTTCTTTTTCTTCTTCTTCTTCTCTTGTTGCCCTTTATCCCGCATTGTGGGAGTCGCCGTGGCGAAGTGGTCAAGCCGTCTGACTCGGGCTCCGAAGGTTGTGGGTTCGATTCCGGACCGCAGCCCTTCGGTTCACGAGTGCATTATTTTCGGAGACTTCTGGGGTCGTCGCTGGAGTTACGGAGTTCGTGCGTTGTGAGACGCTTTCGGCAGTTCGCTGCGGAAAGAGACTGAGCTATATGGGATAAAAACCCGGTGCAATGAAGTCGACCCTGTCGACTTTTAAGCGACTCTTTCTATCCTGCATCATGGCATAGCGACTAACACCAAGCCATCCTATTTGAGCCCTCTCCTGCGGCTCTCTACATGCGGCTTTCTCCACATCTTATAAAACTTTCCTTTCCTCGTGATTGGCGAAGTTACTCTTTTATTTTAATGGTTTGTTGGATTTTACGGCAGAATTGTTCTCGTGATAAGGTAGCCTGACTTAAATACAAAGCTTCATACCGGCCTCTTACGGCATGTATGACTCTTCAATATTCATCTCATATCATCTCATCATGTTCCTCTTGTAAATTGCCAAAAGAAACGTTTCGACAAAAGTCTTCTTCAAAGAGCCCGTTACATGCCTTCTTACGGCAATCTATAACCGCTCAACACGCCTTCCTGTGGCGATGAACACACGCTGAACACGCCCTTGTAGCTGCGAATTATACACCTGTCTTTCTTCGGCCGTTTCTCCTCGTCGCCTAGCAGTTATCTCACATTACCAGACAGGCCGCCTTGCGGACAGGCCAGGCATTATCTCGGGGGAATTCTTGACCAAGTTTCGGCTTTATCAATGGAAGGCCTGAGTCCTTGACCTGTGTGTGAAACGTCATATACACGATCTAACTGGGGTGAAGCTGTGATAAACGCCTCCGTGTTCAGGCGCTCCTGATGGGGAAGTATGAATAGTAAGTAAACCTCCTGCGCATGTGGCAAAGGGCGATTAAAGATGGTTGGTCAGAGACTGGCTAACTCACATAGTAGGAAATGTCAGCATACATTCAGCCAAGCGTGCACTGGCCTACACAGGGCTCGGCATGCGTGGTTGTGTCTTAAAGGATGGAGGGAGAAGAGGATGGAGAAGACGAAGGAAAAGAAGAAAGGAAGAAGGAAGCAGGAGGAGGGAAACTGGGGAAGGAAGGAGGAATGCACAAGGAAGAAGAAAGAGGGAGGAAAGAACAAGGGGGAATGTGGAAAGAACAAGGAGGAAGGAACAAGGAAGAACAAAGAGGATGGAACAAGGAACAACGAGGAAGGAATAAGGAGGAAGGAACAATAAACAATGAAGAAGGAACAAGGAGGAGGGAACAATGAAGAAGAAGGGAACAAGAAGGAAGGAATAAGGGCGAAGAAAGAATGGAGGGGGAAGGAAAATAAGGAAGAAATAAGGGGAAATGTGAAAGGAAGAAGGAGGACGACAGAAAGAGGAAATACGAGGAAATGAGGAAGACAGGAGGAAGAACATTAAAGGAAGGAGGAAAAATGAAAAAGGAAGAAGGGGAAGAAAGAAGGAAAACGGGGGAAGAAAGAATAAAAATTGAGGCAGACAGAAGGAAGAGCGTGGAAGGAAGCAGGAGATAGAAAATATTAGAAAATAAGAAGGAGCCAGGATGAAAAGGGGGGGGGGGGGGAAGAAGTAGCAATAAGAAGGAAAAAGGGGGAAGAAGCAGGGCGAAGTGGGAAAGAGCAGGATGAAGGAAGGATAAGAAAAAGCAACAGCAACAAATGTTTGGAATGTAACACGGTTTAAATGCTCTCTAGTTAGGTTTTGGGTACTTTTGGTCAATGGTTTTCAAATCATGTCTTAAATAGACCTTCGTTAATAAGAACTTGATGCCTTCACTTGTAACTGAAAAATCGCATTCATAACTCCCGGGAAGGTTAACCCGGTCAACAAATGCCCGCAGAAGTCGGATGTGTCGGCCTAACGGCGCAAGAACGCAGCTCTGCTGTAACCAGGCACAACGCAGTCACATCCGGAAAAAAAATCCGGATGAACGAAGAAGAAGAAGAAGCATTCATAACTTCTTCTTTCGTTTGCTTGAAATTTATTGTCGATATCTCCAATGTTGTCTCTTGTTTAAATGTCGCTATCTTTTAGTTTAATTCACTCAGTGGTCCATAGAGTTTAGAGACGTAAATTATAAGTACCTCAGAAGTCGGAGTGGGCTCACCTGATAGAGAGGGACACTAGTAATAGGGAAAGCTAATCCACGCGCAAAAATCAGTGTGATGTAATTGAAGAGGTAGCACATCTTTGGACTACTATTGAGATCAAAGCGAGGGAGCGCAAATAAACATTAATCTACACTGTTGTTTCACTAGGCCAGGGGTTACCAAACTACAGCCCGCGGGCCGAATCCGGCCCGCGACGTCATTTCGTCCGGCCCGTCGACGGTACTCTAACTTCCTTGATATAACAAATGGAACACGAGAAGTTGTGATACAATTTAAAAGCAAATATTATGTTTAGAATAATATGAGATATTCACACGTGCGGAGACATCCTGGCTGCAATGTGTCTTAAATTTACTATTTTCAATTATAAATTATTGTATCTAGACTCTCTTGTTTATTGTCATGTTTGCTTATTTCGCGCCATCCCAAGTCCTTCATCTTCTTGTGGTAGCGCCGCCTACGCTCTGACGTTACCATGGTTTCCATGGCAACACACGCACACACACACACGCACGCGCACACGCGCAT
The DNA here is from genome assembly GCA_963921405.1 of Cepaea hortensis. Lineage (NCBI taxonomy): Eukaryota > Metazoa > Mollusca > Gastropoda > Stylommatophora > Helicidae > Cepaea > Cepaea hortensis. The sequence continues at coordinate 300,067,774 of OY992876.1, forward strand.
CTTTCCCTCCCCCAGATGCGTCTGGCTGATTTGATTGACGGTGAAATTTAAGTGAACTACAAGATGGAATAGAGGCAATAAAGTAGCAAACATAGCATAAAAATGCTATAGAAGCCTCGTGTTATTACGAAAATATAATCCCCAGCTCAGAAGAATTGCCCTGTCAAGGTCTCTAGGCCGGTGATTTTCCAAATTTCTGCTGGAGCAGAACCTCACGCAAATGTTTACGTTCCTCAAGGAACTCTGTGCGATGTTTTAAGTGTCTGTCCTAATTTATGTATTAAACCAGATGGGCATAAATGTTACATTTAGGCGATTTAGGTCTGTTTTGGCGGGACCCCTGACTGCCACTCGAGGAACCCCGGTTAAAAAACACTGCTCTGTTTATTTAGGCCGGCCCTGTTTATATATTTTGCAAACCTTATTATGAGATATACTCTATTACCAAAGGTATCTATACACTTTATATGTACCTTCAGTGAGCCGTAGCTTCACCAGTGACCCCTAGTTCTCTGCTTTACTTGTGTTTCAATAGGATTTTAATTATGTTTCTAATTCAATGTCTTTTTCATTTTCAGATCCCGTTTAATTCACCCTTCATTTTGGCTACTAAGAAACGAAAAGTTGACGTCGAGTGTCGCGTTTTCGATGAAGAATGGGGAGTAAAGTACTTCTTTGTGGAAACAAAGGACCTGAAAACCAGTTGCGTAATATTCAGTGAAAGTGTTGCCGTTTTGAAAGAGTACAATCTTCGGCGTCACTATGAAACAAAACATCTATCAACATATTCAAAGTTTTCTGAATAGTTACGCTCTGAGAAATATCTCATCTCATCTCATCTCATCGTGTTCCTCTTGTACCTTGTGGTATCGAGGTGAAGTACAAACATCGTGAGAGTGACCGATTATGGACTCTGCTATTCCCTCCGTCCAACGTTTACGTGGTCAGCCTCTTCCTCTGTTTCCATCTGGTCTGTACATCATTGCTTGTTGTGGAATGCTGTAGAATGGTAACCTACTTGCATGGCCAAACCATTTGACTTGGTCCTTTCTAATAACATCTAGTGCAGCTATAACCTCACTTTAGTCCTGATTTCTTCATTTCTGATCATATCTCTTCTTGATACTTTGAGTATTCTTCTCAGGAATCTCATTTATGTTGTTGTGATTTGTCTTTTCTCTTTTTCTGTCATTGTCCAGGTTTTGCATTGGTAGCAGAGAGTTGGTAGGAAGATTGTGTTGTAAAGTGCTTTCTTAGTAGTTATTGATACATGTTTGTTCTTTAGTATTGGTGTCATTTGTCCAATGAGTTGGTTTACCTTATTGCATCTATTTTCGATCTCGTCTTCTGATCTGCCATTTGATGATATTATACTTCCTCGGTACTTGAAGCTCTTTACTTGTTTCAATGGATGTTCGTTTAGGTGAATTGTTGTTGTTTTTTCTTCTTTAGTTATAATCATTACCTCTGTTTTGCTTGTGCTAATTTTCATGTTACGTTCCCTACACATTTCGTTTAGACTATTCATGTGGTCTTGTAATTCAGCTTTTGATTTTGCTATAAGTGCTTGGTGGTCCGCAAACAGAAGTTCTCTAATGGTTAGATTTGCAGATGGTTCTTCTTCTGTGTTCTCGTCATGCGGTGTTCTTGCGGCCTCTGTTAGGCTGGTTTCTTTACATATGTTGTCTATATATGTTATGAACAAGAGAGGGGGCAGGACACAACCTTGTCGTACTCCAGATCTTATAGCGAAAGGTTATGAGTGTCCTCCAGTTGCTCTCACTATGCATTCACTGTTGTTGTATAAGCTTCTATTCTACATAGGTTCATTAGATGTGTACTCACTCCATATAGTTTAAAGATTTCTCATAGCTTGTTTCTATCTACTCTATCGAATGCCTTTTCTTGTTCGACACAGTGTTTCATTAAAGTAGAGTGTTTCATTGAATTCGATTGATTTTTCTATAAGTTGTCTAAGAGCAAAAATGGCATCTGTGCATCTTTTGTTTTTCCTAAATCCAAGTTGTGGTTCGCTTAGCTGGGGTTCTATAGTATTTCGTAATCTTTTCTCAAGAATTTTGCAACATATTTTCCCAGTATGACTCAACAGTGAAATACCTCTGTATTGTGTTCAATCTCTTTTGCTGCCTTTGTTTTTCAAAATTGGGATAATTATGGCGTTTTTCCAATCTCGTGGTGTCTGGTGTTCTACCCAAACGTGATTGAATAGTCTATGTAGCCAAGCGGTTCCTACTTCTCTTGCTGCTTTAATTAGTTCATTTGGTATTTCATCTTGTCCCGGTGATTTGTTCAATGGGGCTAATCTGATGGCTTCTGTAATTTCTTCTTTTAGTATGTCTGGTTCTAGTTCTTCGGCAGCATCTGTGTAGGTTTCTTGAATTCCTGTGACATCTGATGGGATGTTGAGAAGTTGTTCGAAATACTGCTTCCATCTTATTAGGATTTGTTTTTGTTCACTTAGTGGTTCTCCATTTTCGCTGTTAATTATTTCAGTTGGGACAAAGGGTTCTCCTCTGGTTCTCATTGCACTTATCGTTTTTGTAGAAGCTTCTAGTTGCCGCCTTTTAGTTTTTATTTAGGGTTTCTCCATATTCTTCCCAGTCTTTTTGTTTTTCCCAATTTACTATACTATTCACATGTCTTCTCGCTAATCTATATTCTATGTAATCACATTCTTGTTTGCTCTTCAACCACCTTTTATATTTTTCCTTTTTGTCTTTTAACGCTTTCTTTACCTCTGCGTTCCACCAACTTGTTATTTTCTGTATCCGTGTGTTGCGTTTTTCCGTGGTTCCACATGTTATTTTTGCAGTATTTAAATGCTTGATTTGAACATCTACCATTCTTGTATTCCTCTGTTTTTCTTTCTAAAGGTAATTTTACAAAGATTTCAGTTAGTTCTTTCTCATAATTTGCCCTTACTGCTTCGTCTTTATGTTTTTTTTTTTTTGTTTTTTTTTTCAAGTTTACTGATTCGTTTGTCATGTATTTTCCTGCTCTTAAGTTTCTTCTTCTGATGGTTCTTATTGTGGCAACGACTGAGAAATATGAGTCCATAAAACGCTGTTTAGAAACACAAAGAAATCTCTTTACGAGAAAGTTTGTTGAAAATGAATCTGTCACTCGTACAAGTTACAAAATAGTGCATAAGATGGCAGAACGAGGAAGACCGTTTACTGATGGCAACTTCATCAAAGAGTATATGATGGAAGCAACAAATGACTTGTGTCCTGAGCAAGCCGATTTGTTTGGAACTATCAGCCTTTCGGCAAATTCAGCTGTGCGAAGAATAGAAGAATTTGGAGGCAACAAAGTGCTACAAATACACAATAAAACTACGAACTTGTTGTGGTATTCTCATGCTCTAGATGAGTCTACTGATCTCTCGTAACAACTTCTCGTGCTCATTCGTGGTGTCAATTTAGACTTTAAGATAACGGAAGAGATGGCATCTGTTTGCAGCGATCATAGAGCAAAAACTGGAAACGACATTTTCAGGCAAGTGCAAAAAGTTGAGCAAGACTATATCCTTCAGTGGAATCAGCTTCATGGAGGAAAAAAACATGGCTGGAGTGAGGAAGGGTCTGATGTATCAGATCAGGACTCAGTTGAAAGATTTGCAAACTCCGTGCTCTCTGTTCATATACTGCATCATACATCAGCAAGCACTCTGTGGGAAAGACTTATATTTATTGTGTACTGAAACTAATCGTTTCAGCTGTGACCTTTATTCGGGGACATGCACCCAATCACCGTCAGTTCCAGGCTTTTCTTGGAGAAACTGATTCTGAATTCTGTGACTTGCCTTATCACAAATCAGTGAGGTGGCTCAACTGTGGTAAAGTTATGTTTCGTTTTAATAAGCTCCAAAACTAAATAGATGTTTTCTTCACTTAAAAAGATAGAGCGGATCCACAGCTGTCAGATTCTACCTGGCTGTCAAAGTTGTCATATTTTGGTCGACATCACATCCCACATTAATGACCTGAATTTGAAACTTCAAGGAAAGATTAATCTCGTCTGCGATCTCTACAGAATCATCAAAGGATTTCGGAGAAAGCTGTCATTGTTAGAAACACAACTGGAAGGAGAAAACTTTTCTCATTTTCACTGTTTCAAAGAGTTTTTGCGCTACAATCGCCGAAGATGTTAACATTGATTTTCCGGGAGGAAAAGTTATTCGTAACTTAAAGAAGCATTTTTTAAAAGAGATTTTCAGATCTTGACAGAATTGAGAGTGACATTCTTCTGTTCCAGAATCTGTATGATTGTAACCTTGATTATGTGCCATTTAAACTACAGTTGGAGATCATTTATTTGCAAGCAAATGACTTGTTGAAAGAGAAGCACGGGGAAGGAAAACTTGTTGAATTTTACCGCTGCTTACCGGATATTGAGTTTCCGAAACTGTAGAAATTTACCGCTGGTATGGCATGAGTGTTTGGATCAACTTATGTCTGTGAGCAAACATTTTCAAAAATGAAGTATGTTAAGTCAACACATCGAACGAGATTGACTTTAGAACATTTGAAAGCGATTCTCTTGATTGGATGTAGCAATTCCAAACCAAGCATTAATGATATCTTGAAAGCCAAATATCAGTTTCACAAATCTCACTAACCTTTTTTGCTGCTTTGTTTGTGAGATTCGGATATGTGCACACTAGGTCTGATGTAACTATCTTTTTGCTAACTTCGCCTTCTTTGATAACATTTTTTAGTAAATAAATATGTTAGTTGTCGTTTGTGTGTGTGTGTGTGTGTGTGTGTGTGTGTGTGTGTGTGTGTGTGTTGTGTGTGTGTGTGTGTGTTGTGTGTGTTTGTGTGCGCGCGCGCGCGCATTGCACGCCACTCATCCATGATTAACTTAGTTTTTCGTCTTCTTTCCCAGAGCTTTCGTTCTGACTTGCAAGTATTGTTAACGTTAGTAGCATATTCTTTATAGGGCGCTTGCATTCCACACCAACATTTTTTTCCTGTTGTTGATGTCTTGGCAAGTTTACGTTAAGTAGTTTGCCATTGTTTTCTGAACAACCGGCACCAATACCACAGCGGGGGAAAAACAGCGCAATGACATATGCTGCTAAATCGCGCGCAGCTGTGTTTCGAACGCAGGTATACTGGATTACGAACCGCGTCCGTAAGACCTTCGCCAAGAAGACGGCGTACAGAATGAGTATGCGGCCCTCGCTCATCATTTTGTCAGTTATCCGGCCCGCAGTGACAAAAAAAAGTTTGGTGACTCCTGCACTAGGCTAAAAGGTTTGCCTAGATATGTCGTATTGGGGTTAGGGGAGGGGAGGGTTGGGGGGGGGGGGAGAATTGGAGCATGTGATCTGATGTCTGCGACGCCAATCTACATGTACACATGGCTTGATTTGCTAGTCTTGAATTGTATATGCATGTGGTTGTGTGCTCGATTGTGTCCTGTTATGATGATCAGAATGATAATTTGTTACATTCATAACTAATACGGCTTTAAATTAGTTGATTAAGCCATTTTCCTCTTTGGACAACTTTCAAACACATACACGAATAGTGGCTTACTTAGGCACATGATTATTAATCTGAACCTGCGATGGACCCTAATATAACTTCTCTTCTAAGGTTGAAAGGGGTATGGACAATGACAGAATGGAATAGAATAGAATGGAGCATTTAGTGAGGCAGGAGTAGAAAATAAGCAAAGAAGTATAGGGTGGGGGGGGGGGGGGGTTGAAGAAAATATTACTGAATGAGACCTAGGTCTGACCATTAAGTATATACAAGATGTATTTTTAATGACTGTGTAGTGTTTGAAACCCTGTGTAGGGTTTTCTTCTAGCTTGACTTAAGACTGTTGATCGACGGCTCGACAATCCGCCATCATAAAACTCCCCGTTGTCTCAGAATCAGATTTTTGGCTCTAAATGTTAGACGCTTCGCACAAACTTGTTGAATTCCTAGGATATTCGCAAACTGGTTATTGGAACTAAACGGGGAAGACCAAGAGAGACCCTGCGTAGAACCATCATCAGAGAAGGCTCATTCAACGGCCAAGTGAACATCTAAGATCTACAACATGTAGCAGCGAACCGCCCGACACGGAGAGCCATGACTTCTGCCCTATGCGCCGCCTTAGGCTCAAGAGGAAAGACTAACTAAGTGTTTGAAAATATTGCCGGTCCAAGTTTTGTATTTACCTATTATGTTGCATGAACTTTACAGAGGGTGAATACAAAACTTGGACCGGCAATATTTTCAAACGCTGAGTTAGTTGCATATCCTTTACACGCAGGCCGGCGTCACACAAAGCACGAATTCCGTTGCTCCAGCGACAACCCCTAGAAGTCTCCGAGAAAACTGCACTTGTGAACAGAACGACGTACTCTGGATTCGAACCCAGGACATTCGGAGAGCGATGAATGCAGCGAAACCACTACACCACAGAGACTCCCACTTCACAACATGTTTGTCCGAGGGAGCATCTGTATATTGCCCAGCAGCTCCTCTGATGTGTCTCCGCCTTGAAGAAGTAGACGAAGCTACATGTTTCAATGACTCCAAGAGCTATGCCGACGGTAGGGTCTCCCGTATTGAACAGGTCATGACATAGAAACCAAATCAAGAGAGACTAGGGGGAAAAGTTAGTTGCATATCCTTTACATGACGTCGCAGTAAACCCCGGCATATTTCGGCTGTTTGTGATTTCTTGGGGGAAAAAACCCGATAAAATGCTTATCGAAATCGGATGTACTGAGCCACAGGTTTGACGCAACAGTGCAACGCAGTTCACCAAATGATATTATTTGCTCAGGGTGCTATGTTGCAGTCTTTAAACCAAGAATACTTGTTACTGGACCTTCATATCTGCAGAGAGGCATGACGGTCCTCGGAATGCAGTCTGCTAAAGGCCTACCACATAAAGACTTCTCCAAGGTCGTGACTAGAGTGAGACTTTGTCTAAATTTTGCTACCTCTGCGGCCCAGTCACCTTTGACTGAATACAGTATGTAAAATGTTGATCGAAAATTCTTGTGCGTTTTCAAAGGTCCTGTCTTGATCTCCGAAGGTCCTGTCTTGATCTCTGAAGGTCCTGCCTTGATCTCCTAAGGTCCTGTCTTGATCTCCGAGGTCCTGTCTTGATCTCCAAAGGTCCTGTCTTGATCTCCGACGGTCCTGCCTTGATCTCCTAAGGTCCTGACTTGATCTCCGAAGGTCCTGTCTTGATCTCCGAAGGTCCTGCCTTGATCTCCGAAGGTCCTGCTTTGATCTCCGAAGGTCCTGTTTGATCTCCGAAGGTCCTGTCTTGATCTCCAAAGGTCCTGTCTTGATCTCCAAAGGTCCTGCCTTGATCTCCGAAGGTCCTGTCTTGATCTCCAAAGGTCCTGTCTTGATCTCCAAAGGTCCTGTCTTGATCTCCGAAGGTCCTGCTTTGATCTCCGAAGGTCCTGCCTTGATCTCTCAAGGTCCTGTCTTGATCTCCGAAGGTCCTGCCTTGATCTCCGAAGGTCCTGCCTTGATCTCCGAAGGTCCTGCCATGATCTCCGAAGGTCCTGTCTTGATCTCCAAAGGTTCTGCCTTGATCTCGAAAGGATTAGTTGGCTCGTTTCCGATCTCCGCCATTCGGTTCACGATTGCAGTTTTCTCGGAGACTCCGGGGGGTCGTCGCTGGAGCTACTGAATTGGTGCTCTAAGCGACGCTTTTGGCAGGCCATTCTGCAGAAAGAAACCGAGCCTTAAGTGTTAAAATCCGGTGCAATGAAGTCGATCATCTCGCCAATAAATCTTAAAACCTTTAGATGCCAACAATGGCTTCATGTTTTATTTTGCCTTTCAGTCTCCAGTAGCGTATAGCCACTATTTTTAGTGCACTGGACTGATGTTTGATGTGGCTTAGCTTTCCCTATTACCAATGTCCCTCGCCATCAGGCGAACCCACTCCGACTTCAGAGGTACTTATAATTTACGTCCCCACGTCAATGTAAAGAAGTCAACATTTTAGTCCAACTGACCGGTGTAGGGGTTGAACCCGCTACCTCGGCATCAGCACAACGGATGTTTAAGAACAAGCGGTCTTATCTATGCGATCATGCTGACTTTCGCTAATCCATGCAACTTGTTATGTCTTCTATGTCTTTACTGTAAAAAGAAAGCTTATATTTTGTCATTTCAGACGGCAACAACCGGCTTCCATCTTGGCTTGTTCGGTAACATTTCTTATTTTCTTTTCTGAAGACTTGCTCGGTTGACTGGACTTTGCTCTGGTTTAAGCTATCTACGGGATAAAGTTCCGCAAGCCACACACAAACATCCTCTTTAATCACCTTCTGCGACATGGTTGATGGATTACCCTGTTACTATTCTTCACAGGTGAATAGCTGTAAAAAGATTAGCGTCAGCAGCTTTGTTAGAAGTGGCCATTTTGTTAGGGAAAAATATTATAAGTCGCGCTAGTAAGTGTTGACTTTGATAAGTAAAAGCCATAAGCCTTGCTGGAACTTAAAGCTCCGTCGTGTGTCAAAGAAAGTGTGCTCCTTAAGCGGCGGAGTTGTCGTATTTGGGGGAACTATGCTCCATCCCCAGTACTATTAGTTATTGGGATATATTTATCTTAACTCATAAATAACAGGTAGTCGATAGTTCGGGTTCGTACGGAAGATACAAGTATAGTAATCATAGATACTCATTTTCATTGATTTTTTTTTTAATTTTTGTTTCGTTCGCTAGATTTGAACTCAAGCGTAGTCCATCTAGTAGTAGTGCATCTACTTCTAGTGCACTGGGCTTATTTTTGCGTGTGGGTTATCTTTCCCTATTACCAGTGTCCCTCGCCATCAAACGAACCCACTCCGACTTCTCAGATACTTGTAATTTACGTTCCCAAGTCAAAGACGAGAAGTCAACATTTTAGTCCAACTGACCGAAGTAGAGGTAGAACCCAGTACTTCGACATCAGCACACTGGAAGTTTAAAAGCGAGCGCCTCTATTTATTCTGCCATTTCATTGATTTAATATAGAACATGGGGGAATAGTTGAATTTGTTGGCTTATCTGTTTATGTTATATGCTGTGCACATTATGAGTAATGTTAAACATTATTTACACTTTCAGTACGATCCCACTGTAGTCGAGAGAATAGAAATACTGATAACGATACACGGTATCATTATCAACAACGTAAATATGAATTGAAAGTTGTTGTTGTCTTCCACTCATTCAAATAATTGGTGTTCCAGCGCCTGTGACTAGCGCCTTTCCTTCAATCTCATCTCATCTCATTTTGTTTCTCTTGTACCTTGCTGTGTAGAGGTGAAGCATGAACAGCGGGAGAGTATTTCTGGAAGTGTCCTCCATATTTTCGTGAACAGTATTGTCTAGGAGCAAATAAACTCCCTACATGTTTGTTAGACCTGAATTCAGGTTCAGATTCAGCTCTTGAGACGAATGGCCCCGTTCAACCATCGACTATATCGATTTCGTTGTAGTTGGGGCCTTTATAGTGTGTATAGTACTTCTTCTTTCGTACACATATATGCGTATATCTGCTTCCTTGAAAAAGTTTGAATGGCTGGTTACAGCTGTGTTCGTTTAATCCTTGTGCTTTTACATGTCAGAACAGAGTCGCACACTTGTTAAGGCCTGGCGTAATTGTGTACCCACCCCGTCATATGGTGTTGTTTCCTTCAGGGATGATTACCAGTCGTCATCCTTCCTCTAGCCATGTCTTGATCTTGGTGGTCTGTTCTAGGTCATCTTTGGTACCCTGTGTCGGGGACGGCGCGGTGGTTCGATCTTTCTGGAGAGAAATACCGATTCATGATCTCCGTAAACATGTGGTTTTGGTCTGGATAGCCGTCGTTTTCTTCCTCCTCTTCTACTTCTTCATCTGTTGCTTCTCCTTCTGTCTGGGACTTTGTGCTTTCTGGTACAGATGCTTCGTTCTTTGACATGAGAAGTTCTATTTGTTTTCTTTCTTCTTGGATCTGTTTGAGAGTTTTTTTGTCTTTTCTCTCTCGTCTTGTATTTTTGATAGCGTTTCGTCTGTCTGTCTACATGTGCAATCAAAATACAGGACGCTATTTTGCGGCAAGTGCAGAAATTCAGATATCTAGGCATATGGATAACATCATATAGAAGCAATATCCCTGAGATGTAAAAAAAATAAAAATAAAAATAAAAAAATAGGACAAGCACAAACTGCATTCTATCAAATGAAGAACGTTTTGTGCAATAAGTCACTGTCCTTGAATGTCAGAAAAAGAGTTCTTGCATGTTATATAGAACCAGTTTGACCTGACATGGATGTCTTACCTTTTGTATTTCATACTACCACCACATATTATGTTACATTATATAACGTCCTGTACTTTGATTGCACATTTAGGCACAGTCTGTTTAATTGATATCACCATGACTTCTGTCTTTCTATTATTCATACTAACGCCCATTTTTTCACTTTCTACAACCACTCTATCTATCATTTCCTGTAGATCCTTCTGACTTGTTGCTATAGATACGTTGTCATCAGCATAACGTAAGTTAAGGATCCCTGACATAAGTGGCACCTTGCAGTCTTGACAGACCAAAGTATGAGTTGGAATGTGGCCAATATTCCATCACAATGCCTGGGCAGAGCCTCAGAGAAACATGTGGTGCCCAAACGACATGTTCCCTCTCTAGGCCTAATCTTGTGTTTTCCAATACGTCTGGCACAAGGTAGGCTGCAGACACTGGCGGCACAGCGTCAAGCCTCCGAGACCTCGCCACCACGAGCAGGTGGCGAGTGATGGCCAGACCCTGCAACCCAAGGGACCCGGCTTAGAGGCGTTCAGCCAAGTCCCACAGGTGAAGGCCTCGTACGCGCCCGGACCATAAGGGCGAGCACATCTGTCAATCACAAGTGTCCGGACCTGTGTAAAGCGTGCACTATCGTCAGACTCTCCACCTGACCTACACTGAGAGCGCTTATCGAGACTTTGTCGAACAGTCGTACAAATTTGCTTTTTTGCCCGCTCAAACCACGACCCTGGCTGCACGATGCGGTTACATTCTCGAAACGCCTGCCTCGATAACTTGCGTTGTCTGGGAAGATCCCATTTTGGTGCACCTCACACAGCCTCCGAGACAACGAACGCTATACGCGGGACTGATCTTGCGAACCAGACCAGCCCTCACATTCCTACAAGCTTGTTGATTCTTATGGCTGCTGTTTGCTGCCAATATATGTTCTTTATTATTCATAGATCTTTGCCGCCAATGTTTAGTTAGTTAGTCTTTCCTCTTGAGCCTAAGGCGGCGCATAGGGCAGAAGTCCTGTCTCTCCATGCTTGGCGGTTCGCTGCTACCTGTTGTAGATCTTGGATATTTACTTGGCCATTGAATGAGCCTTCTCTAATGATGGTTCTACGCAGGGTCTCTCTTGGTCTTCCCCGTTTTCTTTTCCCTACTGGTGACCATATGAGGGCTTGGTAGGGGAGTCTTGACTTGTCCATTCTGAGTACATGGCCGATGTAGTTCCAACGGCGTCTTCTTATGAAATTGGATACTGTATCTTGCTTAGTCTCTTGTCTTATTTGCGAATTGGTTCTGAAGTCTGTCCAGTGGATGTTTAGAAGTCTTCTAAGACATTTTTTCTCAAAATTGTCTAATTTTTTATCTAAAGCTACCGTTGATTTCCAACTTTCACATCCATACGTTAACACTGGAATCACACAAGAGTTGAAGATTTTAAGTTTTGTGTGTTTGCTGAGTGTCTTTGACTTCCAGATGTTTGACAGTTTATTGAAGGCACTAGATGCCAGTGCGATTCTAGATGATATTTCTGGTGTTGAGTCCCCTGTAGATGTCATTTTGCTTCCTAGGTATGTAAAGCTGTTGACTTTTTCAAGAACGTAGCTGTTCAATTTGGTGTCATCTGAACTGTTGGTAAGATCAATAGTCTTTGTTTTTGTGGTGTTAATTTGGAGACCAATTTGCCCTGAAACATTTTGGAGGTGGTTTATTTTCTCTTGGGCATCCGGGTGTGTTGAACTCAAAAGCACTATGTCGTCGGCAAAGTCCAGGTCTTCTAGAATTTTGTCAACCCAACCAATGTTTAGTTGCTAAGTAATTTTATTAGTTCGTTTCACAATGTCAAATGCTTTTGTGTACTCTATGAAGCATAAGTACTGATCTGTTTTACTTCTATAACTCTTTCTAATAGTGTCCTGAGAATATGTATATAGCATTGTTTGTGCCCTTTCCCACCACAAATCCACACTGTTCATCACTAATTGCTAGTTTAATATTGTTTCTTATTCTTTTCATAATTATTCTCAGTAACAGTTTTGCCATGTGACTCATAGACTTATTGTACGATGCTCTTCGCATTCTAAAGCGCCTGGCTTCATTGGAAGAGCTATAAAGATGGATTTTGATAGGTCACTAGGAATGTTCCGACTAGTGTAGATGTCATTTAGAAACTTTGTCAATATTTATATTCCCAAATCACACACAACCTCAGTTTCCTCCAATGTAATATTGTCTGAACCGGGTGCCTTTCCTTTCTTCATGCGATGCAGTGCGTCTTCGACTTCCGCTGCAAGTATTCGAGGAGCCTAACCATTGTTTTGAATATTTACATCAGGTTTCCTGTCATCATATAGCTCTTCCAGATATTCCGTCCATCTATTGATTATATCATCTTGTCTCATCAATATTGCACCGTTCCTCGATTTTAACCATCCAGTGGTATTTCGTGTTTTCATAACTGTTATTGTATTTATTTGTTGATTCATTGAATGTGAGTCTTTTCCATTGTTTGTCACAATCTCCATGCACTGTTGATTCAGCCATACTTCTTTAGCCATCCACCCATCCATCCATCATGTGCCATGCCGGTAAGCGTGGGCGGTCATGTTCTGCCATCTCACTCGATCACCAGAGTCGTGGATCAGCTCCGTGTTTCTGTCTCGACCATGCCATAAGACCAAGCCATCCAGGTACTTGTTTCTAGGTCTTCCCCTTGGTCTGTTCCCTTCGATCTTGCCAGTTGTCACCAGGTTCTCCAAAACATTTCTTCTCATAACATGCCCAAAAATTTTGACTGTCTACGTCTAATTTCTCTAATCAATTTACGATCTTCATTTGTTTCTTGAAGGACTTGTTCATTGGTCTTTCTGGCTGTCCATGGTATTCTGTTCATTTTCCTCAGAAACCACATTTTTACAGCCATCAGATGTTTTTCAGCCTGACTGCTCATTGTCCAAGCTTCACATCCATATAAAAGTACAGGTTCTATGTAGCATCTCAACATTCTTTTTCTCGTTTCAATTGACATCTTTTTATTAGTCAGTCTGTTTTTTCATCTTGCTAAAGGCTACTTTTGCCATGACGATTCTTGTTCTAATCTCTTCAAGGCATCTCCCATCAGATGTTATTGCTGTTCCGAGATAATTGTACCTATTCACTTGTTGAAGAATATTCCCATTAACTTGTATATTACATTGTGGTATTTCGTTCTTCCTAGTGACGACCATAATCTGTGTCATTTTACAATTTAATTCTAACCCTAGTTGTTCACTGTGAGTAACAACCGCATCGACAAAATTTTGCAGGTCCTATTCATTGTCTGCAATCAAGACTGTATCATCTGCATATCTAATGTCCCCCAATGTTGATTCCTTCCATATCTTCAATATTTCTGAAAATACTTTCACTGTACAGGGAAAACAGATCTGGAGACATTACACATCCTGTCTCACACCTCTCTTAATAGGCTGATATTGGCTTCCTTCATTATCAACTCTTGTGACAGCTTGTTGTCTCCAATATATGTTTTTTACAAGTCTAAGATCTTTTCCATCAATTTGTAGCCACTTTGCATTTATTTACTATTTCTTTATGTATTCTATTATATTTTTCTGTATCTTGCTTTTTTCTTTCTTCTTTTATCCATCATGTGCAAAATTACACCTGTTACCCATTTATTTTTTGCAATTCTGTGTTTTGGTGGAATAATTTCTTTTCATGAAGGTAGTACTAAAATCTGACCACATGTGTGATTTTGATGCTTGTGAGGGCAAGTACTCGAGTTCATAGCTAGTACCTTGGAAAATATAACATCGGTCGCATGAATAACAGTGGACAAAGGCTGCTGAAACATTGCACCAGAAACGACCTATGTATTATGAACTCCCCGGGAAGGTTAACCCGGTCAACAAATGCCCGCAGAAGTCGGATGTGTCGGCCTAACGGCGCAAGAACGCAGCTCTGCTGTAAACAGGCACAACGCAATCACATCCGAAAAAAAAACTCCGGATGAACGAAGAAGAAGAAGATATTACGAACTCTTTTTATTTTTAACTAAAGAGCGACATAAGGTCGCATGGAAACACCCAAGATCCGACCTTTGGCATCAGCTGAACTTCATCATCACACGGAGACAACATTTGAACCAACCATCATTAACTCGAAGTTACCACAGTGCTGATTGTAATACTGATCATTCTTTAGTTGGGTTAGACTGAGACCAAAGAGAATCTACACGGCTAAACACAAATCTAGCCCCAGAATTAATATTATTGCTTGCTTGCGTTCGCTGGCTATGAACTCCAGCGTGAAGTCCTGTATGTCGGATGAAGACATCCTGTTGTCCAACATCAGTGTGATGTCATACCGGACTGAGGTTTGCGTGAGTATCCGTTGTCCCATGTCTGGCTTATTGGTGTGCAGACTGGTGGTTCCTCGCCGTGCAGGCAGATACTCTCCGACTTCGGAGGAATCAACGATCCTACTGACGTTAGCCAGGACCCCGAAGGGACCTGTTGCCCAGGACGCACGACTAGGACGTATCAGTAGGGCTTGGCCAGTATAGAACCCGGCACTAGTGCCTTGGAAATACCTTTGCGTCCCATTAAAATTATTAACACCCAAGATCCTGATAAGTGCTTTGAGTTCCAACAGCAACGTAAAGACGCTTTCACTACTACATCATACAACTGTACAGCAAGTGAAAAGTGGGATGTACTAAAGGAAACTCTTTATAAAACAGCGATAAGAGATTATAGCACTGTGGATCATACGAGGCAGGACTGGTTTGTAGCAAACAACAAGACTCTGCAGCCCTTGATTGATTAAAAAGAAGATAGCTCTCTTTAAAAAAAAACAAGGAAAGAACAACGTGAAACACTGTCAGTGAGCTGAAGCAAGCTATGAAGGATGTGAAAGAAGGCTGCCACGCAGTGTGAAAACGACCATTGGATCAGATATGTGAGTACATTCAAAATGCAAGTGATAAGGGAAACATCAGAAGCATGTATGAAGGGATCAAGAAGCTCCGTGGTCCAATAATCAAAAGAAAACAGCAGATAGATAGATGGGTAGAGCACTATTTGGAGCTTTACTCCAGCGAAATAAAACTAGCAGATGATGCCATCAACGCCATAGAGGGCCTGCCAACTCTTGGCCACGTGGACACACTTCCCACGATAACAGAAGTTAAGTGTACTATTAATGAACTTGCACTTGGCAAGGCTCCAGATAAGGATGGGATTCCAATAGAGGTTATCAGGAGTGGACAAGACACACTCACTCTACAGATCCACCAGCTAATAGAGCTATGCTGGCGAGAAGGACAAGTGCCACAGGATTTCAAAGATTCAAGCATCATAACACTTTACAAAAACAAGGGGGGTTTGAAGTGACGGTGACAACTATAGAGGTATCTCACTTTTGTGTATCGTTGAGAAAGTATTTACCAGAATTGTTTTGCGCAGGCTTCAAGTCTTGGGAGATCAAGTCAACCCTGAATCACAGTGTGGCTTTCGACGGAACCGGTATATCATTGATATGATATTCTCATCGCGACAAAGGAGAAAATGATTGTAGATAGGCCACATACTGAGCGTGTGAGACGTAATATGGTACGTGATGGTGGAAATGACCATGAATTCACATGCATCCATTGTGGACGAATATTTACAGCGCGAACTGGTGTGATCAGTAACATTCGCTACCGCCATGGGGTGTAGTCATTATGCCTTTTTGAAGCACACTGTAACAAACTATCGTCTGTCAAGACGGCTGGGTGCCAATGTAATGTATGTTGGATTAATTCCCACAACATGTCCCATTATTAATCAATAGTCTGTATTGTCTTCACGGCATTATATCTGTTCTTGACAGCAGAATTGTCAATTTCTCTAATTTCTTTGGCTGTTTTAAGTAATGCTAGGTCTAATTTGATGTTCTTTGGAGGCTACTTTATGTTTTAAAGTCTTAACCTCATCTTTCCTATAACTGGCTCATGATCACTATGTACACCTGTTCATGGTCTTGTTTTTGCTCCTACTAAACTGCTTCTGAATCTCTTTGGAATCAGTATGTAATAAATTTGATTGCGAAAATCATCTCCAGGGATTTTCCACGTATATAATCGCCGAGGATATTGTTTAAACCAGGTGTTACCTATTACCATTTCATGGTATTCTGCCCATGCTATTAATCTGTCACCCCTCTCATTCCTATTAACTACACCACAGCCACCTGTCACACCACTCACCTTTTCGTTGCTTACTCTGGCATTGAAATCCCCGACAGTCATTTCAAAATGTTTACACGGTCCACGGCAAACTACTGAACGTAAATTTATCTTGAAAATCACAAACAGCCAACAAAACGCCGGGGCTGATTGCGATGACCTGTAAAGAATATTCTTTTTTTGCGCTCGCTCGCTTTTAACTCAAGCGTAGTCATACACACTGATTATAGTAGTGCTGGACTGAATTTTGCATGTGGATTAGCTTTTCCTATTAGCAGTGTCCCTCGCCATCAGGCGAAAGAACATTCTTTAATTGTAATTTCATTGTTTCCGTTCATGCATTTTCCCAGTTCTTCTGCAGTTAATTCAGTTTTAAATCATGGGAATACATCATCATGGGCTACCTAGCTTCTCCACAAATTGCGATCTCCAAAGGCATGTTTGATTCGTGTTAACTTCGTTCCATGCCTTGAAACAAAACTGCCAAGGATTTTCTGTCGCTGTTTTCCTCTATCTCTCTTTCCACAAATCTTTCCGTCTGTCACAACATGTTCACATTTTTGTCTTCTCATAATGTGGCTAAAAATGATGACTGCCTCTTTCTGGTGTTTGTGATAAGTTGTTTTAGCGATTTAGCCTCCCTCAAAATGTCCAGATTGCTCAACTTGGCTGTCATGAATTTTTAGCATTCGTCGGTAAAACCATATCTCCAAGGCTTCTATGTATCTTTTCGGCATTTACTAATTGTCCAGGATTCGCGACCATATGTTAAAACTGGTTCTTTGTATCAAGCAATATTTCTTTCTCTAACTTCCAATAGCAAGACATTGCTGCATAACATGTTAGTTATCAATTTAACAATTTTCTTAAATATGAGCTACAGTTGAGAAATGAAATTGATGTATTTCTTTTGACACAGCAGTGACAGAATTGTACAAGAAGGGGTGACATGAACATAACTTGACCTAAATATATGATACAAATGTATCATATTGTGTTAGAAAGTGGGTCTGTTGTATAACAAACAGACTGACTATACCATTTATATGGCAACAAGGCGGCCGCAAAATGCGCACACTCTACCACGCTTTTAAGCACAAAGATTTCATTCACAACGGAAGGGGTGTGGCAGCAGGTGTTTCACCCTATGGGGACCAATGACTAAAGGGTTTTCTTTTTTTAATTCTTTATATAAAACACATACATAGAATATATACATTTGGGTGGTTTGATAAAGTATTTACTTTATATAAATCCTGCTTATTTCTCTATGTGTTTTCTATAATCTATCAAGTCTATATTAATAATAATATGACTGTTAATGTCAACTTATTTGCGGAAGTTATGTATTATTTTAAATGACCAAATATTATTCCACATCACAGTGGATTAATAAAGTGATATTTACATATATAATTGCTATTCGTTTTCTTTTAAAATACCTAAAAGCAATATACATATGAAATATAAACGAATATAAAAGCATACTGTATTAAAATACGTTTTTTGTGAACACAATTCAGTTCCCAAGGTAACCCGCTTCTGATTGGCTACTTTAAGAGAAGCGGGCGATTTGACTGGCTGCCTCGTTTTCACAATCAACAAGACGACAGAGACGGGGGAAGCCTGAATGATTTCTTCACCACATTTTGGTATAGATCCCTGACATTCTAGATGATCAGATACCGGCATTCGTAGATACAAAATAGGCCGGCCTTTTTTTCAGTTAAGCAGGTAAGAAACACTGCTTGATGGTGAATATAATCATCCTGCATTTTTGTGTATCGTATTATTGTTTATGTTAAATTTCGTTCTCTTCTTTGAGGCAAGCTCACTCAAGTCAAATCTCCTGTCCAATTTTCTACGCTTTAGATTAGAATTTGTGGTATCTATCTTTTTGTACTAAACTACTATAATAATAATAATAATCTACGTCTACCCCTGTACCTTGTTTTATCCTCACGATTAAATGGTTTACAATTCTTATACTTGTGTCACTTTGTTATCTATCAATTGGAGGCGATGAATTCGAATTTTAACTGCGTTTGCCCTATATACTAGAACTAAGAACGTACTCATGCATAGCCAACCTGAAGGCCAACCAGCGTTTTATTTTCCATTCTATTTTGTCTACAGGGCTTTTGGGGTCTTTCCCTGTAACATATAGATCTTATTTGCCATTGTATGAGATTCCACTGAGTACATATTAAAATATTTGTCTTTTTCATTCAGAAATGTTTTCCCCAACGTTGGTTTCTTTGTATGGCTGCGAAATGAGGTCAGGCCTGATGTTCAAATTTACCAGGATGTCTGCACCAGACCAACACCATATGATGAAACTTTGAGGCGTGATTTAAAAATGAAAATCAATACTGCACACTGGAATCCCGAACAACAGTATCTTGCTAGGTCTTTAAATTGCATGAACTACAGAAATCACATTTCTCTGGTCAATGAATATAGAATGATAGACCAATACAATTTCAATTAATAATACTCTAATAAATAGAATTAAGTTGTTCAACTTCTTTTAATAAACTATACTATACTATAAACCATAAAAGCCCAGCCACATTCTCAATGTAAGTGTTTGAGTGTATTTCTCATAAGTTGCATCTCAGCATCACTTAGTAGAGGACATCATAAACAGGCATTTTTCTTCTTCAATGGAGTATAGTATTACATAGGCCCACACCCACACATGCCATTGTTTGTAGGACAGGTCATTCTTGGTCAGTAGAATTTTGGCTATTTTGTCCAGTGTGAGATGGCTAGTCTGACAACTCTCTGTAGTTGCCTTTTACAAGCACAGGATGTTTACATTGTGACTGTTCTTTAATTTCCCATTGGGGCCTTAACACATGGGTGAAGCATGGCTTGGCACTGAATATTAAATGATTACATAATAATACAATCAGTCATTGGCTGTTTTGAAATTAAGGAGGGGCATACTTAAAGTGATTTCTTTTATGTGATAGAATAAGCTGGAAAGAAGAGAGATCAAATGAACAGATAGTTCCTGACATTGGAGAAAATAAACCATGGGCATAATAAATGAGGTCAGGCCTAATGTTCAAATTTACCAGGATGAAAATCAATACTGCACACTGGAATCGTGAATAAATGTATGTATCAGTATCTTGCTAGGGCTGTAAATTGCAAGAACTACAGAAGCCCCATTTCTCTGGTCAATGAATATAAACCAGTACAATTAATAGTATTAAGTTGTTCACTAAACTCTAAACTTCTTTTAATAATAAACCATAAAAGCCCAGCCAAATTCTAGATCTTTGAGTGTATTTCTCATAAGTTGCAACTCAGCATTTAAGTGTTAACACTTAAGAGATTATAAACATAAACAGGCATTTTTTTAAAACACCTAGTGATGTTAGTGTTAATGTTATCAGTATACTATAGGCCCACACCTACACAAGCCATGCCCTTGTAGGACAGGTCAGTAGGATTTTGTCCAGTGAGATAGCCTGAGTCCTAACAACCCTCTTTAGTTGATTTTTTTTACAAGCACAGGATGTTTACATTGACTGTCCTTTAATTTCCCCTTGGGACTCCATGGCATGACACTGAATAACTGATTACATAATAATGCAATCAGTTATTGTCTGTTTTGAAATTAAGGAGGGACATACTTAAAGGGAAGGCTTTTATACTTTTATGTGTCATAGTAGAATAAGCTGGAAAGAAGAGAGATCAAATTAACCATTGCAGTAATAAACCTGTAAAAAGGGTTTTCTTGACTTATAATATGAGGTATTCTCTATTATTGAAAATTTAAAAGAAAAAGTAAACAGACCTTTTACACGCCTTCAGGTGCAATAGGTATATGGTGCTATACCCATATTATAAAGTGGCACTTGGTGGTGGGTGACCTGGTTAACTGATTCTGTGCCAAAGGATAATATATCACCAGACGTGTAAGTCAGCATGGCCCGAATGGATAAGAACACATGTCCTTAAACATTGGGTTTGCTGATGCCGATGTAAGGGGTTCAACCCCTACACCAGACAATTGGACTAAAATGTTGACCTATTGTCCTTGACTTGGGGACGTAAATTACAAGTACCTCTGAAGTCGGAGTGGGTTTGCTTGATGGCGAGGGACACTGTTAATAGGTAAAGCTAATGCACACACAAAATTCAGTCCAGCACTACTAGAAGTTGTCTTAATGGACTACGCTTGAGGTCAAAGTGAGGGAGCGCAAACTTTAAAAAAAAAAATCACCAAATGTAACTTGGACCGAAAGGCTGATCACCATACTAAGGTCATCGTTATTTGTTTCGTTTCATGGTATTTTGCAATTTTAATGCTCAATAAATGGACATTTACTCTAAAACTTGTTCATGTGATTGTGCGCCATGTTTGGTCCAAACCTGCTTTTTTGTTAATATCATGCTGGCCATTTTTACTTCCCGATATATGTCCTGGTACTCATTTTAGGCTGGGCCAACCTGGCAGTTCAGGTCAGTTAAATTCAAATGCAACCCTGTGTGACCCTGACAGCCAGGACAGTAGGAGTAGGCCAAACAGTAGCTGCTTGGGACAAAACATCTTAAAACATTTGACTTCCATTATGTCTTGGTCTTTTCTAACAGTTGGTAAGGAGCAAATATTTCTTGGTGCTTCTCAGCTAAGTCAGTGTCATGAGAAACAAGCATGGTTGAATTGAGCAATTTTTAGTAGTTTCAACTAATCCTGTGTTTTGAGAATCATGGTAGGTTGAACAACTTGGAGCAGTGTTTAGTTCTTTTCAACTAATTCAGTGTTGTGGGAAACATGTTTACAATGAACAACCAACTTAGTTCCAAAAGAAGCCCTCATTAATAGTGTCACTCTGGTCTACTGTAATGCACAAACCTAATTATTTCATATCTTTAATGTACTTTTACTTTAGGATTAGCTGCAGGTGTTAATAGATAAATCCAACAAAACCATACAGAAAAGACAAACATAGAATTTATGGGGCATAATAGCCATTTTTGGCTATGTCTTACTGGATAGAATTAGTTTAACTGTGGTAAAGCTGTGAGAATGTAAACACTATAAAATAACACAAAGTAATGCAGCTTTACAGAACAGAATTACAAACAATACAAGGATGTTGCGGTTACTAGCCTTCATCAGCAAACAAATGCACACACAAAACACAGCATACAATCACGAAGACCTTCCAGCGACTACACATAAGAACATGATCAGAAGAATAAAATGGGGAAAAAAACAAGAACAATGAAGAGAAAATGAAGAAAAAAAATTTTTTTTTTTTTTTTTTGCTACTTACCTCAGAATCCCAAAAGGTTTGCTGTGATATTTTCTCTTCGGTGCTCTCATTTTTAAATCTTTTTATTCTTCTCATCCTGTTCATTTGCCTTAATGTAGTCACTGGAGGGTCTTCTCCATGATTATGTTTTGTGTCTGTATTTGTTTGCTGATAAAGGCTAGTCGCCGCAATGTCCTTGTATTATGTAAAGCTGTATTACTTTGTGTTATTTTATATTGTTTATATGTCTTACCCCCGGGAAGTCGGATGTGTTGGCCTAACGGCGCAAGAACGCAACTCTGCTGTAAACAGGCACCACGCAGTCACATCCGGGGAAAAAATCCGGATGAACGCAGAAGAAGAAGGATATGTCTTACTTGGGCCCATAAGAGAAACAAAAAATAGGAACACTATAATATACCAAGTATGTCCAAAGGGGGGGGGGGGGGGGGTGTTGGCATCAGGCAGCTACCTCATCCAAATGAAAATTGTAGCTACAGAATCCAAGCAATTACGTCTACAAAGGGCTTGGCTTGAGTAGGCTCAGGACCTATCATTTAATGGGAGATGAAAGGCTGCATAGAATAGCCTGAGTTGGGGTTCAGATAGATGACTGTCCACATGGAATTGAGGTTCCCTGGGAAGATTAACCCGGTCAACAAATGCTCACAGAAGTCAGATGTGTCGGCTTAACGGCGCAAAAATGCAGCTCTGCTGTAAACAGGCACAACGCAATCACGTCCGAAAAAACTCAGGATGAACGCAGAAGAAGAATTCAGATTCAGAAGCACGAGCAGTCTTCAGGGTTGTCTTGTCCAACTTAAAATCTATTCAGAGGTAGAAAAATCTTAACGTAATTCAGGAGCCACCATGTTTATTTTTGCAAGTAGTCTAAGAAAATGATTGAAAATTTAGTCGTCAGATGGACAATTTCAGGCACCATGGCGACCAGGTGCCTGGATTTTTCTACCCCTGGTATGTTGTTAGAAGTAGCTGGGGTGCTGAGGTAGAGCAAAACATTGACTACCCCATTTACCTGGATGCACTATGTGTAGTTCTATATTTTTACTGACCTTCTCCAGCAATGGATACTAGTCATGTGGTTATATTTGGGGCATACACAGATGACTGCGTGTTCAAAACAAATCCCTGACTGCCCAACTCAACATTTTCAGAAGCTGAAGAATCAGGGACATCTGCATTGTTTAACTGCAGAATCTGGGTTAGGGCTGATCCTGGCAAAATAGCTGCAGACAAATTGACCAATGACCCAAAACAATGTGGTTTTTATCATTATTTGTTGAATTTTTGTATCTTGTTGCCTGCTTCATTTTCAGTATCTTGGTTACAGTTATATCTAATGCAGGATGTGACATGGATCAAAAACGTTATTGCCATATCCAAAGATTTTTTTACATTAATGAACACCAATAGAAATAAATTATCTTAAATACAAGTCTACTGAAAAATTGTGTGTGGCATGTTTTCTGTATGTATGTGAATGGTGAACAATGAATGACATGTTAAAGAAACTTGAGGCAGTGATGTAATGTTTGACATGGTTGACAAAACTGAGGACAAGAAAAGAAATACTAAGAACTGCAGGGTCAACACGTTCACTCATAAAAACCTTAAGGAAAAGACATGTGAAATCTTAGAGGCGTATTGGGGGGGGGGGGGGGGGGGGGTGGTCTTACGTTGTTAAAAATCACATCTGAGGTGTTAGTCAAAAGATTTTAGTGAAATAAAAAACAAAATAAAGGAAAATGTATGCAGATTATTTTACTCACGTGAATAAGTAATCCAGTGTTGCTGGTAATTCACACATGAACACAAATATTTACAAAATGCAGCATATTGTTTGTGATTGTCAGTCATTTATACGGCAATTTACAAACACATTTTCAGAATGAGAAACACTATTTAGAGTCCGTCTCACGACTGCTAACGCTGATCACTGATATCTAGCTCCGATTAAGTCAACTTTGTGCCCTTCAATGTCACTTAAATTTAGCCCAGCGAAATCTCTATCACTTGAAGAATCGTCAAAATCCATTTTAACCCCCAAAATCTATTTAAAAATCCGTTAAAATTCAAAGTACATGTTTGCAAATGGCGGCCACGTTGTCAAGCTATTGGCGAAACCGAAATTAGACAATCGGAAGTCTCAAAAAGCCGCGAGATCGCATTTTTACAATACTTAGTAATAATGTAATCATGAACCCTTGGGACGTTTTGCCCGGTAAAGGGTTAAACAACTGGAATCTATAAGCCACACCATTTATCGAAATGTATCATTTCACATGATTGATTGATTATTGGTTGCAGATGACTGCTCAAGGTCAAGCACCTGAAATTTCTACTTGTCTTTGTGTGTTTCTTGTATTAGTCACTCAGTGCACCTGTAAAATTGCTCTTCTTTACTATTGGGTATCCTTTTGTGGGACTATCTCTTGCAGTAAATTTAAAGGACTCTGGTTCTTTTGATGTTCTAAAGTAACACTGAATGGGCTGTACAGTTTCTTCTTCTTCTGCTTTAATCTGTTTTTTTTTCTTTTTCAGACGTAATTGTGGTATGTCTAAGTTAGGCACCCTTATGCCGAGACCCTTAGGCCAACACATCCGACTTTAGCATGCATTTTTATTCAGGTTAGCATTCCTGGGGGACTCTCACTGTTGTGGTGCCGTCCTCATCCTAGCTGGTCAAGTTAGAACGGTCAAAGGCTTCACGGTCAGCCCTCAAGGGAAGGCAGGAGCAGTCCATGGCATTTTCTGCCATCCAGGGTGGCTTCCAAAATTGCAGAGCCAACACATAGTGCTCTGGTAATGGGCTCACCCAAGGAATCACCACGTCCTGCACATGGCTGCTTTAATTCCTAACTTTCATGTATTGGTCATTTCGTGCGCCACAGGATGCTCCTGCACAGACCAGGAATGGTCACTCTGCAGACATCCACTCAGCAGGCTTTCACTTTGGACTTCATGTAATGGATTTGCTAGCCAAGCGTTTCATTTCGTGTTAATGACACGTTTTACTACTTTATTCTGCAGACGACATCCACTTCGCAGTGTTCCACTTCGGACTTCCACGTAATGGATTCGCTAGCCAAGCGTTCCATTTCGTGTTAATGAGACGTTCTTCCACCTTTGTCTACGGTCACTCAGTGACCTCTAGTACAGACTTGCATCATAACCACTGCGTGCGATTGGGACGCTTTTCCACTTTTAGTAACGCTCACGAGGTAGGCTACATGTGTTGCCGGCTCAGCACCTTACCTCCATGCAGAAGAGAGCGAGTAACGGCCAGGCTCTCTCACCTGGAGATCCCTCTTATCTCTCAGATGAGAGACTTCGAACAGGTATCTGGACCAAGCATGTAGCAGGCTTAGCACCTCACCACCATTTTGCAGTGGGTGAGTATCGGCCTGGCTCTCACATCCGGGGGATGTTGGTTTAGAGGCGTTCAGTCATATCCATCAGCGGAGAGCCTTAGAGTATGTCTGGACCAGGAATTAGTGGCATCGCGCGCCTGATTAGGTCTTAAACTGCCTATCCTCAGTCTACCTGCAGAGCAGCAGATTGTCTCTCTTGGTCTGGTCCCTATCCCAAAGCCTCTCCGATATATAGTTGTGCTTCCGTCGGCAGAGCTCTTGGGGTCATTGGGACACGCAAGCCTCTCTACCACGACAAGATGGAGACATGTCAGAGGGAGTACAGAGTTTGAGGTGCATCAACTGATCCAGAGGAACACACATCAAGGTGACATAGTGATCTACACCGATGGGTCAGTGGTGAGAAACAGACGTAGTGGTTGGGGTTTCATCACGAAGACTAATGGACGACGCTAAAAAAGGGAGTCTGGCATATGATACTAAAACCTCCAGCATGAGAATGGAGGTGGAAGTAACAGCGGTCTTCCTATGGTTAGAAGGGACAACTGCAACACACATTGCATTCATTACGGACTCAAGGAGAATGCTTAGTAAGGTGGAGAAAGGAATGTTTCATGTGGAATGTCTCTCCTCGCTTCAGAGGTCACTAGAGGATGAACAGGCTGAAAGGCTGGCTGGAAATTAACCTCTTGGTGGTAGATTATCTATGGACAAGAGAGAGGTGGTCGTGCGCCTGTGGGACCAGGTGGAGAAAATGGAGGACCAGACTGAGAACCCTTATGTGGAGAGAATGATATTGCAGGGGATCGGCAGGGGTGCTGGAAGAATCTCAAAATTGGGAGGGAAGACCAGGAGAACAGATAGTGGTGTTGAACGAGGGACGGAGCGGGTATTGGAATGTGCTGAGTGCAGTGTCAGGTCTTTGCTCAACTCACCTCAATTTGACGTTCTATTTATGTGGTATCTTGTGGTGTTTCCTATTCTGCTTTTTCTATTTTGGTAGCTTGCATTATTTCCTTCTGAATTCTGAATGGTCTAAAACATGGGTTTAGCACCATATGCCCAATGAGCCTTAAGGCCCGTTAATGGGTTCTTTGGCTCCTCTTTTTTTAAACCTTTCACAGTGGAAGGTGCCACTGTGGAAGTCCTATTGTTTTGTATACCAAATGTAAGAAGTATAAGAACACATAACATGTTTGGGATTCGTGCAAGTGCACCAAGCACACATCACATATTGCTTGGGTCTGAAAGAGCTGTATGTGACTGCAAAACGTTGCCAGAATATTACTGTGTGGTTACATGTTTATACTGTACTTTGTAGAAGATTAAGATGAGAAAATCTTCTGAACTTGCCCTGCAGTGTTTTCCAGCAAACAAATTTGGAAAAGGGAAAAGTGTAACAAACTTTGAAAAGGAAAAAGTAACAAATTTGGAAAAGGGAAAAGTGTAACAAACTTTGAAAAGGAAAAAGTAACAAATTTGGAAAAGGGTAAAGCGTAACAAATTTTGAAAAGGAAACAAGTAACACATTTTGGAAAAGGAGAAAGCATAACCCTTTTTACTCACCTTGAGGCGGTGTAATATTGTGCTTGGCACATTTGTATAGATTACTCGGCACTCAGGGGGTGAACCCGTGTCAATTTACCAAATCCACTTAGACCATCCTAACATGTGACCACCATGTAACACATTTAAAGTCTTAATTGCACAACATTCTTGTGGTCATATTTACATTTATTACTAAGCAAGTCTCATTTGAGTTTACATTTTTGGTTCCTTCAGTGTAGCGAAAGTACAAACTCCGAAGATGCTCAGAAACCACAACAGTAACATAAGCCATGCATCAAAAGATGAGCAGTCCAAGGAAAATGCCCGTCCCAAGCTGACCAGAGCAGTCACTTCCAAACGATCTGCCCTCGGAAATGTCACAAACCAAGTGAGAAGGCAGCCACAGAGAATTGCAAAGGGAAAGGTAAGTAAACAAGCTTGTTTATCTCCTAATTTCTTCTCCTCCTTCCCCCCCCCCACCCCCCCCCCCCCCCCCCCACCCCTCGCTCCCAAAATGGAAGTGCGTCAAACCTAGTTATGCACCTCATAAGTTAGGCAACGGCCCATTTAAATGATGACTGAATCTATAACCATGGTCAGACTGAGAACAGCAAGTTAAAAGAGGTGTGGCCAACCAGGAAACGGGAAGCCAAAGAAGATTAATAAACCAACATAGAACTGGTGTTGTTAGCCGCTACACGCTGCAGGATTTACTGAGGAGGGGATCCGAGCACTTATGGACTGAATGGTTAGATGTGCAGTGAGGATGATCTGTCGACTACTAACTATGGTAACTATAGTGTTTTTTTGTTGTTGCCGCAATATAAAATTCAATATCTCAGTAACCAAGTGAGGGGAAATGATGAGATTTAGCATATAACCTAATCATATCCACCCAACAAAAAAATTTTTGTTCTGGAGATTGTACAGCAGATTTCAATGTTTGTTTATATGCGGTATATAATTTATGGCTCCCGCATTCATGCCATCATTTTAAGAGTATTACAGCTTCAGCAAGACACACCCCTGCTCTTTTCGAAATTGTCTAGCGGGTTTCATTTTGGCACAAACAGCGCGAAGTTAAATGGGTTTGTTCAGAGGTGTCTCAAATGGGGGTTCTTTCATGAAACGTGATTATATAAATAAACTAGCTGACTCGGCTTGGCTTCGCCCAGCTCCTGGCGGGGATCTATCTATCTATCTCTGTCTATCTATCTATCTATCTATCTCCTGCCTGCCGACCCACCCACCTACCTACCTACCTTTCTGCCTACCTACCTTTCTGTCTGTCTGTCCGCGCTATTAAATATTGATAAAAGTTACTGGAAAAAATGTGAGGACCATATGTTGAAAGAGGAAGAGGACTATTGGAGAAAGGATGGATTGAATTTTATGCAACCGAGAGCAATCATCAACCTACTGGAATCGTCCGACACAGATTAAGGTCTGAGCAGATCGCAGACCTTAATCTACGTACACACTTACTGGGATATTTTGCTCCAACTATTCAGACGAATTGCAGGCCCTAAACATTACAGCATCTGCTGAAGAAACAAGAAGGAAATGAAAAATAAAGTAAGAAATATAGTCCTTCTACTTTCCTGGTAATTTACAAATTATTTACCCCGTGCCTCTGTAAATTCTCTGTCTTTACTAATATTACACATTGCACCCCTCTCGGTATTCTCCGTGGTGAAGTGGTCAAGCCGTCTGACTTGGGCTCCGAAGGTTGTATGTTCGATTCCGGGCCGCTTCCGATTCCGGGCCGCTTCCGATTCCGGGCCGCTTCCTTCATTTCACGAGTGCATTTTTTCGGAGACTCCCGAGGGTCGTCGCTGGAGCTACGGAGTTCGTGCTTTGTGCGACGCTTTCCGCGCTGCGGAAAGAAACTGAGCCATATGGGATAAAAACCCGGTGCAATGCAGCCGACCCTGTAAGCTACTTCTTTCATTGCACCCACTCCCATACAAATCCGGATATGCCTTTGTGTGTCATCTGAATTGGCAGGTCTCCAATTACTGTAAACATAACTTTGTTAGCGAGAAATCACTAGTTGTTCAGCAAAACATCAAAGGAGTGTCGCCGCTTTTGATGATTTAAGTTGTTTTTGGACCTATCAAAGACATATTCCTTGGGTGGGGGTAAATATAAGACGGCTGGAAAAATTTCATAACGATGCAACAGACAGTTTTCAAAATAATTGATCGTGAATGAAGGCATTCAAATCGGAACATACTATAACTAACTACACTAACCAACCAACATAAGCCAATGTGTCTGACTTTGGCATGTTTTTGTGTAGGTTTGCCTCCTCTAGACCAGTGGTTCTCAACCTTTTTTGGCCCGTTACCCCGTTACCATATGTTCAGAATGTCATTTCCCCCCCCCCCCCCTCTAATTTCCTCCCTATACTTCTTTCCCCCCCCCTCCCGCTTATACAGTATACATAAAAATGGAAGCTAACACATACTAGAACAAGTGTAGACATCTACATAAAATGTGATTTGCAGGTCTACTTCTATATATATAAAAGAGAATGTATGTTGTGCGTTCGCGAACGGTCCATCCGATTGAGATGAAATTTTCTACACGTCTTCTTCTCATTCCCGTGCTGCCAACTGTCATAGTTTGTTAGTGTACAAACAGTTATTTACTTAATATTTAATATTTTAATTTACATTATAATTTATATATAGCGAGGGGACATAACTTTTAATAGCATTGCTATATATGTAAAATTGTTGCATGTTTCTCAAAGGTGGACCTTTTCGCTACAGTTATCTACAGGTATATGTGTTATAATCCTCCTCCTCGCCCTTTCTCCTCCTCCCCCTCTCCTTCTCCTCCTGCTCCTACTCCTCCTCCTCCCTCTCTCCTACTCCTCCCCCCACTCCTCCTCCCTCTCTCCTACTCCTCCTTCCTCCCCTCCTATTCCTCCTCCTCTCCTCCTATTCCTCCCCCTCCTCCTCCTCCTAGATAGATAGATCCCCGCCAGGGACTGGGTGAAGCCGGGCCGGGTCAGCTAGTACGTTTTAAAACGAACGTAATAAGGGCGAGAAGTACAGAACCATAAAATATAGAGGGGAAAAACAATATCAAGTAGCTGGTCTTGTATTAATGTGATCTTGAAATAATCTTAATTCCCTTTATATCACACCTTGTCTAACAAGTGATTATCAAGCTCTCATGGATTGGTCACGCCCTAAGAAACTTTTTGTGTATGTGAACTCGCTCGCTTTGACTCACTCGTAATCCATACATGCTACTTTTAGTGCACATATTGCGTGTGGATGACCTTTCCCTGTTACCAGTGTCTCTCACCATCAGGCAAACCCATTTCGACTTCTGTGGTACTTGTAATTTAGTCCCCCAAGTCAAGGACGACAGGTCAACATTTTTGTTCAACTGTCCAGTGTAGGGGTTGACTCCTTACCTCGGCACCAGCACACCGGATGTTTAAGAACTCGCTTTATCCATTTGACCATACTGACCTACTGGTACCAGTTTATAATTCATCAGATCTCGACCCAGCTTCCTCTTTCGTTCGCTTGAAATTTGTCTATACCTGCAATGTTGTCTCTTGTATGAATTTCAGTCTGTTTTAATTCACTCAGTGGTCCAGTTTTATCTACCACTGGTGTTTCTCTAGGCCAGAAGATTTACCTAGATATTTTATATTTTGGGCAGTCTTATAGCATGTGATCTGCTGTCTGTGGCACCAATCCACATGTACACATGACTGATTCACCATCTTGAAGTTTGTATAAATGTGATTGCATGATCTATTGTCCTGTTCTGAATGCGCAGAATAGTGATTTGTTCTGGTCTTGTCTACTAGACCCAGCTTCTAAATACCAGTATGCTGATAACACACTGTGCTGATAAAATCGAATCGTGGTTCACAAAAGCATTGCTTCAGTGCCTTACTTTCCGTAATCTAGGAGATAACAGCACATCTCCAGTGTGCTCAGTATGACATGTTTACATAACAGCCAGGGTTTTTCCTGTACAGTTCTGAATGAATCCGTATTCTCTATGCTGTTTTGTTTTAAAGCTGTAATGGATCTCCAATGGCCACTCTTGCCCTGGTTGTTTACTGTGAGACTGCCGTTTGTTTGTCTCTTGATATTATCTTCCTACTTGTATTGCTTTCTTCATACTCATCTGCCTTCATTTCTTCCCTCCGGTTTTTTTTTTTAAAGAATTGTCTTCAACTTGCAATATTTCATGTCAGTTTTATTACTTTTATTTTTTTTTCTTTGTTTTTTATTTTGTTTTGGTAATTCCTAGCGACTTTTCATCTGCTTGTTTATCCAGAAGATTGTTGAATATGTGTGTGCGCCTGTGTGTCATTTGACAATTCTCATTTGTAATCCATTGTAATGATTATTCATGTTTAGAGAAAACAAAACCATTCAGTCCTTGTTCTTTTTTATTTATATTTCACTGTTGTCATCTGTTATTGCATGTCCACCATAGAACATGTTACTTGTTCTTAATTTCCCCATTTACTGTGATGTTCATTGTTGGCCTTTCCTTTCCATTGCCAGTTATGTTTTCAGTTTTTAAAGAAAAAAATCTTAATCAATGTGCAGATTTATTGCAACCCTGTTAACTCATGTTTCAGGGGTCAAAGGTTGCTGGGGGTCAGGAGAATGACGATCCAATTGCCTTGAAAGGAAAGGCCGGAGTATCAACTTTTACCATCTTTGAGGATGTGGCTGGACCCTCAACCAGAGTACAACCTCAGCTGCAACAACACATTCATGAAGATGAACCGATGCAAGACCAGGAAAACCACATCTCTGAACATGACCTAGTTTTGCATGATGCTGTGGTAAACTTCAGCAGAGCCAGCGTGCCACGCCGCTCATTCCCATTGGCTCCGATAGACCTTGATTTGTCCAGTCGCTTATCTGAAGGTATAGTATTTGTGGTATTTTGACAATATCATGTGTGTAGCCATTCATGCATTTCGACAGGTCACAGCTTTGGTGTTCTGGATAAACTCCATTGGTGATATTTCTCCGTGCTAGTGTCGGGCTATACAGCATCATTTCTTTTGGTCTGCCACTTCTACGACTGATATTTTCGCTCGCTTTGACTGGTGATTTTTGCATTTGAATTAGCTTTCCTTATTACCAGGGTCCCACACTATCAGGCGAACCCCTCCGACTTAACAGAACAAATAATGCACATCTGAACAAGACACAGATCCCTTGGTGATCAGCTCTGCTGCTGATATTCTTCCACGTCAGTCTGTCTATCCGGTTTTCTCAGTTTGCCTCTGCCTTTTTTCTCACCGATCTTTCCAGTCATGACAGTGTTTTCAAATGCTTCTTCGCTCATCACATGACCAGAAAATGCTGTTTCTCTTTCTGATAGTTGTAGCCACATGTGTACAAAATGAATATGGCATATCAAGGCAAGGCAAACCTGACCAAGAAGCAAAGAATATGGACCATTTGAGTGAAGTTCATGCAAGAGAGAATGTTGCAGATAAAGAGAATCTATTTCACGCGAACGAAAGTTTGTTCTTGCTACAAACCATATTTGTGTGCTCTTAAATTAGTTGCATACTCTCTGCAGGAAGTCACAATCAACCCCAGCATTTTTTGGCTGTTTGTGATTTTTCTAGGCAACTTTGCAACCAGCAGTGTCCTTGCTTTATGAATGACACACTCATATCATAATCGGTGCGAGGCGGTCTTCTTTCAAATTGCTGGCTGCTGAATTCAATCCCGGTATTTGGGATTGTGAAATGAGCTCACTGCCTCTACACCAGACTCCTGCTTGTGCACTGTTAAGTAAAAGACCCTTTTCCCACACCATGAGATGTGCACGGAGCATTGTTGATGTGGGCAGTATCATGTCATCAACCTTTACTGTTTAGACAATGACCTGGTATCTACTTTAGTCAGGGTTGACTGGGAGCCCAGGTCGAGAAGATCCCACCTCGATGGGGATTGAAATACAAGACTACAGATGGTCAGCATGGCCACATGGATAAGAGCACATGCTCTTAAACTTTCGGTGTGCTGCTGTCAAGGTAGTGAGTTCAACCGCTGGACTAAAATGTTGACTTCTCATTCTTGACTTGGGGGTGTAAATTACAAGTACTTAATTACAAGTCTAAGTGGGTTCGCCTGATGGTGAAGGACACTGGTAATAGGGAAAGCTATCCCACATGCAAAAATCAGTTCAGTGTACTAGTAGTAGTATGGGCAAACACTTGTTCAAAGCGAGCGAGTGAACAACTAGAGTTTGCAGATAAATGTGCTGCTGTGGTGTCCCACACATGTGGTGGGATATGTAAATTGTATGTCAGATGCTGAATCCCCCACAGTTGGTTACAACTAATGATCCAAGAGGTGAAGAAATGATGCTGGTACTGGATGAGACGTACACTGAGAAAATCTGAGAATAGTTTAACTAGAAAGGTCTTTGTCTGGAATCCACAAAACAAAAGACAGAGGAAGATCTAAAAACACATGGGGAAAAATAAAAATATTGAGAGGACATAGAGCTGCAGCTAAGGATATGAGGGCTTGTAGTGAATTGGTTGAGGAACAGTGTCCCAGTGGGAGGTAAAATGCAAATGAAAAAGAATACTAAGTGTGTCTCGTTTCTGCCTGTCTGCAGGTTCTCCGATGGTTCTGGATGATGCCTACAGGAGTCAGGATATTAGCATTGAAAGAGCTGATGAGTTTGGACTTGACCCATACTTCCTAGATATTTACAGCTACTTGCGGGCAACAGAAGTAAGTATTCTTTGGCTGAAGTAATATATTCTTGTTACGAACAATCGAAGCTAGCACACGAATGTTGTTAAGAGTAATGAAGTAAGACAGTAATGCTGGGTACAGCACTGAAGTAATACATTGATGCTGGGTACAGTACCAAATTAAGATATACATGTAGGTTAGAGTACCTACGTAAGACATAAATGTAAGTCGGAATTCAGATCTGTTTAATTTGGTTATGTAGGTGATAATTCAGGTCTGTTTAATTGGTTATGTAGGTGAGAATTCAAATCTGTTTAATTTGGTTAGATACAAATAAAATTGTTTGTAGAATGTTCAAGCACAACATTGTTGGTGGGTGTTTAGTTGGTGTAAAGTCTTAGCTCTTGAATTCAGTGCTGTTGTCTGAGCCTTGAAAATCTGAGTGGGGGTGGTGTAGATTTTTCTTTCAGAGCTAAATAACAAATAAAACCCTAGTAGGGTGTGCACAAGCGGTACTGGAACTTCACATCCGCCGTAAGGCATGCTGGATGTGACCATGTAATGATTCAGCAGACAAGAGTTTGGGATTAGGTTGGTCATGTTTCCTCCACAGATTTTAAGTATTTCATTGTCAAGACTCAAACCTAATACCTAGAGGGATTTGTTTATGGGTAAGGGATTGTTCCTTAGAATGCATACTTGAGATGTGATCTTCTGTGGGTAGGAAATTGTTCCTTAGAATGCATACTTGAGATGTGAGCTTCTGTGGGTAAGGGATTGTTCCTTAGAGTGCATACTTGAGATGCATGCGAGTGCACCTGTGTGTGGAGTATAATAAATAACCTTGGGTGGCAGAATGTGTAAGACTGCTGGCACTACTATCATTTTATACTCTATTAGTAGAGATTGCAGCTTTGCATTCTTGTTTAAATCCTACAGTTAGTTACAATTACATGTCTTTCACTACTTCTTTTCCTCAAATGTTATACCTTTACATAATTCCAGTGTGCCAGCCGGCCCAGCAGAGATTACATGAACCGCCAGAATGATGTGACAACCTCAATGAGAAACATTTTGGTAGATTGGCTGGTGGAAGTAAGTCATCTCAAGTGTGTTACTTTAATTTCAGGTCTTTGAACTGGGTAATTAGGCCGAAATGGAGGTTGTGCACTTGATGAATTGGCACCAACTATCTGAATACATTCATTTGAGTTGAAGATGGTGTGGCTGGGAAAGAGCAGTACACCAAGTGATAGAGAAAGCTTATTATCAGCCAGCATTGAACTTGTATCAACTGCTGAGATTGGACCATCTGTAGGATTTACTACAGCAATTTGACCGATCTATGGAATAGGGCGAAGGTGTTACAGACACAGTTCACAATCCCGCATACTGTGTTCAAAACGCAGTTGTGTTGGTTTTTTATAAAATGGCATGGGTGCCGGACGTTCAGAAAGCAATGGGAAACTACTGAGCATACACTTACCAGGAATTATGAACAGCCAAAAAATGCTGGGGTTGACTGCTACGTCCGTAAAGGATATGCAACTAACTTTAACTATATTAGACTGATCTATCTGATTTACTACAGAGACTATTGGACTAATCTATGGAATTTACTACAGAGATTATAGGGCTGATCAATTAACTACAGAGATTTGAGCAATTGGGATTTTTCTATGGAGGAAATTGGTCCAGACCACCTATGTAAATAACTATAGAGGAGATTGGATCAGACCATCTATGGGATTTATTACCAAAATTATTGGACCATCTATGGGATTTATTACCAAAATTATTGGACCATCTATGGGATTTATTACAGAGATTATTGGACCGATCTATGGAATTTACTATGGAGGAGATTGGTCCAGACCATCTGTGTGATTTATTATAGAGGAGGTTGGACCTGACAGTCTATGAGATTTACTGCAGAAGAGATTGGATGATCTTTGGAATTTACTACAGACAGGAGAATGGACATTCTTCAGAATTTACTACAGACAGGAGATTAGATCATCGATGCGATTTACCACAGAGATTGGACCATCTATGGGATTTACGACATAGGGGATAGGACCATCTATGGGGTTTACTACAGAGGAGATTGGACCATCTAATCTACAGAGGAGATTGGAACGTCTAGGTCATGTATAGATTTTACTAAAGAAGATATTGGGCCATCTGTGGGCTTTACTACAGAAGAGATTGGACCATCTATGGGCTTTACTACAGAAGAGATTGGACCATCTATGGCCATGTCATTCATGCAGCATTGACTTAGATGTATCCTGGTTTGGTGTAGTGAACAGTACAGTGACTAGCGAGTGCTAAAGAATAATGAACATGCAACAGATGAACATATGAGTGCACACACTATTTTTAATACATGTATACATTTTATTACGTGGATTATAGTGCAGGTGTTTAGTACTGTGAAAGTTATATGCATTGATATTCTTCTGTTCTGCCAATTTGTTTCTGTGGTCTGCTTCTTTTGCACTTCAAATTTACAATGTAACAAATGTCATTCCATGTCAGGCCGGTGAGGAGTACAAGCTTCAGAGGGGAACTGTTCCTGACTTTAGCATGTTAACATTTTTACACATAAACTTTATGTAAACCCCTTCGCTCATGAACCTTAACAAATTAGTCCTTTTTGCACTTGAACTTGACATAACAAACTCTCACTCCATGCCAGGTCGGTGAAGAGTACAAACTTCAGAGGGAAACTTTGTTCCTGGCTGTGGCCTACATTGACCGATTCTTGAGCCTGGTTGGAGTGTCCAGGCCAAAGCTGCAGCTGGTGGGCACCACAAGCATGTTTATTGCATCGTAAGTACTTCAGCTTTATTGCATCGTAAGTACTTCAGCTTTCTTGCATCGTAAGTACTTCAGGTTTATTGCATCGTAAGTACTTCAGCTTTATTGCATCGTAAGTACTTCAGGTTTATTGCATCGTAAGTACTTCAGCTTTATTGCATCGTAAGTACTT
This sequence comes from Cepaea hortensis, assembly GCA_963921405.1. NCBI lineage: Eukaryota > Metazoa > Mollusca > Gastropoda > Stylommatophora > Helicidae > Cepaea > Cepaea hortensis. The sequence continues at coordinate 300,104,231 of OY992876.1, forward strand.
CAGGTTTATTGCATCGTAAGTACTTCAGGTTTATTGCATCGTAAGTACTTCAGGTTTATTGCATCGTAAGTACTTCAGCTTTATTGCATCGTAAGTACTTCAGCTTTATTGCATCGTAAGTACTTCAGGTTTATTGCATCGTAAGTACTTCAGGTTTATTGCATCGTAAGTACTTCAGCTTTATTGCATCGTAAGTACTTCAGGTTTATTGCATCGTAAGTACTTCAGCTTTATTGACTGCTTCCATCTCAAGTGTTTTGTGATGAGCATGTGCAAAATGAATTATCAGGCTGTGCTTTCTTGACTCAAACAATTGCTTATAGTTACCAGATTTCATAAATAGCATTCTTGCATGTTATTGGGAAGACAGACAGCAAACATGAAGGCTTTCTGACTTTTGTTCGCTTGAAATTTGACTATCTGCAAAGTTGTCTCTTGCATGAATTTCGGTCTTTTTTTCTATTGTTCACTCAGTTGTTCGTATAGTTTATCTTCCACTATTGTTTCTCTGGGCCAGAAGGTTTGCCTAGATATATCGTATTTTGGGTAGTCTTGGAGTACGTGATCTGCTGTCTGCGGCACCAATCCACGTGTGCACATGGCTGATTCACCCATCTTGAATTGTGTATATATGTGGTTGTGTAATCTATTGTCCTGTTTTGGGGTGCAGAATAATTTGTTCTGGTCTGTCCATAAAGTGGTAGGTAGTCTTGAGCTGGTGTTGGTGGCTTTCTGATTGATTCAATATTTATTTTGGTGGTATGTAACAGGCACATTATAATGTTCTTCTATTGCTCCCTCCTTAGTCAATCAGATACCTCATTTCCAGGTACTCCACACCGTAAGATGGTTTCCATTGTATGGTGACCTTACACAGCCTGTCTAGTTAGATATTAGTGTCCTTAGTACTGGCAACTTCCCAGACGGGGTGCCTCAAATACCGATTTTTTCATGTCAGTAGCACCACAGGTTATGTACCATGATTAGTATTTGGCAATTTCTCTATTGCTATCTTGATTGCCTGCATTTCTGCATTATAACTAAGGCAGTAGTTTCCTGTTGGTACTCTAGCCGAGCCCCTAGCATTATTTGGGTTTTTTATGTACACACACACTCCATTTCAAATAGCATTTTGTGCTGACCCATCTGTGTTGACTCAGATCCTGAGGTCCTGTGGATAATTTTCATCAAGAAAACTGAGTGGCTAGTCTGCGTTGTACAATGTTCTGTTCTTCCTTGTTTAATATTCAATTCACATGTGTGCTTTTGAACATAAAAGTTGCCAAAGAAAGTTATTCAACCAAAAAGAATACTGGCAGTTTACAAGATCTGAATATAGAAAATGCAATACAGAAAATGCAATACATTGGCCATAAGTTAGTTAGTCGCGGTTCCAACTTCATGACAACTGGTCGTCCCCATTATGCTCCATTCCTGTGCCAGTGAATATCACACAAAATGCTCCTCACTGCCCAATGTGAACAGTGGAAAAGGCTTGACAAGCCAACAGCCCGCATAGGTACACCCTGCATAATGCCACCACCAGAATGCCAACACAAAAGTCCTCCATGAAAAATAGTTCATCGTCGATGGAAATGGAGTCACCAGAAAGACTTCATTGACCTGGGTTTTATCCCATAAGACTCATTCTCTTTCTGCAGTGCGACCCGCCGAAAGCGCAGCACAAAGCACGAACTCCGTAGCTCCAGTGACGACTCCCAGGAGTGTCCTGAAATATGCACTCATGAACCAAAATGGCAAACCAGTCAATTCAGCAACAGCCAGTCGCCATAATTCCGAACATGTAGTTCACACTACAGACAACCGCAGACAGATGTAAAAGGATTCCACACAAAATTCACAGCTCAGTGTCGCGTCACGCACTCGCTCAGTAGCAGGGCGACGGAACCTTGCACTACCAGTCTAACAGGAAAATGCAAACCGTAGCCACAAGTGTAAACACTCAGGGGCCTTAATGGTTCAAATGATTATCCGCCATTCTGGGGGCTGTAAGTCCCATTTAACATAAGTGTGGTTTGAAAAGAAGTGATGGAATTAGAAGCATTGGTCTGCCAGCACAAAGATGGTCATATTGCAGACACTTTTGACATGTTGCATGAAGCAGAACTGGCAGGGGATCAAATCTTTTTGGCAGACCATGAAGATGCAGTGGCAAAATGGTTGCCAAGCTTCTTTACAAAGACAGTTTATGGTTCATTCTACTGGTATGCTTCTGGTATTACCTTTGCTTTTTTATATATTAAAAGAGTAGTGGTAATCTTCAAAGTACTAAGGGTTGAACAAGCAGACTTCTGACCTTACAGATCTTGCACCGAGCAGATAACGTTACACCAAATAGAGCAGAGCATTGAAATTAATTTACCACATTTAGATTTTTAGATTAGTGGACTGTGAACAGGATTTTAACAGCATTGATAGGCAATCTGTTTGGAAATCAATGAAATATATCATCATCATGTGCCCTGCCAGCTGGTGTAGGCGTTCATGTCTCTCCATAGAGCTGTCTTTCATGTTCTGGATCAACTCTGTTGATGATACTCCTCCATGCCACCAGCTGTCCATCCGGTTTCATTTCATTTGGTCTGCCTCTGCCTCTTTTCCACGTGACCAGAGAGGGCTGTTTGGCTTCTTATTGTTGTATATAATGTTCTAGTGCCTCTTTCAGGCAGTCATAGTGAAATATAGGGAGATCTAAAAACACAAGGAGAGAATTAGCCATGAATGGGCGAATACAAGCGGGGAGTTGAAAGAAATAGCAAAATCTAGGACTACTTGATGCTTATGCTTCATTGGGGGATAATTGACGGAGGAATAATATCTCAAATAATCCGGGAAGGTTAACCCGGTCAACAAATGCCTGCAGAAGTCGGATGTGTCGGCCTAACGGTGCAAGAACGCAGCTCTGCTGTAAACAGGCACAACGCAATCACGTCCGGAAAAAAAAAACCGGATGAACGCAGAAGAAGATATCTCAAATAATGACCAACATTACAGCAGTAATCCTTATTGTAATAATTATGAAAAGTGATCAAGAATGACAGCAACTTTATCTTAACCTCATTCCTCAGCGTCAGATGTCATGACATGTCATATAGTATTGATGTGTTATCTTCTGTTCCATCAGCAAATATGAGGAGATATACCCACCTGATGTGGCCGAGTTTGTTTACATCACCGATGACACCTATGACAGAAGTCAGGTGAGAATATGTTGGGTCATTTCATATTAAGAATGTACATGTTATTGTGGGGGTGATCACAGCAGGCACGCTGGTTAGGACATTGTGGTAATAGCTTGAATGTAATCAGATAAGGATATCAGAATCAGATAAGAAAAGGCAAGTGCTATACACATGAGTAAACCTCAATTTTGTATATATTTTTTTTAATCTCTTTAAAACTACCTTAGTGATAGTGAAACACATTGATGTTGGGTGTATTTTGGTTAAAAGAATTTTTTAGGCTGCATTGATATTTATTCAACTTTTCTGTTGTATGCATCTGAGGACATACAGCCTGGCAATAAGTTATGCAATATATTACCTTCATTATCAAATGCTTGTTATACCTCTTTGTGCACATTCAGACAACATGGTTGTAGCCAAAGAAAGCGGCAGCCAACTTTAGATTGAGATAATGCAGCTAATCATCATATGCATGTTTTGACAGGTTCTGAAAATGGAGAGTGCCATACTGAAAATACTCGACTTCCGGGTGGCGGTGCCAACAATAAACTGGTTCTGTGAGCGCTTCCTGGATTTGTTGGAAATGAGTGAGAAGGCAAAGTTCTTGTCATTTGTAAGTGGTTTTTATTGGTGGCTTTGTGATAAACTTTCATCTTGTCACAGGCTAGATTAAAATACAGGGCATTCATGGCATAAACCCCAAAAGGTGTTTTTTTCCCTGTCTTATCCAAAAACTTTGAAATTCTGCTTACAATGTTTGAAATTCTTTTTTCTGAGGAGTAGAACTGGAATAATGAAACAGCAAAACATTTTTGAAACTTAGAGACTACATAGAAATGTATGGCAAATGAGAAAGACCAGATGGACATGGCTGTTGCAAGCGACGCATATATGGGAATATCCCGAATGCTTTTATGTCGGTGCTTGACTCAGCCTTGGTAGAAATGGGGCTATAAGGGCTATAACTGAAGATGGGAACTTCCATGTGTCATAACGGGATGTAGAATTATATGTGACAATTTAATGGAGAGACATGAGTGGGTAATGCAGGTCCATTAGTAAATTACAATCAGCCATGAAACAAATTAAAGATGTCACATATTTTCGCTTTTAAATCAACAATAATTGAGACTTCAGACATTGTCTAGAGGAGACAGTGAGCACAACACCGGCAAAGAAATACAAGTAAAAATGTTTAAAACATACATCCTTCCATGGATCCAATATACAAATGTAAATCATGGACCAATTTACAAACATGAGAACATTAAGGCATGTGAAACTTGGAATGCTGCAGAAATTTTTTTAGAATACGATGGATGAAACGAGGCAGGAGAAATGCTAACATTCTACAAGATCTTAACATTGAAGCAAACTGGATGAATTGATAATGTCGTGGAAACTAAAATACCTGGATACATCAAACATCCCTGTGGGTTAGTAGGAACATTAATGGAAGGCGCAGTAAATGGTAGACAAGCCAGTGGACACTGGACATACTTCTTCTATTCTATTGAAATTTGTCTATATTTGCAATATTGTCTCTTGTATGAATTTGCCTTTTACTTCACTCATTGTCCATAGAGTTCTTCCACTGTTTCTATAGCCTAGGTTTGCCGTATTTTAGGGAAGTCTTTGGGAATGTGATCTGCTGCCTGCGGCGCCAATTCACATATACCGATCTTGAAATTTTTTATACATGTTACGTAATCCATTGTGTCGTTCTGAGTCGCACAATGAAATGGATATTAAAGAAACCCTGGGCACGAAAAGAAGACCAGGGAAGTGATGAGAGATTAGTCTTTCAGACCACCAGTGACGGGTGACGTTCTGCAAAATACTTGCTACCTGGTGGTCCAGTGCCCATCTTACAAGGGCTGGACAACAGAGCTGGTGGAAACAATGTAATCCTGCCTGTTCTGTAGACTTCAGTGAGAGAAAGTAAAGGAGCGGCTTGCATGCCTGTATAACATCAACGGTATATGGTGCTGGCTTTATATTTTTATTGGCACTGTAGGCATTATATGGTCAGTATCACGCTGACCATCCTTAGACATTCCTGGTTCCTGTGTTGGGCTGGTTCAGCCTGGTCAATTATAAAAATTTTCTGGAGATTCAAGCACTTTATCACCTGGCAAGCCTCCATGCTACCACAGCCCGCATACTGTAGGTTTACCAACCACAGAATGGGGCTAAAATTGTATGGCAGAAGCACTAATAGAGAGCAAACTAGATTTCAATGGGGGGGGGGGGGGGGGGGGGGGGAGAGATGCTGGCATTTGAGAAAGCCTGATAGTATAGTTTGTAGTCCTTTGTGCAACACACAGGGTAAATAAAGCATGGAAGACATAAGAACACCTTTCTGTTGGAAGAGACTTGAATGGCAGAGATATGAATTTTTGATCCTAAATTGTAATATGGGGGGGGGGGGGTGTTGAACTTCAGCGCAGTTCTATGCTACTATTTCTAGTAGTCACCACTACTAAGGAGTCTACGAGGCCGAATTTTGCATGTGGATTAGCTTTCCTTATTACCCATATCCTTCACCATCAGGTGAACCCACTCCGACTTCTGAGGTACTTGTAATTTACATTCCAAAGTCATTTTAGTTCAACTGACCAGTGTAGTAGGGGTTTAACCCACTCCCTAGGCATCAGCACACTGGAAGTTTAAGAATAAGTGCTCTTATCGATTCGCCATGCTGACCTTGTAAATTGTAATGGTATAGATTTTCTTAACTATTAAATCCTAATGAATGTTTATAACATTTCACCACAGTTCCTGGCAGAGCTCTCCCTCATAGAAATTGAAAAGTTCTTGGACTTTCGGCCGAGTGTGATCGCAGCAAGTTCTGTTGTCATAGCCAGGAGCGTTACTGAAATACACGACCCGTGGGTAAGTGTTTACATGGCTTAAATGTCATCACTTTAAACACCACATGAGAAAAGTCTCTTGTGTAATGTTGTTTTCATTGAATGTCCAAAAAAGTACTGAAATTATATTGAACTTGTTCTGTTGTATATTATATATATATTTTTTTTTCGTATTTATTACGAATGAATTAGGCAGTGGAGATAGGTTTCTGAGATGAATGTGTAGAATACCCTGGACTTTGAACACGGCAACCACAAGCAAGTTGCACAATTTATTGCTTGGCATATTTTGCAGCACATCATCAGGTGCACACTGCAGAGTTTGTTTCTGTTTTTACATTCACTAAGGGAATGCATTCGATTACTTTGGGCTGCCGGAAGAATCATTGCCTTGAAGATGCTAAGAAAAAGAAACAGAATATTATACAGTTATAAGAGAGTGTTCTTTGGTCTTATATTCAGAAGATAGGCATTTACAAGCATTATACAAAGGGGTTTCAAATGAAAAAAGTTTTTTTTTTTTTTTTTTTTTTTTTAAATATATTCTGAAAAAGTAAAGAACAAATGTATCATTTTTCAGTGTAGTCACCACTGCATTTAATGCAAGTCCTCTAGCGCCGATAGTGCTTGAATTCCTGTAAAAAAGAATTCTCTTGGTCGCTTGTGTAACCACTCACGCATCACCTGCTGTACCTCTTCATCGGACCGAAAAGTTGTGAAACTTCCTACTCCACTCATACACTTGCTGGACTGACAGGCATGCATCACCATACAGGACCTTCATTCGCCGATGAATTTCTATAGGTTTTCATCCTTTCACTGATTAAAAAATGGATAACAGAACGCTGCTCCTCTTTGATGTCTGCCAAAAGTGAGGCGGCCATCTTTAAACTATCCTTACGGCGTCACCGTGTTCATCTGCACCATGTCATGTGCTAAACACTCTTGTCACCTGTCAATATTCCTAAGGATGTCAAGAGACAATGGCATGATTATTGTAATTTCTATCACACTTTAAATAAAGGTTTTCATTTGAAATATAATGCATATTTATAAAAGATGTAGTTTCTCCTGTAACTCTGAATCTCTTGACTTATATTATTATATGAATAAATATTATATACATCTCTTGGTCTATATTAAATAGATATATAAATCTCTTTGCTTATATTATTATAGCCCAAACATATGGAGCGGGTTACAGGTTACTCATTGTCAGACCTGAAACCGTGCATCGGAGTACTATTCTCACAGTATGCAAGAAAGGAGGCGTTGCCCCAGAAAGCTGTTGTGGAAAAGTACAAACAGACAAAGTAGGTTTTATTTAGTTACCTTCACTTTGTAGTAGGTGCCTTGTTAAGCTCATTCGGTGTCATGTCAGGCAACATACAATGTGCTGCTGTGTTTGTTGGTTTGCTGTGTGTTTGTTGGTTGTTTGCCACGTGTTTGTTGGTTTGCCATGTTTGTTGTTAGTTTGTTGTTGGTTTGCCATGTTTGTTGTTAGTTTGCAGTGTGTTTATTTTGGTTGTTGGTTTGCCATGTTTATTGTTAGTTTGCCATGTTTGTTGTTAGTTTGCCATGTGTTTGTTGATTTGCTATGTGCTTACTGGTTTGCCACGTATGTGCTGCTTTACCCTTGTTTGTTTTACAATGTGTCTAGTGGCAGTTAGATAGTTTAATAGAGGCCATGGAGATGTGGATATACAAATGTATCTCATGGAAACAAATCAAGAAGAGTAAAGAGTTGATGAAAGAAATGAGGCAAGTGAAAAAAAAAAAAACCTGATTAAAACCATAGTAGAGGGTAAGGTTGAAGGCAAGCGAGCAAGAGGTAGACAATGGTACAAGTGGGAAGATAACATCAAGATGTGGACGAACAGAAGTCTGACAGAATTTATTCAAGGCAAGACAGTATTGAGATCCATTGCAGCCAACCTTCACTGTTGATTGGCACCGACCTTCAACCAAGTCACGCCAAGCCATCTTATCTGTTACCATCTCCTCACGCCATGTTTTCTTCTCATTGAAGGTGTGATTCTTGTGGATGTCATGCCAAGAGGAGAGACAATCAATTCACAAGCTTACATTAAGAAATTTAAAACACATTTTCGCAGAGTTTAGCCGCAGAATAATCCAGCAGACATGCTTCTCCTTCAAGACAATGCACGCTCAAAGTCTGGCAACACAGGAAGCAATATCCTTATTGGGTTGGACTGTATTACCCCATCCACCCTATAGTCTCAATTGGCACCCACTGATTTTCATCCATTTGGTCCACTTAAAGATGCACTCTGTGGGCAAGGTTTGAAGATGGAGTAATTCATGTAGTGAAGGAATTCCTACATAAACAAAGGCAAAATCTGGTATGGGCAAGGAATACATCCACTTGTTTCCCCTCTGGCATAAAGCTGTACAAGTTGTTTGCATGACATATCCATGTATATTGTGTATACATTTCATGCTTTTTGAATAAACAGCTCCTAACCTCTGAAGTTGGAGTGGGTTCGCCTAATGGCGAGGGACACTGGTAATAGGGAAAGCTAATCCACACGCAAACATCAGTCCAGCACAAATAGAAGTAGTGTGTGTGGACTACGCTTGAGTTCAAAGCGAGCGCTCAAAAAAAATTTGCTTGGTTTGAACTCATTGTTTTTGTTGAGACCTGTCAACAAGAAACATGTAGATTATACTTGTGAATTTATTCTTACCCCTCTTTAAAATCCACTTTTTTTCTCTTTAATGTTCAGGTTCGGCCAGGTTTCAACAATTCAGCCACCTCTTGTCCTGGCAATATTTTGATGATGCATTCTGGGAAAATACAGAAATTGGAAAATGCTGCAACAGTCCATTTTGGGACCTGCCTTAAATTTAGCAAGTAGGCTGTACTTCGAAGCATGTGTGACCATCCAGTGGCCTGAACGGACGTCGCAGCTTCAACTGTTGTTGGTTTTACCTCTTCGGGGTAATTATAGGAACTAGAATGTTTTGGTAGGTTTAAACCGTTGACTGTTTGTGTTTTTACAATTAGCTGTCAACATTTTTAAATTGTGAAACTGCACATAAAATTTCCACAAATTTTGTTAAAAATGTTAAAATCTCATTCTTTTGATCTGATATAACATTTTCCATCTTTTTTTTTTTTTCATAACCGTTACACTTAAACATTACATTTTAATCCACCTTTAACGAATTTACTTTTTTTTAGAAACATTTAAACTAATAGTGAATATTTTAGTGAATCAAAAATGTTAGCTTCTGGTATTATTGCATTTGTAGGTTCTGTGGAGCTGTTTTGAGCAAGATTTTGTTGTTGGCGATTATCTTGAATTAGTAACCCTGTGTGTTCGGTGCAATAATGTTTGCTTTTGTTAGCCAGAATTTTATCTCAAATTTTTATTCTACCTCAGTAAAGGTAGCTTATCAGATTCTGTAACTTTAAGAAAGTGGACTATTGTATATTTTTATAATATAAATCAGAACATATTTTTGTCAGCTTTATCGGTTTTTGTGTTAAGGTTAATTTTCTTTTAAAAATCACCCAAATCTGATTTGAAATTCCTTGGATATGTATTTTGTTTTAAATTTGGAGCAGGGGTCCTTTCAGCCACTTGTTTTTAGATCAGGAGAGAAATTAAAGGTAATAAATTTCATTCATATATTTCGAGAAATTAGTCTCTTTGTATCCATCAAAATTATTTGCGTTTCCTCTGTATTTTTGCCTCCGCTAAGCATCTATCTTGTACCGCCAAGCTCTCCGCTCCTTGCTGTCTGTCCTCCAATCTTGTTGTCTGTCCTCCACTCCTTGCTGTCTGTCCTCCACTCCTTGCTATCAGCTGTAATTCATATCTCCAATTCTCATGGAAGTGCCCTCCTTTAAAATAAAAAAAAACTGTTCTTCCTGCTGTCTTTTAGCTTCCACTAGGTGCTCGACCATCTAATGCCAGGATAAGGATATACTATCATCTTTCTCCTTGTTGTTCCTTTTCTTTGACTTTCCTATATTGCTTTTTTCTGACTTTCCAATGTTACTCTCTGACTTGCTTACATTGTTCTGTTTCCTATATTATTAAACTCTTATTCTCTTCTTTCTCTTTTCTCTCTTTCATATCTCTCTCTCTCTCTCTTCATGTGACTGCTTCAAATCTTTGCATCCATACTTGACTCCACTACACACTGGAGAGGTACCTTATCAATTATGTCAAAATATATAACATTGCCAATTTGTCATTCATTATTTATTGTTTTGTTGTTTCTGCGTGGAATATCTCTTGGTTTTAAACATCTTGACCATACTATAATTGATGTTGACGTATTGTTTTGTATATTTCACTTTTTTTAAAATTAACTCTTTATAAAAACAATTAAGTGCCTTTGTCATTTTCTAACCGATGCTGAATTTTGAGAATATTGCATCTGACATTCAAGTTTCATACTGTTTTATTCATTTTGAAACTAGAAGAAAATACCTTTGAATTTGTTATGAAATTGTTATATTCAAGTGCCTTGTGAAATGTAATGAGAATTGCTTTGCATTTATAATTGGGGAGACAAACATTCATTTTGATATAGTTTATTCCATCGTATGTTTCTGTTTAGTCTGCAAGTTATATATATATATTTTTTTTGTTGAACTCATTGCATTTTAGGACTTTGTTTAATCTGTATAGTCTATTTATCAGTTGGTCTAATTTGTTTAAGCTATTTATCAGTTTATGCCCTCATCGCCTAATCACTGAATATTTTCATGTTTGTTTAACTGAATCCTTCAATGTCTTTTTGACTTTATTCCTCATCTTTTGTCATCAAGTGAGTTACATGTTTCGTCACTCATCCCAAGTAAATTTGATTTTCACAGGCAGTTCGATACAGCTTCACCTACCCTGCTCATTGACTTTGTGTCTAGTCGCTAGGCAGCAAGTTTGCTTACTCCATCTCCGTCAACTGTAAACTTTCACTTATAATGCCCACTAATGCTATCCTTGATTTAACCCAACTTTTTCTGGTAAAGTGGAAATGTGTGTATAATGCCACCAAAATTGTTCAAGATCTTATTTTTACTAAACATTTGTTATAACATTATCTCACACGTAACAAAATAACAAGCATATTTTTCAGTGCGGTTTTTTTTTCCACTGACAAATTGTGAGAAAAGCTTGACAGTCTTTATAATGGTTACTTTTGATAACAAAAATGGCATTTTTCTTTTAATACCTGTCTATTATGCCGAGCTTTAGCTGGTGACAAATTGCGTGTCTTATGCACAAGATTTTAAAGTTTTTTTTGCCATAACCACCTGTTCAAGTTGAGATCCTATCGGTAGCTAATGCTGCCATCCGTGTCATTGATAAACCACAAGGTGAACATACGGATGAGTGGATGCCTTCTGGGTCTATTCAGCTGAATTCCTTCACACATTTTCTTCAGATTTTGAGTCATAAGAGTCTTTAGGGAAAGTTGTGATGAATAGAAAGATTAGTTGGGGCAGAGGCATACGAGAGAAAAGACTCTGGATGGACTGAGATGGAGGAATATCCGGAACACAGTGGATCAAGATTTGTGGAGATTATGTATGTCTGCGCCAGTTGGCAGCATACTTAATGCTGGTGGTGATCCGTTATCTATCCCTGTTTGGTCCAGTAGTCTGATCTACTTTCATCTTCTCTAATTTTACTTCATCTTCTCATCCATTCTGAATCAAGGCTATCCCTTATTTGCACTCATGCCCACCATTTACTTGTTGCTTATTTAGCTATATAGAGCTGCAGCTATAAGTACATTTGTGATATTAGTTAAGTTTCTTCAACAAAGAAATGTGTTCCCTGTCTGTCGCCAGTCTTATTCTGTTTTTGTTCGTGAAGTTAGTCTGTCCTGTTTCTGAATTATATGTGAATCCTGATGTTTCTTAATCTTGCTACGGCTCTTCTTTCATACACATTCTGTTGCCTTGATTACTGTCAAACATATCTTTCTATTGGTCGTATACACATCTACTAACGGCTAGCCTACAACTCTTGCTGTCTTATGCTGTGTAAATATCTGTTGCCTACTACAACTCGCTGTTTAATTGCTGTCTAACTACTGATACTCTGCTCTCTCTCCTCTCTTTCCCCCCCCCCCAAATCTATTAACTACTGACATTCGACTCTTGCTGTTACTATTGACATACAACTCTTGCTGTTTCTTTGCTGTCTTTTAACTACTGACATACAACTCTTACTGTTTGTTTGCTGTCTAATCTATCTGCTAACTACTGACATACAATGAGTAAATGAACACAAATTGGAAATGCAGCTGGTCACCGTTAACAAGAACACAATCCTAAATGACAGAATAAACGCTATGGCTAGAAGAAAAAAAAGGCTGCAAAAAAAATTTTCAAAAAAGTCATTTGGCTCTTAAATGTGAGTCCTGGAGACAATCTTAATCTGAAGACACAAAAGTAAAATGTGCTGCAACTACTGACATACAACTATTGCTGTTTGTTTGCTGTGTTGTCACTCAGAGGTAAAGCAAGACAGACATATAATCATTTTGCAGATTGCAATGGGCACCATTAGTATTGGAACTCTACGCTGGCTGTTGAAGATAACTGAGTTTTTGTGGGACTGCCCCAAGTGCAGTGATGTTGGTTCTTGACTACAACTTTGCTATGTAGATATGTCTACTCTTTTGTGGGACTGCCCCGAGTGCAGTGATGTTGGTTCTTGACTACAACTTTGCTATGTAGATATGTCTACTCTCTTGAACAACTCTGTTTATGTTTACCCATGAGTCGTCATATCCTTTCCATGTGTATTTACTTGCATGATATTCTTCTTTCCTTCACTTGAAATGTCTTTTATCTGTCATGTTGTCCCTTGTATGAACTTATGTCTTGTTTAGTGAACACTTTGTGGTCCAATCTTCCATTGTTGTATGTTGAAAGCAAGTCATGCATTGCCATACAGGATGTGCTAGTCCTGTACCTCTCCAAATATGCTTTTGAATGTGCAGCTGTTATTTTGTTTGCATTTTTTGTTCCTGTCGTAGCTTTTAACTCCTGTTCCATCTAATTACTTTAAAATAGTAATTGCCTGGGACAGTAGTTAATGTATACTCTCCTGCTGTCTTATACTCTAAATTTGTTTTCTAATTTAAATTTTCACCATGCACTTATCTTACTGCTTTGTATCTCCTTGTATGTTTTCATTGTTGTGTTCATTGTGCTAGATTTCATCTGTTGATTATCAATGTTCATTTGTTTGTGTGAATTAATATGAAAATTCATCATTTCAAATGTAATGCTCTGGACTACTTAAAAACTTGTTTCTGTCAATCAAGTGTCTTTACTCTGTCATGAAAATCTTCCGAGGTTGTCACCCTGAAATAGCCCAGCCAGTGACATTTGGCTTAAATATCATGTCTGTTAAATACCATAATTTTCAGTAAAAATATGTTTCTTATATTCATCTTCAAAGAGCACAGTAATGCAAATATATGAATTTAAGTGTTTGTTACATTCATAATCCTGTAAATTATGTATAAATACTTTATTCTACCCTTTTGTGTGTGTGAAGTTTACAATTATGTATTAAGAATTATACCGAGCATCCTTTGAAAATGTCATTAATTCTGACCAGCTGAAAGGGCAGCTTCTGTCCTTTGTCAAGCTCGTGGTTGCCACTACTGTGTCCCCAACTGTTTTCTGTTGTCCATAGACGTAATTGTGTTCATGAATGAAGTTATTAAATGATGACAGCTAAATTACATGTTTCTAGTTGACAGATTTCAGTTAAATCTGCCATAGCATTTGTTTTTTGTTAGCATTTGTTAAATCTGGTAGTTAATTATGCTCAAACTTTGGCTTCAAAGGATTCCATTTCTGTATTCAAAGACCTCTGCTAGGTGGCTTCTGGCTTCCAGGATCCTTGGTTTTCCATATCCGTAGTTTCTCCATGTCCCTTGGAGAGGTCAGGGTGTTTTCCTTCGTTTCAGGGAGCACAGAGTCAAATCTCGGCATGGGCTGGGAATTTTCCAAGAACTGCTATCTAATTGTACCACATGTCCTCTGATCTAATGCATAGTCAGATCAGATAGAGAAGAGAGGTTTATTGGATATGAGAAGGCCCCGTGTCTGCAGTTGCAGATCACAAAGAGGCTGCTATTCTGAACATTATTACAAAAGAAAACTTTCACAGGTAGATAATGCTAGTTACCTTGGATGGGATGTCCGAGGAGGCAAACAGTGCCCAAATGCATGCCCATGTCCGACACACTGGCTACAACAGTGTGTACATAACTGTAATGTGTGTCCCTTAAAAAAAAAATTTTTTTAAATAGTCCATTACGTACTCATTTTATTACTACTTTCATATGTTTTGTTTCCTGGCCATCCAACTCCATATTTCTGTTTATGTGGACATGTTTTGTTTAGGTGTCCAGTTCTAGTTCTCCCATTCATACATTGTCTAAAATATCCCTTCGCTGTGAGGGATACTGTGAATATTGTAAATGGTAGTTAGCTTGGTAGTCTACTTAATAATTGCTTTCTGAATATACTCAAGTGGTTAATCTAGATACGTGGTTACGTGGCAGCTACTTATATATCCTGCATTAAATGTTACTACTAGATTTCTAATGTATGCATTGTTTTGTTTCCTGTTACATTATTGCTAAATTGACTATATTGGACGTTTCATTTCCTATCTGTTTCTGTCCCGATTTTTGTCTAGACAGATCTGATTGTCATTGGATGCACTTATTTCCATCATTATAAGAAATTAATGCATAGTATCTTTCTTTATTGAAAATGTATGCCATGTTTTTGGAGTAACATGTTCCGTCCTATTAAATGGCCACATGTGGATCATTCATTGGGAAGGGTATACAAAGTCTGGATAAGATATTGCAGTTAAAGCATTTTGCTATTGTCTAGTAGATAACATTTGTGCCAAATCAGTTTAGTTGAATTTTGAAGACTTTCTTGGTTACCACAGTCATTGATAGCATCATGTTGGAGCCTTTTTTCTTCTTCTTTCGTTCGCTTGAAATATGTCTATATCTGCAATGTCGTCTCTTGCATGAATTGAACTGTTTTTTTCAGTTCACACAGTGGTCCATAGAGTTTATCTTCCACCGTCGTCTCTCTAGGCCAGAAGGTTTGCCTAGATATGTTATATTTTGGGCAGTCTTGGAGTATGTGCTCTGCTGTCTGCGACGCCAATCCACATGTGCACATGGCTGTTTCACCAATCTTGAATTTTGTATACATGTGGTTGCGTA
This sequence comes from Cepaea hortensis, assembly GCA_963921405.1. Classification (NCBI taxonomy): domain Eukaryota; kingdom Metazoa; phylum Mollusca; class Gastropoda; order Stylommatophora; family Helicidae; genus Cepaea; species Cepaea hortensis. The sequence continues at coordinate 300,119,571 of OY992876.1, forward strand.
ATCTATTGTGTCCTGTTCTGAGGCGCAGAATAATGACTTGTTCTGGTCTGTCCATAATGTGGTAGTCATCTTGAGCAGGTTTTGGTGGCTTTCTGACTGATTTGATCATTCTTTTCTTTTGGTGGTATGTAACGGGCACATCAGGCTGTTCCTCTTTGGCTCCTTCCTTAGCCAATTGATCAGCTCTGTCGTTTCCGGGTACTCCACAGTGGGATGGTATCCACTGTATGGTGACTTTATGCTGACTGCTAAGTTCAGAAAGTAGTGTCCTTAGTACTGGCAATTTCCCAGAGAGGAGCGCCTCGAGTACTGATTTTGCATCTGTTAGTAGCACCACAGGTTGTGTACCATTGCTGTTATTTAGTAATTTCTCTGTTGCTATCTTGATTGCCTCAATTTCGGCATCATAGTTATGGCAGTACTTTCCTGTCGGTACTCTGGCTGTGTCCCTAGTATTATTTGGGTATTCTATGTACACTCCCGCTCCTCCATTTCGAACAGCATTTTGTGCTGACCCATCTGTGTAGACTCGGATCCAGAGGTCCTGTGGGTATTCTTCATCAAGAAAGCTGAGAGTGGCTGTTCTGCGCTGCACACTGTTCTGTTCTTCCTTGTCAAATATTCCTCTCACTTTTGTCTGGATTTGTAATGATAGTCTATGCTCATCTTTCCATGGAGTTCGCTCTGGAATAGTTGTTAGGGGGATACCAACTGTGGGCAGATCAGTGGTTTCTCTGCAGAGTCGTTTGGCCTGGTGGATAAAACTACTTCTTTTCAACCGCCCCATAGCTAGGTTTTCAAATCTGTTCTTCATAGGGTGGCCTGGCAAGCTGAGGAACTTTTCTGCTTGTATTAGCGTTTTCGTATCTCTGCGCTCACTCAGTGCCTGTGTCCTCCCCATCTTCTCCATTTCCACTATAGGGGTTGATCTCATCCCTCCTGTGGTGACTCTAAGTGCTTGATTTTGCACCTTGTCCAGCTCTTGTAGTGTGGTATTTGATGCTGAACACCACGCAGTTGACCCATATTCCAGGTGTGGTCGTATGCTCTGTTGGTAAACTTTGCTAAGTATTTTCGTACTGGCTCCCCATGTGGTTCCACTTAGCTTTCTCAGGATGGCTATTTTCCTTCTGGCTTTTGCTACTGCTTTGTTGATGTGCTTTCTCCATGTCAGCTTGCCATCAAATGTTACTCCAAGGTATGTTGGTTCTTTATCTTCTCTTAGGGGTGTTCCATTTATCTGGATGATCCCTGCCTTTTGTTTTGGAGAGAGGGTAAATAGGGTGGTGCTGCACTTGTCAGTGTTTATGCTGACACACCATCTATTTGCCCATGCAGCAAATGTATCTACAGCTCTTTGTAGCAATCTGGTGGCCACTGATGCATATTCATTTGTGCTCCATAGAACCAGGTCATCGGCGTACATTGCCGCTTTAATTCCATGCGGTAGGTGAGCAACAAGATCATTGATGATTAGAAAAAGTGTGGGGGACAAGACTCCGCCCTGGGGGACACCGTGACGCAGTAGTACTTTCTTGCTCTTGAGTCCGTCTATCTGTACTCGGGCTCTTCTGTTGTGCAAGTATGCTTTCACCCATTTGTACATTCTTCCATTGACTTTGCAGTTTCTCAGTTTCTTCATCAGACCTTCTTTCCAGACTTTGTCAAAGGCTTTCTTCAGATCTATCCATGCCGCAAGCACCAGCTTCTTCTCTTGGAATGCATCCTCAATTTCTTGAGAGAGGTAGGTTGTCTGATCTTCCGTAGAGTAGCACTGCCTAAAGCCAGCCTGCTGTGGCACAAGGATGTTTTTACTTTCAATGTACCACTGCAGTCTGTGATTGATGATGCGCTCCAGTGTTTTGCAGAGACAGCTGGTGAGGCTAATTGGTCTGTAGCTAGAGGCAATGGAACCATCTTTCCCTGATTTTAGGAGGGGTATCATGATTGCTTCTCTCCAGGCTTGTGGAACACTGCCTAAGGTCCAGCTGTTATTGAAGATCTGCAACAGCTTTGTTTTGGCCTCTGTTCCTAGGTTCCTGATCATTTCATTGGAGATACCATCAGCTCCTGGTGACTTTCTCATTTTCAGTTTTGATATGGCTAGCTCCAGTTCGCTGATTGTGATGGGTGCCTCCAGAACCTCATGTACTATTTCCTTCTGTCCTGTATGTTGTCGTTTCTCTCGAATCTCTTGTTGATTCTCTGGACTAATTTTGATATTGCTATCTTGTGCGAACGAGTCCGCAAAATGGTCAGCTGCTTGCTTTCTTGTTAAGATTTTTCCATCTTTATGTAGTGCAATTTTTGAGTTTCTCCCTGTGCCCTCGTCATTAAGCTGTTTTATTAGCTTCCACAATTTCCTTGTGTCTCTTTCAAAGTTCAGAGACTCCGTTTTCTCCTGCCAGCTTTTCCGTCTAGCCTGCAGCTTGGCCCTTTGAAATTTGGCTTTTGCATGCTGGAATTTATTGTGGTGCTCTTGGCTGGGTGTGGCCTCTGCTTGCTTTCTACACACTTCAACATCATTATGCAACTGTTCCAGTTCACTACTCCAGTAGGGTTTATATTGTTTACGGGCTCCTCTTGGTACTGTTTCTCGCGCTGCCTGTAGTATGCATTTCCCAAACTCTTCAACTGCTTTATTTATGTCTTTCTCAGTGTTCAGGTTTCTAACCAGTATGCTGATGCGATGCTTGTACATTGCCCAGTCTGCTTTCTTGTAGTTCCACCTCGAGAGGGTGCTGCTTTCACTTACAAGCTCATTTTCTACGGTTAGAAAGACTGGCCGATGGTCACTGCCACCAAGTTGTTTCCCAACAGTTCGTGTAATGTTCCACCCCAGGTCTGGTGAATGAAAAGCCAGGTCAGGTGTAGTTGAAGAGTGCCATGATCTCGAGTAGAAAGTATGTGGGTCGGACGGCTTGTTAATCAACATGAATCTATTCTCATCTTGCCAGTCTTCCAGTCTCTCTCCTCTCTGGTCCATGTGATCATAGCCCCAGCTCTGCGAGTGGCTGTTGAAATCGCCACACACAATCATTTTTTCTTTTAGTGGTAGAGTGTCCAGTGCCTGTGGGCGGTCACTTGGACAGTAGTAATTGATCAGATGTAGATCTGTATTACCTGTCTTAAGTTTAAGTGTCTGATACTCAGCCCCTTCCATGTAGACTTTGATTTGGGAAGCCATGATGTTATTTCTTACAAGGGTCAGTATCCCACCTTTTCGCCTGTTCTTTCGGTCAGATCGGTAACACTGGTAGCCTCTGATTTTGAAGGCTATATTTTCATTGAGGTGAGTTTCTTGCAAGCAACATATGCTTACTTTCTCTTTGTCCAGGATGTTTTCTAATTCAACTTTTTTGTTGCTGACTCCCTCCGCATTCCAGTGCATTATTTTAAGTCTTAGTTTAGTATGGCCAGTCGTCCTATTCTCATGTCCCCTGGCTCCACAGGACATCTGAGAAGGACCTCCAGTAGTTGGGGTTGGACCCTTTCGAGACATAGGGCCCGGCACTGCACCTGCCTGGGGGTCCAAAGCAGGGCGAGCACCATAACGATTAGCAGTAGTCGACATATTCCATTTTGCGTGATTGCGTGGCATCCTGATTTCTGTGGTGCGCCTCTTGGCTGGTTGCCTCCGTCTTCAGCACCTTTCTTTGCTAGAGCAGACTGTGGTCTCACTCGAGTGTAGATGTGTACGCGCGCACACGCCTGTCTGCGCATGCATGTCCGTGCATACACATCTAGAGCATACTGGTTATTTTCCGGCGCCAGAGACTCGCCGTCGCCCCTTCTCCTGTTAGTTTAAACAGGCCCGCCACGTGAAGGCCAGGAGTTGGACTTTTGCTGCATAGGTTATGTATTCACGAGCCATTGAGGTATTTGAGCAATGTTGGGCGCTCACCCCAACACCGCGCCTCGGCTACATACAGCAACATTTGGAACCCATGTTGGAGCCTTTCACTGACCAGCATAATTTTGGAGCCACTATACTCACAATGGAGCCATTCTGTTCAAGTTATAGCAATAGTTTCACTCCAGCACCATTTTTAAATATCGTGCAAGAGGTGTGCTCTGCTTGCCATTCTCTGTATAGCATATCAAAACCATTCTGTTAAGCATCAATTTTAATTAATCATCTCTGTTTATAGCATCCTGCTTAACATCACTCTGAGCCATCTATCTACTTACCACCACATTAAAGCCAATATCTACTCAACAGCATTTAGTCATCCTCTTCTGGAGTCACTCCATTTCGTTTAAGGCACTCAGTGTAACACTCATCCAAGCCATGTTTCAGTTCAGCACCATAGTGAAGCTATTTTAAATTTCACTTTGCATGGTACCGTCAGTCCACAGCCATTCTCTGTCTAGATTTTTTTTTAGGTGCTATCCTCTTGATCACACTTACTGCTGATTTCCTTGTAACCACTTTTGCAGATCTTGTTTTATACTGTTTTTTGATAGAGCCTATTGCATCAACTATTTCAGCTTATTTTGATAAGACCCACCTACATTAATTTTAATGTAAGTTTTATATGAAGAGCAAATTATAGCATATAATTTTATATGGTTCACATAAGTTTGTATATCTTCGATGTTTCTTTTGAAAGGATTGTTGATCACTTTTGTAAATACTTTTAAATGTTCAGTCTCATTGTTAACTTGTATAGTTTTCGATGGACGCACTGTTTGTGCTAATAAAATATTTGAAAGTTCTTGTCTTTAGTTTGATTGATTTTGTTTTTATGGCGAAGGGGTTATGGACGCAGTTTGTAATCCCGCATCCATCCATCAATCATGTGCCATGCCGGTAAGCGTGGGCGGTCATGTTCTGCCATCTCACTCGATCACCAGAGTCGTGGATCAGCTCCGTGTTTCTGTCTCGACCATGCCACAAGGCCAAGCCATCCAGGTACTTGCTTCTAGGTCTTCCCCTTGATCTTTCCAGTTGTCACCAAGTTCTCCAGATCATTTCTTCTCATAACATGCCCAAAAAATTGTGACACTGTACGTCTGTCTCCAATCAGTTTACGATCATTTGTTTCTTGAAGAACTTGTTCATTGGTTTTTCTGGCTGTCCATGGTATTCTTTGCATTCTCCTCAGAAACCACATTTCTACAGCCATCAGATGTTTTTCAGCCTGACTGCTCATTGTCCAAGCTTCACATCCATACAAGATTACAGGTTCTATGTAGCATCTCAACACTTTTTCTCGTTTTAATTGACATCTTTTTATTGGTCAGTATGTTTTTCATCTTGCTAAAGGCTACTTTTGCCATGGCGATTCTTGTTCTAATCTCTTCAAGGCATCTCCCATCAGATATAGCGTGTTCAAAATATAGCTGCTGGTGATTTTACAGCAGATCACCGTGTTGGTTTTCATAGTGTGTGCCAGTCGTTTAAAAAAGCAATGGCAAACTACTGAACGTAAACTTGCCAAGAAATCAGACAAAAAAATGCTGGGATTGACAGCTGCATCCTGAAAAGAATATGCAACTAACTTTTAACTCACTAAACAGAAGTGGGGGGGGGGGGGGGGGAGAACTGACAATTTGACTCAAAAGTAGTTTCAAGTTCTTAGGAATTATATCATCAAATTCCTCCAAAGTCGGAGAGTGTCTGCCTGTACGGCGAGGAACCACCAGTCTGCACACCAATAAGCCAGACATGGGACAACGGATACTCACGCAAAACTCAGATCCTGTATGACATCACACTGATGTTGGACAACAGGATGCCTTCATCCGACATACAGGATTTCACGTTGGAGCTCAAGCCAACGAACACAAGCAAGCAAGCATATCATCAAATGGCAAATCAGAAGACAAATGGCACCAATACTAAAGAAGGAACGTGTATCAATAGTTAGTATTTAACTAAAACAAAAAGTACCCTTCAACAATATTTCTTTCATCGATATGCTGCCAAAGCTGAACAATGGCAGAAAAAGAGAAAAGAAAAATCACAACATAAATGAGATTCCCGAGAAGAATGCTCAAATGTGTCAAGAAAAGAGACATGAAGAAATCAGGACTAAAGAGGGGGTCATAGCAGCATTGGATCTTAACAGAAGGCAGAAAGTTATATGGTTTGGTTATGTAATTATATTACCAACAGTATACCACAAGCAATGGTGAACACAGAAGAGGCTAGCCAGGTAATCGGACAGTCCATGGGAAGATTTTTTTTCAGCTTGACTGCTCATTGTCCACGCTTCACATCCATACAAAAGTACAGGTTCTACACTCTTTTTCTAGTTTCAATTGATATCTTTTTATTGGTCAGTATGTTTTTCATCTTGCAAAAGGCTACCTTCGCAATGGCAATTCTTGTTTTAATCTCTTCAAAGCATCTCCCATCAGATGTTATGACTGTTCCGAGATAACTACCGATTCACTTGCTTAAGAATATGCCTATTTACTTGTATATAGCATTGTGGTATTTCCTTCTTCCCAGTGACGACTGTTTTTTTTTTTTTTAGCATATCCTTTACAGGACTTAGCTGTCAACACCAGCATCTTTCAGCTGTATGTTGATCTCTTGGCAAGATTATGCTCAGTAGTTTGCCATTGCTTTCTGAGCGGCCGGCTCAGTATCCCGCAAGTCACGAGTGGGAGTCGAACCGCCTCAGCTCTCGCTCCGCTACGAGACTGCGTGATAAACGGGATTACAGAGAGAAAGTGTTGTAACCCCACAGCCAGAGAGACCGGCTGACGACTGTTACAAAGTTGATTATGATACAGTGACAGATAGAAGTGGCTGTGGTTGTCTAGTGGTATGCCTGTATGAATACTCTGCAGGTTTCTGTCTGCACAGCTATAGGAACTGGAAAAACACAGTTTCATGCACATTCTTTATTAATGACACAGGTATATGATGAAACACACATGATAAAATTTCCAGGCACAGTCTCAGTATAAATACATGTCCACACGTAATCGCTGATAGTGTTTAGCAACAGTTATCTACTCAGCCTAAGGCTCACTCTACTCGACTGTCTGTTAAGTCCCCTGACTTAGCTCAAAACTCAACCCTACTAGGCCAGACCTCACAACTCCACTATATCCTCACTAGGTTGGCTGGTGTCTCACACACCTCAGCCCAAGACTCAATACTCCGAGCTCAGACCTCCACTGCCAGGCTCAAAAACAAAGTTCCAACCAATCATAAGCAAAGTTTCAACTAATCATAAGCAAAGTTCCAACCAATCATGAACACAGTTCCAACCAATCATGAACACAGTTCCAATCAATCATAAACACATTTCCAACCAACCATGAACACAGGTGCAGCCAATCATAAGCAAAGTTCCAACCAATCATGAACAAAGTTCTAACCAATTATGAACAGATCCAACCAATCATGAACAGTTACAACCAATCATGAACACAGTTTCAACCAATCATGAACACAGTTCCAACCAATCATGAACACATTTCCAACCAACCATAAGCAAAGTTCCAACCAATCATGAACAAAGTTCCAACCAATTATGACTATTTCTAACCAATCTTGAACAAAGTCCCAACCTATCATGAACAGATCCAACCAATCATGAACAATTCTAACCAGTCATGAACAAAGTTCCAACCAATCATGAACAAGTCAACAAAGGGCTTGGATTGAGTTGGTCGAGGGCCTATGCTCCCCTAAGTGACGAAAGGCAGAAGAAGCAATAACGAACATTTAAAGAAAAGACATGTTTAGTTGCAAGGTTCCACCTGTCTACTTAGTTTTTACTCTTCTGCGAGTGCTAATCATCAGCCATGTTTGGTGCAAAATTATCTCTTGATCATACAGCACATAGTTTAGTCGATGGATCAACATCACGGTACACAGGTGTAACCCATAAGTGCTCCGTTCTCCTAACTCAAACCTGAGTCTGGAGGCCCTCAGCTCAGTGCACGAACTACATAGCACCGGTGAGGATCCTGAAATACTTTGGGTAGATTTTTAACTCGAAATTTTGCCCGGGCAGCGCCGTTAGGCTACTATTTTTCGATTTCCAACTGCCAAGGGATTTTTTACGTGCGCAACAATACACATGGGCGTCCGATCTCACTACCCAGAGACCAGGGGCAATATTATTACTAGAAGTCCACGTGACAAAATCCCGAGACCTCGAGGCGGACACCATACCTCAAGACCACGCAGCACAACACATCTTCACTGTACATACACGTCCATTTATACACTTCCTAAAACCAAAACAACCTGACACAACAAGATAACATTTCAAGTTTTATTCCTTAATTGCAATCTAATTTACAAAGCCCAAAATTCAAAGCATAGAATTCAGAAAACACAATCACAATGAACATTATTTGTCTTCTGTGATAGTAAAAACATTAAAAGAAGAAGAGAAAAACAAATTTTAGGCTTAAAATCATTACACAAAAGGCACAAAATAAAACACCAAATGGAAGATATGTTATGACTTTATAACTTGCTTTAAGATGGAGTGAACAGAAGATAGCGAGGGAATGAAGAGAGAGAAGAAGGCATAGAAATAGAAGGGCAGGGGTCAGGAGAGTAAGGGAAAAAAAACCACATAATTAGTATTGGAGCTCTTCGCTGGCTATTGAAGATGAGGACTGAGCGTGTATGGGATTACCCAGAGTGCAATGATGTTGGTTCTTAACTCAAATCAGCTTGCTTTAATAGGCAAGTTTTAGTTTTTATGCTTAGAAAGTGGCCCCCAAAAAACACGCCAGAAATAAGGTATATTTCAATATTAACAACACATCTCATATGTCAGGGAGTTCTGGTATAGGACAGTGGTTGGTGATATCAGATGCAGAATGGTCTGAGTTAAATTCCTTGCTATGGAAGAATCTTTCTTCTCAAAAGAGCATGTCTGGGATTAAACCAGCTTTACCCCGGGAAGGTTAACCCAGTCAACAAATCCCGCAGAAATCGGATGTGTCGGCCTAACGGCGCAAGAACGCAGCTCTGCTGTAAACAGGCACAACGCAATCACGTCCGAAAAAACTCTCTGGATTAATGCAGAAGAAGAAATCAGCTTTATTCTTCTCTAGTTCAACTTGAAATTTGTCTATAACTGCAATGGTGTCTCTTGTATGAATGTCATTGCCTTTTTTAGTTCACTCAGTGGTCCATAGAGTTAAGTTTCCACTGCTGTTTCTCTAGGCCAGAAGATATGTCATATTTTGGGCAGTCTTGGAGTGTGTGATCTGCTTTCTGCAGCACCAATCCACATGTACACATGGCTGATTCGCCAATCTTGAAGTGTGTATACATGTGGTTGCGTAATCTATTATGTCCTGTTCACCAGCTTTATAAAAACCAGATTGTGTTTAGTAATGAGAAATGGCAAGCGATATAATAATATTCTCATTGCTACTCATATTCGGTTATTACATGTAAAATATGGGCTTAATGTCCAAAATCCAACATGTCCACTTCTGCTTCTGATGATCCAGAATGTTGGTCAAAGGCAAGGGAAAGCAAAAATTAGTTGCATGTCTTTTACATGATATCGCAATAAACTCCAGCATTTTTGGGGGGCTGTTTGTGAATTACTAGCCAACTTTACGTTCAGTAGTTTGCCATTACTTTCTGAACAACTGACGCCCTACTACTGAAATCAACACACAGTGGTCTGCTTCCAAACTGTCAGCAGCTGATCTCGAACCCTTGCCTCGGTATGTGAAATGTAATCACAGCCCCTAAGCCACAGTACTGGCAAAGCAAACCCTCAAAAATGCTTGTCTAAGTTGTATGTACTCAGCCATGGTCAGGATGAAACTGTTCAATGTAACTCACATAATGATGATGGTCTAGTTTTCTGTATGATCTTTGTTGGCAGAGACTACCCATGCTTCAGCTTATGTGTGCAATCCTGTAGAGGGATTTTCTTCTGGGCCTGCATTGCTTAACAATATTTCATTCCCTGTGACTGTCTGCCCATGAAAAGAAACAGCATTAAATATGTAATAGGCCTTCATAAGCAACGTTTTGAAGCACAGAAACTTTGTGACAAGTTCACAAATCCATTCACTGAAATACTGGCCTGTCCTTCTGTATGCATGCGAGAGCTGGACAATGGGCAATGAAAAGGTGAAGAAACTGGAGACGTGGGGTTTGCAAAAAATGTTGAGAATATTATAGACACAGAAGGTAGTGAACATTGAGGTACTGAGTACTGGAGATACTTCAGATTGTACTACCATCTGAATCATTGTTTTGTACGCTTTTCATCCACCTTGTCCTTCTAATTAGGTTTTCCTCCCTCTCTCTCCATATACCCAATACACCTGTGGTGTGGAAAGTGCTCCTTTCCCCTTTGCTCTCTATAAACAATGTACTGAGTGATGGTATCTTAAATGGTAAGATGGAGTTGGTGCACTGTGCTGAGATTCTATTTGTGTGATCTGTGTGGCAGATTGGACATATTTGTATGCAATTAATGTGATTCTTCACAAACCAATCTACTGAAAAGAAAAGACATACAGGGAACTAAAAGAGCGGATGAAAAACAGATATTAGCCATATGTGTAAAAGTACTATTCAAGAGAGGCAAGGGAAGACAGAAAGATGTATGTGGAAAGCTTAATTAGCAGGGTGCCAAATAATAATACAACATAATATAAGCAACAACTAAGACACTGTAGCAGATAAAACAGCTTATTTCAGCATACTTGAGTATATATATAAATGCAATTCCATCAAGGAGGGATGAACCCAAAGTGTTTACAACAAATGTGTGACTGAATTATTAGTACAGTGCAAACTGCTTAAGGTGTTCTCAGATGTGGCAAATTTCTGTTGTGAAGAACAATTTGTTTATCCCTGGCAATTTTCTTCTTTGTCTCTTATAAGAGGAATTTCTGATAAGAATAACTATTTCTTGGGTCCCAGATTAGTTCGCCTTATCAGGTCTGCACTATATCTAGAACTTGTGGCACTTGATGAGAGTGACAGAGCATCCATAAGTTTGCCCAAAGTACTATGATACTACTTAGTCAGTTGCATGTCATGTACAGGACTTTGCGATCAACCCCAGCATTTTTTTTTGGGGGGGGGGGGGGGGCTGTTTGTGGATTTAATAGGCAATCTTTAAGCTTAGTAGTTTACCATTGCTTTCTGAACGTCCATGCACATACCACCAAATTCAGCTTAAGTTGGTCTGTTTCCAAATCACCTGCGACTGGTAGTAGTAGTAGTAGTTGTAGTAGTAGTAGTAGTAGTAGTAGTAGTAGTAGTAGTAGTAGAGGACCCTTTTCCCCATGTCCTGTGGCGCATTGAACATCTGGTGTCAGACCCATATTTTTATAGGCCAAACAGCACTCTGCGGATCTTGTGAATACCACGCTGGCTGACTTTACTTCCAAAGACCTTTCCTGGTGCCCATTTTTAGGCTGGGTCGACCAGGAAGCCCGGGTCCATTTTTGAAACTCACCTTGATGTGAGTTCACACCAACGACCACCAGGCCAGAAAGCATGCATTTAAGCCACTAAAGTATTGCGGCTCCAAAAGTAGTATTTTTTTTTGTTTTGGCGATAGCTCACTTTGAACTCAAGAGTAGACCATACACACTACTTCTAGTAGTGCTGGACTGAATTTTTCGTGTGGATTGGCTTTCCCTAGTAATATGATCATAAGTAAAGGGCCGTTGTACTGACCTACTCCCAAAGTAGTATGATCATAAGTAAAGGGCTGTTTTACTGACCTACTCCCAAAGTAGTATGATCATAAGTAAAGGGCCGTTTTACTGACCTACTCCCAAAGTAGTATGATCATAAGTAAAGGACCGTTTTACTGACCTACTCTCATAGTAGTGTCATCATAAGTAAAGTACCATTTTACTGACCTACTCCCATAGTAGTATGATCATAAGTAAAGGGCTGTTTTACTGACCTACTCTCATAGTAGTGTCATAAGTAAAGTACCGTTTTACTGACCTACTCCCAAAGTAGTATGATCATAAGTAAAGGGCCATTTTACGGACCTACTCCCAAAGTAGTATGATCATAAGTAAAGGGCTGTTTTACTGACCTACTCTCATAGTAGTGTCATAAGTAAAGGGCCTATTTACTGACCTACTCCCAAAGTAGTATGATCATAAGTAAAGGGCCGTTTTACTGACCTACTCCCAAAGTAGTATGATCATAAGTAAAGGGCTGTTTTACTGACCTACTCCCAAAGTAGTATGATCATAAGTAAAGGGCTGTTTTACTGACCTACTCCCAAAGTAGTATGATCATAAGTAAAGGGCTGTTTTACTTATCTACTCCCAAAGTAATATGATCATAAGTAAAGGGCTGTTTTACTGACCTACTCCCAAAGTAGTATGATCATAAGTAAAGGGCTGTTTTACTGACCTACTCTCATAGTAGTGTCATAAGTAAAGGGCTGTTTTACTGACCTACTCCCAAACTAGTATGATCATAAGTAAAGGGCCATTTTACTGACCTACTCTCATAGTAGTGTCATAAGTAAAGGACCGTTTTACTGACCTACTCTCATAGTAGTGTCATCATAAGTAAAGTACCGTTTTACTGACCTACTCCCATAGTAGTGTCATCATAAGTAAAGTACCATTTTACTGACCTACTCCCATAGTAGTATGATCATAAGTAAAGGGTGTTTTACTGACCTACTCCCATAGTAGTATGATCATAAGTAAAGGGCTGTTTTACTGACCTACTCCCATAGTAGTGTCATCATAAGTAAAGGGCTGTTTTACTGACCTACTCCCATAGTAGTATGATCATAAGTAAAGGGCGTTTTACTGACCTACTCCCATAGTAGTGTCATCATAAGTAAAGGGCCATTTTACTGACCTACTCTCATAGTAGTGTCATAAGTAAAGGACCGTTTTACTGACCTACTCTCATAGTAGTGTCATCATAAGTAAAGTACCGTTTTACTGACCTACTCCCATAGTAGTGTCATCATAAGTAAAGTACCATTTTACTGACCTACTCCCATAGTAGTATGATCATAAGTAAAGGGTGTTTTACTGACCTACTCCCATAGTAGTATGATCATAAATAAAGGGCTGTTTTACTGACCTACTCCCATAGTAGTGTCATCACAAGTAAAGTGTCGTTTTACTGACCTACTCCCATAGTAGTATGATCATAAGTAAAGGGCGTTTTACTGACCTACTCCCATAGTAGTGTCATCATAAGTAAAGGGCTGTTTTACTGACCTACTCCCAAAGTAGAATGTAAGTAAATAAAGAGCTGTTTTACTGACCTACTCCTAAAGTAGTATTATACTAACTAAAGTGCCCTTTCACGTGCCTAAAGCGCATTGGGTATATGGTGCGAGACCCATATTTTTACAGACCAATCAGCACTAGGAGGGTTTTGTGGTGAATATCACCTTTATTTCCCAAGACGTTTCCTGGTGCTTATTTTAAGGCTGTGTCAACTTGAGAGCCCAGACCAGCTTTTAAAATCCAAATCTGCCAATGTGTGTGTTGAACCCATGACCACTCGTCTGGCTGGTAAGGGTATAGCCACTACACTACTGCGACCCCCCCCCCCCCCATTCTTAATTAATTGACACTCAGTATAAGCTACCAATCCAAGTACGAGGCGGTGTCAAATGAAAACTTTAAATGTTTTTTGTTTGGTGAATAAATTCTGAAAAAGTAAAGAACAAGTGTATGATTTTTCTATGTAGTCACCACTGTGTTCAATGCAAGCCCTCCAGCACCGATAAATTGCTTGGATTCTTTTAGAAAAAAATTATCTTGGTCGCATGTGTAACCACTCATGCAACACCTACTGTACCTCTTCATCGGACTGAAAAGTTTTGAAACTTCCTACTCCACTCACACACTTGCTGGACTGACAGGCATGCATCACCATACTAGACCTTCATTTGCTGATGAATTTCTATAGGTTTCACCCCTTCACTGATCCAAAAACGGATAACAGATTGCTGCTCCACTTTGGGCATGTCAAAAGTGGGGTGGCCATATTTAAACTGTCCTTATGATGTTACTGTGTTCATCTGCATTGTGATGTCACATGCTTAACACTCTTGGCATCCTTAACAAAAATATTGACAAGTATAACACTATGGCATGGTTATTGTAATTTATATCACATTGTTAAGGTTTGCATGTGAAGCCACTTCATATTTCATGGTGCAAGAGAGCTGCTTTCTGGAAACCCATCTTCTCTGTGAGATACTATTTTACAAAATGCAAATACAACTCCAATTACTGTTTAGATCAAAGCATACAGATTACTGAACATGTATATTACATCAACTACAGTGCCACAGAAATATATGATCATTTGTTTCACAAACAAAAGGCAGACAGTGCGAGATATTAAGGGTGATATAGAGAAAAACCATGAAGACAGTGTTGCTTTGAACGTAGCTAATAGTTGTGCAGTCACATCGGTAAATTAACAAACCATACACAAAATGAGGGTGGTTTATGTACATAATGAAGGGGTTTCATGAAATGGCAGATGAACTTGTAGATTCCAAAATGAATATGGCACCATGTGTTTACTCATCATCATCATCGTCGTCATCATCATCGTCGTCGTCGTCTTCGTCATCATTCACTTTGGCTTTCTTTGGGGATGCCCTTGGGATAGCGCTAGCACCGCCACCGCCGCCAGCACCAGCACCTCCACCGCGATATACTACCATGTCCTGGAATATTTAAAAATAATGGAGAAATAGCTTTAACACGTTTTGCTTGTCGTGTTTTTCCTTAACTTTGATATGCTGAAGACACTGTGTTACTATCAACATCACAAACTGGAATTGAGAAACTACTCAAGTATAAACAAGGGCAAAGTGAAAAACAAAAACTTATGGCACAATGAAACATAAACAAACATTAATTAATTTTATCTCTCGCTCGCTTCCTTTGAACTCATGTGTAGTTTATAATTCTAGTGCGCTGGACTGATTGTTGCGTGTGGATTAGCTTTCCCTATTACCAGTGTCCCCCGCCATGAGACAAACCCACTCTGACTTCTGAGGTACTTGTAATTTACATCAACATATTAGCCCAACAGACCGGTGTAGGAACTGAACTCTCTACCTTGGCATCAGTACACCGGAAGTTTACGAGCAAGCGCTCTTATCCAATAGGCCAAGATGACCTCACAAAAATAATGACAACCAATGAAACAATTGTCTACAGATATATTCATCAATATAGGGAAATTACAGAAAGTGAGCAGTTTTAAATATCTAGGTTCACACTGGACAGGTGATCAGAAAGGCACTGCAGAAATTATAAGAAGAAACATTGTTATGCAAAAACCACCTAAAGTTCTGATAGATTAGAACAGAAAGTCAAAGAGCACAAACAGCAGGCATGGTTTCTGTGGCAATGTATGGGTGTAAGGACATGAAAGATACAAGCATTGATACTGCACCTTGGGAGCAAGTTGCGCTGCATGGAGGGACAAAGTCAGGAATGGAATAAAGACAAAGGAGAACACTTTTGCAGACATATCAGACAATGAGCGTGTGAGACGTCAGATGGTGTGTGATGGTGGAAATGACCATGTGGCCACATGCACCCATTGTGGATGAACATTTACTGTATAAATTGGTCTGTCCAGTCACAATTGTTACTGCTATGGGTTGTAGTTATGCCTTTTTTGAAGCACGATGTGACATACTATTATCTGTGAAGAGAGCAAGGTGTGAAACTTGGACATTTAACAAATCAGCCGAATTGCACATCAATCAATCCGGTGCTGTCTCCACAATGTCTGTCTCTCCCCTTAATTATAAATTCTGGCAGACTGCAGTTCAACCATCTCTTGATGTTATCTTCCCACTTGTATCGTTATCTACCTCTTGCTCGCTTGCCTTCAACCTTATCCTCCAGTATGGTGTTTATAAAAGTGTTATGTCTTTTCACGTGGACAAAATATTTCACTTGCCTCTTTTTTATTTCTTTCATCAACTATCTTTTCATTCCCAGTTTTTCTAGAACCGTATTCTTTTTTAAAACTGTTTTTGGGCGCTGGCTTTGAACTCAAGCGTAGTCCATTCACACTACTTCTAGTAACACTGGACTGAATTTTGTGTGTGAATTAGCTTTCTCTATTACCAGTGTTCCTTGCCATCAGGCAAACCTACTCAAACTTCAGAGGTACTTGTAATTTACATCCCCAAGTCAAGTCAAGGATGCCAGTCTTCGAGGCGAAGGACTTACTAACGTGGTTAACAATCCCGTATATCCATGTTCAAAATAGGCCTACAGCTGCGTGCAATTTGGCAGCAGACAGCGTTGTGTTGGTTTTGGCATCGGTGCCGGTCGTTCAGAAAGCAATGGCAAACTACTGAACATAAACTTGCAAAGAGATCACAGCGGCAGAAATGCTGATGTTGACTGCGATGTCCTGTAAAAAGTGATATGCAAAAAAAAAGTCAAGGAAGAGTACAACATTTTAGTCCAATTGACCGGTGTAGGGGTTGAAACCTTTACCTCGGCATCAGCATACCAGATGTTTAAGAACACGTGTTCTTATCCATTTTGCCATGCTGAGAACTTCTGTATTTGATTGTATTTGTTTTCATAAAAATAACAACATATTGTTCTGTAAATCCACATCTCCAAGGCCTCTATTCGACTATATAATAGCACATATGCATCTTTGAATATGAGTTTTATAGGATAGGACTAAAATTTCACTGGAAGAAAAAGAGAACAAACTAGGTTCAAGCCCCGGTGAGGGCTGGGATTTTTTCATGTGGACTTCTAGTAACAACAATTTCCCCTAGTGGGTAGTGAGATCGGACGCCCATGTGTATTATTGCGCTCGTTAAAATAATCCCTTGGTAGTTGGACATCGAAAAAGAGTAGCCTAATGGCGCTGTCCGGGCAAAATTTTGAGTTACAAATCTACCCAAAGCATTTCAGGATCCTCACCGGTGCTACAGTGTTCGTGCACTGAGCTGAGATTCTCCAGATTCAGGCTTGAGTTCAGAGTAGAACGGAGCACTTATGGGTTACGCCAGTGTGCTGTGGTGATGATCCGTTGACTAAACTAAACTCCTAGACCTGTCCAACATGGGAGACCCTACCAGTAGCTACCCAACTGCCAGATATGCTGAGGGGTCCTTGAAACACACAAGCCTCTCTACCACTACACGGTGGATACACAGCTGAGAGTTTTTGATAAAGAGGCATTTCAAAAGACTGTTATGAGGGCGATGTTCTGCACTGGGCAAACCACTGGATGAATGACAATGTTACAAGACTTGTGACAGTCAACCCTAGCATTTTTTGGCTTTGTGATTTCTTGGCAAGTTTATGTTCAGTAGTCTGCCATTGTGTTCTGAACAACCAACACATATACAATTGAATGAAAACCATAGAAAATCAGTCTGCTTCTAAATCATTCGCAGCTATGTTTCAAACACAGTATACCAGATTACGAATGTGTTCGTAGCCACATGGTCAGCTGTAGAACTAAAGAGGGATTTAAAAAAGAAATAGTCCAATTCATCAAGAGAACTTGCCCGACGGCATAATCATCACAGATTTAATCACACACAAAAAAACAGCAGAAGAACAATACAACAAAGAAAACTACCCACCCTTTCGTATCTTGCTTTGTCTTCACTTGCGAGCTGTTCAAACTTTGGTTTGTTGGGGCACACCTCCCATTTCTTACCCAGCTCCTTTGCTACATCAGCCACACCAATGCCTGGGTTAGCTGCACGAACATTCGGCCTTTCCTCGGCACAGAAGAAGAAAAATGCAGACCTGAAAATACCAAGCAAAAAACTCAAATATTTTTTTCCCTGAAATAGATGATTGCAACGCTGAAATGCCTGTGTCTTTTGTGCAGCGAATCCGACATCAATGTGACATCTGTGGCAATGTTTGTTTTCTCTCCTTAATATATAATATAAATATTATGTTGTGGGTAGGTTTTTGAAATTTAGTCAGGGTGTTGAGCAATTCAGTTTATGCTTTACTACTGTCATCTGCTTAAGGGCTTTTGGCAGATGTAATGTGCATGTGGGTCCTCCTGTTTCTGACCTTGTCCAAAAGACTCGGCATTTGATTCACTACCTAGAGATGAGATGACAGAATGACATCATCAAATACCTATTTTAAAAATTGTCAGCAACTGAATTTAAACCGGGCAGTTAGAAATAGATTTCAATACATGTGAGTTACACTACCTTCTATTGTTATTTCAATACAGGTATTCCCTGCATTCACAAATAATGCTATTTCTCCTTCATCATTCGTTCAAAATGTTTGTTTGTGATTAATTGCATTGCGCCTATTTACAGCAGAGCTGCGATATTTATGTCTCTTGGCCGAAACATTTCACTCCTCACCTGGTTAGTTTTCCCGATTAATGTAGCATAATTAACTACGTGTTAGAACAAGTAATGAAATGGTGAAGAAACTGATAATGATGGTGATAATGATGCTGATAATTTTCATGATGGAGAAGTGTATTTTTTAGATTAATGTTAATACCATGGGCACAGAAGAAAAACACCAAGGCACTGACAGCTTTAAATATTGTTAAATCACATTTTCAAAACTATAAGGAAACAAAAAACTAAATGTAAGAAACATAACAGAAGAGATGGAAGAGACAGTCTAATGGGAAAAGATAACTCGACAGGAGTGAACAGATGACAAAGATGACTAGACAGGGGTGACCAGATGACAGGTGTGGCTAGATGACAGTGGTGGCCAGATGACAGGGGTGAGTAGATGACTAGACAGGGGTGAGCAGATGACAGGAGTGACTAGATGACAAGGGTGATGACAATGATGGTGGTGGGGGTAGCGATAATGATTATGTTGGTGCTGGTAATAAGGATGACATTGGTGCTGGCAATAATGATGATGTTGGTGCTGGCAATAATGATGATGTTGGTGCTGGCAATAATGATTATGTTGGTGCTGGTAATAAGGATGACATTGGTGCTGGCAATAATGATGATGTTGGTGCTGGCAATAATGATGATGTTGGTGCTGGCAATAATTATGATGTTGGTGCTGGTAATATTGATGATGTTAGTGCTGGTAATATTGATGATGTTGGTGCTGGTAATATTGATGATGTTGGTGCTGGTAATATTGATGATGTTGGTGCTGGTAATATTGATGATGTTGGTGCTGGCAATAATGATGATGTTGGTGCTGGTAATATTGATGATGTTGGTGCTGGTAATATTGATGATGTTGGTGCTGGCAATAATGATGATGTTGGTGCTGGCAATAATGATGATGTTGGTGCTGGTAATATTGATGATGTTGGTGCTGGTAATATTGATGATGTTGGTGCTGGTAATATTGATGATGTTGGTGCTGGTAATATTGATGATGTTGGTGCTGGTAATATTGATGATGTTGGTGCTGGTAATAATGATGATAGTGGTGGTGATAATGATGGTGGTGGTAGAGATGATGATGATGGTAGTGATGATAAAGATGATGGTGGTGGTGATAATAATAATAATGGAGATGATGAGGCTGGTAACAATGTAGGATATGACCACTCTATAAAACGGTACAAAGGAAGACAAAACAATCTGTAAAGGAAAATTCACAGTAATTATAAAACTAGCCTACACTCTAGCAAAGACAACTTACAGAGCTCTCTTTGGTGCGTTGGGGTCCTTTGTTCTCTTCCTCTTCTTTGCCTGGCCTCCAGCTGGTACATAGGAGGACATCTCCTTCTCATACCTTGACTTGTCTCGCTCTGCCATGTCTTCAAACCGTTTTTTCTCTTTTGGGGTCATTTCCTGACATTATAGATTATAACAGATTATACAAACTGGAACAGGGAGTGTCATGAATAGAAGAAAACAAAGAGATGATGTTCTACAACAATTCAATATACACACACACACAGTAGGTGGGAAGGGGGTCGGTGGAAGAGAAGAGAAACTGTAGGAGATGACAAGATAGGATGCTTTTGTGTGTGTGTGTGTGTGTGCGTGCGTGCGTGAGAGAGAGAGAGAGAGAGAGAGAGAGAGAGAGAGAGAGAGAGAGAGAGAGAGAGAGAGAGAGAGAGAGAGAGAGAGAGAGAGAGAGAGAGAGAGAGAGCATGGTCAAATGGATAAGTGAGCTTGCTGTTAAACATCAGATATGCTGATGCCGAGGTAACGGGTTTAACCCCTACACTAGTCAGATGGACTAAATTGTTGACTTCTCATTTATAAATTATTTGTAAATTACAAGTACCTCAAGCGTCAGAAGGGTTTGCCTGATGGTCAGAAACGCGGGTAATAGGGAAAGCTAATCCACATGCACAAGTTAGCACGGTATACTAGAAGTAGTAGCACGTGTATGGATTATGCTTGAGTTCAAATCGAGCAAACAAAAACAAAGGGTTCTGATGACAGAGACAAGCTAGAAATGTCACTGACAATCAAATAATTTATCGGAAATGAGAGAGCTGATCAACTAGCTAAGGAAGGAGCAATAGAAGAACAAACTGATGTAACCTGATGTAACCTGTTATACCACTAAAATAAAGGAATGATCAAATCAATCAGAAAGCCACCAACACCAGCTCAAAACAACTACCACTTTATGGATAGACCAGAACAAATCAGTATTATGTGCCTCAGAATAGGACACAGTAGATTACACAACCACCTATAATCAAAATTCATGTGCACATTTGGTCTGGCGCTGCAAACAGCAGACCACATACGTCAAAACTGCCCAAAATATGACATATTTAGGCAAACCTTCTGATCTAGAGAAACAACAGGAGGATAAACTCTATGGACCACAGAGTTAACTAAAACAGACAGTGAAATTCATGCAATATACAACATTGCAGAGATAGACAAATTTCAATCGAACTAAAGAAGAAGAAAATGACATTTCAGTCTATTGAAAACTTCTGATTTGTAGTCCCTTATTGGGATATACAACTAGGAAGTCATATAGAAGCCCTGGAGATGTGGATATACAGAAGAATATGTTGTATTTTATGGAAACAAAAAACAATCAAATGCAGAGGTTCTAGAAAAACTGGGAATGAAGAGAGTTGATGAAAGAAATAAAGAGGAGGTAAGTGAAATATTTTGACCACGTTAAAAGACATGATACTCTTATAAAAACCATACTGGAAGACAAGGTTGAGGGCAAGCGAGCAAGAGGAAGACAACGATACAAGTGGGGAAATAACATCAAGAGATAGACGAACATCAGCCTGACAGTATGTACAGTCAGGGCGAGAGACAGTGTTGGAGATCCATTACAGCCAACCTTCATTGTGGAGATGGCACCTGACTGATTGATTGATTGATTGGAGAATAGGCCCTCAACCAACTCACACAAAGCATCCACTATTTTGCCACCTGCTGCAGCTCTCTGCATGTCTTTTTTCCATATTACCTATCCCTGTTTCTAAATATATTCTCCATGATTTTAGGTCTCCCCCTATTTCATTTGCCTCCAGAGAAAGGCAAAAGAGACCTGGACACTTACTAAGCAAGCTGAACAGTGCATAAATGCCTTTGAATGTAAATGTTACAGACGAGTTTTAATATCTTGGATACAGAAAAGAACAAATGCATCCATACGACAAGAGCTGAATACTGAAGAAGATTGGCTACTTAAGAAGACAAAACAAAGAAAATGTAAATATTTTGGTCATTTGAAATATCATGAAAGTTTGGAGAGAACAATAACGGAGGAGTATCTGTCTGGGAAGAGAGGAAGAGGAAGGCCAAAGAGAAGATCGGTGCAGGATGTGGCAGATGATCTCCAGAGGGGTGTAACAGACGAGGGACATCTTGCATATGACCAAAAAGTTTTCCAGAAGGTAGTTATGGGAGTGAGGTTCTGCAAAGGGCATGCTACTTAAAGAATCAATGAATGAATGAATATCAGGTTGTTATAGGAGAGGTTCTGCAAAGGAAATGCTACTGAATTAATGAATATCAGGTTATCTCAATGTATACACTTCCAGCACCCTTTCCTCACCTCATGATTGCTAGAATCGTCTAGCTCTATCCCTAAGCTCTGCATTAGTGATTCTGTCAGATAACTTTAGTTCTGTTGTGTGCAGAAACCAGTTTTTGTTTGTGTTTATTAGTATTAATTAATGCCATAGTGCAGGGAAAAGTTAAGGACAAGAGCTAGAGAGTGTCAAATATATAAATGTACAGATAACACCAAGATATGGTTAGGATATAGCCTAGCAGAATGTACAACAAAGGCTCATGACAGAAACTGCTGTCCTTACTAATATCCTCCACTCAGAAGATGGCCCTGGATGCTGATGATGATAAATAAAGGGAAACAGCAAAATTCAGTTACAAGGTAAAGGTCCTTTACAATCATGGTCTATCAAAAAGTGTCTTGCTCTGTTGGCAGTTCTCTGGCACACTTACCCGTGGTGCCTGCAAAGTCCTGTGTCCACCTTCATGAGGTCAACCCCTTGCCTCTTGTTCCAGTAACATGTCTTCCATCACAGTTCTTTCCAAGCCACTGTGACAGTTACAAGGTCCAGTGGGAATATTGTGTTAGACCATCACCAAACATGCCCATGGCGTCTGCAAAGCCCAGTGTCCACCTTCATGTGGTCAACCCCATGCCTCTTGTTCCAGTAACGTCTTCCATCATGGTTCTTTCCAAGCTACTGTGACAATCACAAGTCCAGTGGGAATATCGTGTTAGACCATCACCAAACAGCACTGGATGTCACATGGTCGGTATTACCCTGGCCACCACCACCTGCTCACGTTTCTGTTGCTCATTTTGTTGCACTCGCTCGCTCGCTTTGAACTCAAGCGTAGCCCATACGTCTAGTAGTGCTGGACTGAATTTTGCATGTGGATTTGCTTTCCTTATTAGCAGTGTCCCTCACCATCAGGCGAACCCACTCTAACTTTAGAGGCACTTGTAATTTAAGTCCCCAAGTCAAGGGCGATTGGTTAACATTTTAGTCCAACTGTCCGATGTAGGAGTTAAACCTTTTACCTCGGCATCAGCACACTGATGTTTAAGAACATGCGTTCTTAGCCATTCGGCCATGCTGACCTACCTACTCATTTCATAGGCTTCATTGACCTCTAGAGCAGCACTGAATGGAAACAGTTCTATCTGGTCTCCTAGGGAATCTCTATAGTGAAGATGTTATGCCACCTGCCTCGGTTGTAGGTTTGGTTTCAGTCTGCGTCTGTTGGTTTACGAGTGCAATTTTCTCAAAGACACCTGGGGGTTGTCGCTGAAACTATGTGGAGTTCACGCTTTGCGCGGTGCTTTCGGCAGGCCACCCTGTGGAAAGAGACTGAGCCATATGAGATAAAACTTGGTGCAATGAAGTCGATTCTCTTGCCTTTTATGGCCAATGTGTTGGTAGTTCAAGGCAAAAACCACAACATCATCATAGTCCCAGATAAGAATACAGAGGTATATTATTTCATTTCCTTGTTTCTCTTCTGCTCCAGATGAAAGAGGGGAACAAATGTAGCAGAATGAATACCATAATTGTTATTGGCTTAGGTGTGCAAGATTAAAGCACGCTTGAGCATCCTGATAGAACAGTTAGAAGATGCTCAAGTCGTGACGTAGGTTGTTTTGGGTAGTGACCACCAAAGCCGAGACAAGACAAGACAACATCATTTTTAGTGGTCTCTGGATTTTGTATCGGCCATCATAAACCAATAAACCTGTTTTAAAATGAATACATCAGAAGTTACTTGTTGATCCTCTGTACACGTACTGTTACACAAATCCCACCTAAAGTGGTATTCTGTGGGACACCAAGGCCAGTCTGATGTCTTGCTGGAGAATTGACAACTGGCAGTAGGTAGGTTTCCCAGTCTATACCAGAGGCTCAGGCTGAAAACTATAATATATATAAATTTTCATGCTGCTAATAGCCGCTCCATGGAAAACAAAATTCAACAGAATCTATACACCTAGGATATAGTCATCTAGAAAGTACTAATGAACTTCGATTTCAAAAGAGCAACAGGAAATCCAAGAGAGTTCAATCCCTGGATGGCTTGACCAAAATGACAACTTTCATGAATCATTTTCTGCAAATATGAAGTTCCTGTACCACTCTTGCCCACCCTGCTGGTTTCTGGGCTTGCAGAGGGGTCTACTTTACTTTATAAACCCCAGAATGATGATGATAATGATGATCTTTTTGCCTTCCTTCATTTCTATCCCAGAAGGTTTACCTCAAATGAGATGTACATAAACACAACCATCATACTACATTAGAACTCATATGATTTTTACCTTCCATTTCTCTGCACACTTCTTGGTAAATTCTGCAAACACAACTGTGTCATTGGGATGCTTTTTCTTGTGCTCCTCGCGGCAGGTCTGAACAAAGAATGCATATGACGACATGCGCCCCCTAGGTTTACTTTCACCATCCTTCTTGCCCATGGTGAATGTGTTTCAAATCTGATCTGTCCAAGGAGAAAACAGTGTTCATTTAATAGGGCCCAAATAAGAATAATTACAGCAAACATAAGTCACCTTATATAAGAAACAACTCTAGGAGTGTTAAGTGTCAATACTTCGCATACACTCATCCTCATCATGTGCCATGTCGTTAAGCGCTGGCGGTCATGTTTCGCCATCTCACACGATCACCGGAGCCATAAATCAGCTCTGTGTTCTTGTCTCGACCATGCCACATGGCCAAGCCATCCAAATACTTACTTCTCTGCCATCCCATTGTTCTTTCGCCCCTAAATTTTACCAATTGTCACCAAGTTCTCTAGTTTAATTCTTCTCATAACGTACCCAAACATTGTTGACAACATCTAATTTCTATAATAAGTTTATGGTTTTCCTGTGCTTCTTGTAGGACTTGCTCATTGGGTTTTCTGTCTGACCATGGTATTCTTTATATTCTCTTCAGAAACCCCATTTCCACTGCCATTTATTTGTTATCCACATACAAAATATCACAGTATTATGAGACAAGGTGACCAGCTCTATTTACTGAACCAGCATTCATTTGACAATGTGTTTTTTCCTATGTGAATGTAACACACACAATATTTAATTGATGTATGAAAGATGAGTGATTGGCAGGGCCGAATGTAAGATGGGCCTATGTGCCCAATTTGTGAAGCTTTTAAAATAAAGTTCTTTCATTCGAACCATTTCACAAATTGAGTATTGGGTATGTGTTGCTAGAATCACATTTTTATAGACCAATTATCATTCGATGGGCTTTGTGGTCTACATCACACCAGACATTGCACCACAGAACAGGAAAATAATGTCTCCGCTGAGGAATTAACATAAACTACTGAGTGAGCAGGCCAGTCTCCTTTTCACTACGCCACTAGAGCTCCTGATAGTGAATCACTCCTGAAGAATATAGCCAGTCATATATCAGAGGAGCATCTGGCCAAGTGGATAGAACGGTAGGCTCCCATTTGGGGAACCCAAGGTTGAATCCTCGGTAGGGTGATGAATTTTTTTTCATGTAAGGGGGGGGGGGGGGGGGGGGGGGAGCGATAACCTGCACAGTTCACCAACTGCACTAGTCAGGCGGTCTTAATTCCTTAGGCTCAAGATGACAGGCCACCCCTATGTCCTACTCCACAAGGCACTATAGGCAGTAATGTTTTTAATACATCGTGCCTTGATTGGGATAGAAAGAGTTAGTTAGCTCCTGCCCCAACCAGCTGTTATACTAAAACACTTTGTCTCCATCTGCCCAATACTATTATTATTGATTTAACTCCTTGATATCCAGACATGCATTACTCACTTCAGGTAAAAATGGCTTAGGATAGAAATAGTTTAACAAATACCTAGAACAGAAAGTTGAATTAGCAAATACCTAAAATAGAAAAAGCTGAAATAACAAATCCCTAAAACAGAGACAGTTGAAATAACAAATAACAAGAGTATAAAGAGTGAAATAACAAATACCTAGAATTGAAAGAGCTGAAACAACAAATAACAAGAATTGAAAGAGTTGAAATATCAAACACCTAGAATAGAAAGAGCTGAAATAACAAATACTTAGAAAGAGTTGAAATAAAAAATAACAAGAATAGAAAGAACTGAAATAAAAAATAACAAGAACAGAAAGAGTTGAAACAATAAACACTTAGAAAAGACAGCATTGAAATAATAATCGCTTAGAACATATAGTTAAAAACCTCAGCTATGCTTTCTTTTATATAAAATCATCAGTTCCCAGTCACATTAAAAATAAATAATATAAGTGGAATCTATAGTGCAGTAGTTCCCAAGCTTTTCGAGCAGAGGGCCATGTCTACTATTTTTCGGTAGTTAAGTGGGCCACAATTTTATACAATTATATAAGTCGTGCAATATCATTCTTAACTTTTGTTTTGGGAACCTCTGCTATAGTGTATATAATAACAATCATCTCATAAAGCTCAAGTTACTTTATATTCATAACTGTTAGTTATAATGAAGGCAATTTATATTTAATTTAACTAAAACTGTGCTTATAATGGTTTTGATTACTGTTTAGATTATAGGACGTCTAAGAGTTTTCATAACGAGCCACTGAAAGTGAAAATTAATACATGAAATACACATTATTATGTAAATGTTCAGCTCATTGATAGTTACCAAATAATTACTTGTTTATTTTTCACCCCCATCCTTATTGGGATATAGGTCTTCAAGCCAACTCACTCACTGAATACCAACCATGGTACACAGCCTGTGGCGCTACTGACAGTACAAAATACAAAATATGACATATCTAGGCAAACCTTATGGCCTTGAGCAGTGGTTCTCAACCTTTTTGGCCCATTCACCCCTTCACCATATGTTCAGAATGCCATTCCCCATATATATTTTCCTATAACCCTTTTACAGTATATGTAAAAATTGTAGCTAAATTTAATAACACGTACTAGAACAGGTCTAGACGTCTAATAAAACGTGATTTGCGGGTCTACTTACGTTATAAAATGAATTTCAATAGCGCGAGAAGTACAGATCAGTAAAGTATGGAGGGAAAAACAATATTCAATATCAAGTAATCGGTTCTTGTATTAACGATCTTGACATAATCTTAATCCCTCCCTCCCCACCCTGGAAACCCTAAAATTCCCCAAGGGGGAGGGGGATTCCCCACTGGTTGAGAACCACTGGCCTAGAGAAACAACAGTGGAAGATTTAAATCAGACTCATTAACTCTATGGGCCATTGAGTGAACGAAAAAAAGACAGTGAAATTCACACAAGAGACAACACTGCAGATATAGTCAAGTTTCAAGGGATCGAAATAAGAAGAAGAAACCAACTCACTTAAAATAACTACCTTGCTACATCTTAAAGAACCGCGTCTAGGCCCCGCCTCTTCCAGGCATCAAGCTAAATAAAAACAACACTCACATGTGCATTTTTAATCATATCCCATAAATAAGTAAATAATATATTTCTGCCAGCTAATAAATTAAACTCCCAAAGCTATGTGTGTTCACTGTTTCAGCTTTAAAAGCCAGCAGTACGGACTAGCGCCTAAATAAAATTGCCCTGTGTTTATGAAGCGCACTTGTGTGCCGACGCTCCCCGTCCGTGTGTACCATATGGCTCGTCCTCATGACAGCCTCAGGTCTAGCATGGCGGCAAAAACCCCCGGCGAACAACGACCTCAAAACCTACTTTTCAATGTCAAATAACCGCAATTCCTGCATAAAACGCACACTAGACAACACATCTACGGTTTTCTGCAAGTTTTATATTTTTACACTTTGGTAAAATGATTGAAAAATCTGTTTTTCCGAGGTCCGTGTCTCCAATGGTTTACTATAGGGCTGTAGGAGACGGTTTTAACATTGGGTCTACGGCGGCCGTAGACTACAGCTGCAGCCTTCATTATGGAAGCTTGGCTTGCCGTATCCGCTGGCAATACAATGGAAACCTACAGGGGGTCCTGGGATGATAACGCTGTTATTGCATAAATACAACACTCAACTAGCTAAATATCACTCCGTCGCCGAAAAATATGGTTACGGCTCGGGAATATGCAATTTTAAAGGGGCCCGGTTTGATTTCAATTGTTAAAAAATTAGTTTAGCGGACGTCATCTTGCAGGCGGTGAGCCTCCTATAGAGGAAATATGGCGTTCTCAACACTGGCAGGAGCTGCGGGCAGCTGAGTTTAATTTTCACGCCTGGCAGGAAAACAACCAGGGATATGCGATTATGCTTCATAAACAGATAAATTATGCGACGTATTATGTTTTACTAGACTGAAACTTGTAGCATACAATATAATTGTGTAAGAAATGGGAGATGCCTTACCTTAGTATATCTGTATATGCTATATAGATAGCCTTGTAATCGACCCCACGCCAGCACGTTCGCTGTCTTGTCGCGTTACAGACGATCGGCTGCTAGCGATCTCATTGGTTATTTTTGGATTCGCGCCTGCATCTCCGCCAATCAGATTACACGGCTGCTGCAGTATTGCAAAACATACTGGGGTTTGGACCAATAAACGCGGGTGGTGAAGTCATGTGACTTTGTTGTGTTTCTATTGACGGTGATAAGAAATCTGTGACTCCATGTTACATTCACATTGTAAACGCTGATGGGGTTACATGAGGCCAAGGCATTACGAGAGTAGGTGACAAACTCTCTTTTTTGGCGGTCTTGTATCCTTTTCACAAACATTCAAGGGAATGTCATCTTCTTCATTGACTCTCGATGGGGTCTACCTCTTTTCATAAAGTTGGCAGTCTGTCTTGGCTTCCTCCGTGTCCCCGATAGTTGTTTTTACGTAAAGCGGGTTAGATAAGGTCATGTTGTCGCGGAGCTTACTTAGTCTCTTAGGGAACATATTTTCTACTTTCACAATCTTCCACCTCATCGCGTCTAGCGCGCTTCTTTACTTGAGTTAAGCATAAAGGATGATGTGCTAAACTTTTCAGTTTGGCATTCATTTTGCGAAATTTGGTTATGGTTTTTGCGTGCACATCATTGTGCCTAAAATGACAATATAAAGTCGTGTGTTTTTCCAGAGTGGATAGGGAAGTGACTGATCAGAGCCTGGAAATGTCTTTTAACGTTCTAGCAAAGGCACATACTCCTCTGACATGTGATAAAAATACTATGTACATGCAAAATATAATACTGAAAATGCTCTAAGTGAGGTCAAGACAACGAGATGTGGAAAGACATCTTATTATCGAAAGTCCATATAAAGACAGAAACACGCACTAGCTCTAACAAACTGTACTTCCGCGGAAATAGGAAACTAATACCGAAAACTAATGTGTAAAAAGTTCAAACAGAGACATGGTTGGTTGGCTGGATATGTATTGATTGATTAATTCATCCACTGGCAAATTGGTCGTTTAGTTTCTTGGTAGATGATTGGCTGGTGGATTGATTGGCTAGCTCGTAGGATGTTTAGTTAGTTGGCTGGCTGGCTGGTGGGTTGGTTGATTAGCTGGTTGGTTGGTTGTGATTCCCCTGGAAGACTTAACTTTATTTAAGTCTGAAACACTGTCGTTCAGATCGTCTAAATAGAAATGGCAACATACAGGACAGAATGAAATAGTACGTGAGGTTCTGGAGGCACCTATCACAATCAGCGAACTGGAGTTAGCCATATCAAAACTAAAAATGAGAAAGTCACCAGGAGCTGATGGTATCTCCAATGAAATGATCAGGAACATAGGAACAGAGGCAAAAACAAAGCTGTTGCAAATCTTTAATAGCAGCTGGGCCGTTGGCAGTGTTCCACAAGCCTGGAGAGACGCAA
Source organism: Cepaea hortensis (assembly GCA_963921405.1). Lineage (NCBI taxonomy): Eukaryota > Metazoa > Mollusca > Gastropoda > Stylommatophora > Helicidae > Cepaea > Cepaea hortensis. The sequence goes on from OY992876.1 coordinate 300,149,279, forward strand.
TCATGATGCCCTTCCTAAAATGAGAGAAAGATAGTTCCATTGTCTCCAGCTACAGACCAATTACCTCACCACCTGTCTCTGCAAAACAATGGAGCGCATCATCAATCACAGACTGCAGTGGTACACTGAAAGTGAGAACATCCTTGTGCCACAGCAGGCTGGCTTTAGGCAGTGCTACTCTACGGAAGATCAGACAACTACCTCTCTCAAGAAACAGAGGATGCATTCAAAGAAAAGAAGCTGGTGCTTGCTGCATGGATAGATCTGAAGAAAGCCTTTGACAAAGTCTGGAAAGAAGGTCTGATGAAGAAACTGAGAAACGGTAAAGTCAATGGAAGAATCTACAAATGCACGAAAGCATACTTGCACAACAGAAGAGCCCGAGTACAGATAGACGGACTCAAGAGCAAGAAAGCACTACTGCGTCACGGTGCTACCCAGGGCGGTATCTTGTCCCCCGACACTTTTTCTAATCTTCATCGATGATCTTGTTGCTAATCTACCGCGTGGAATTAAAGCGGCAATGTACGCTGATGACCTGGTTCTATGGAGCACAAATGAACATGCATCAGTGGCCACCAGATCACTACAAAGTGTTGTAGATGCATTTGTTGAATGGGAAAATAGATGGCATGTCAGCATAAACACTGACAAGTACAGCACCACTCTATTTACCCTCTCTCCAAAACAAAAGGCAGGCATCATTCAGATAAATGGAATACCCCTAAGAGAAGATAAAGAACCAACATACCTTGGAGTAACATTTGATGACAGGCTGACATGGAGAAAGCACATCAACAAAGCAGTAGCAAAAGCCAGAAGGAAATAGCCATCCTGAGAAAACAGTGAACCACATGGGGAGCCAGTGGGGAAATACTTAGCAAAGTTTATCAACAGAGCATACGACCACACCTGGAATACAGGTCAACTGCGTGGTGTTCAGCATAAACAAACCACACTATAAGAGCTGGACAAGGTGCAAAATCAAGCACTTAGAATCACCACAGGAGGGATGAGATCAACCCCTATAGTGGAGATGGAGAAGATGAGGAGGACACAAGCACGTAGAGAGCGCAGAGATGCGAAAAGAAAAGTTCCTCAGTTTGCCAGGCCACCCTAAGAAGAACAGATTTGAAAACTTAGCTATGGGGCGGTTGAGAAGAAGCAGTTTTATCCACCAGGCCAAACGACTCTGCAGAGAAACAACTGATCTGCCAACAGTTGGTATCCCCCTGAAAGCTATTCCATAGAGAACTCCATGGAAAGATGAACATAGACTATCACTACAAATCCAGACAAAAGTGAGAGGAATATTTGACAAGGAAGAACAGAACAGTGTACAGCGCAGAACAGCCACTCTCAGCTTCCTTGATGAAGAATACCCTTAAGACCTCTGGATCCGAGTCTACACAGATGGGTCAACACAAAATGCTGTTGGAAATGGAGGAGCGGGAGTGTACATAGAATACCCAAATAATACTAGGGACACAGCCAGAGAACCAACAGGAAAGTACTGCCATAACTATGATGCTGAAATTGAGGCAATCAAGATAGCAACAGGGAAATTACTAAATACCAGCCGTGGTACACAACATGTGATGCTATTGACAGATGCAAAATCAGTACTCGAGGCGCTCCTGTCTGAGAATTTGCCAGTACTCAGGACACTACTTTCTGAACTTAGCAGTCAGCATAAGGTCACCATACAATGGATACCATGCTACTGTGGAGTACCCGGAAACGACAGAGCTGATCAATTAGCTAAAGAAGGAGCAAAAGAAGAACAGCCTGATGTGCCCGTTACCTACCACCAAAAGAAAAGAATGATCAAATCAGTCAGAAGGTCACCAAAACCTATTCAAGACGACTTCCACGTTATGGACAGACCAGAACAAGTCATTATTCTGCGCCTCAGAACAGGACACAATAGATTACGCAACCACATGTGTACAAAATTCAAGATTGGCGAATCAGCCATGTGTACATGTGGATTGGCATCGCAGACAGCAGAGCACATACTCCAAGACTGCCCAAAATACAACATATCTAGGCAAACCTTCTGGCCTAGAGAGGCGAAAGTGGAAAATAAACTCTATGGACCGTTGAGTGAACTAAAAAGACAGTTCAATTCATACAAGAGAAAACATTGCAGTTTTAGACATATTTCCAGCGAACGAACGAAGAAGAAGAAGATCATCTAAGGCCCGAACAGGGCTTGCATCTACCATAGTGAGGTTGATGTAAAAACATTTTTTCCGACCAGGTACTAAAGCAATAAGTATTATCTTTACGGAGCTGTCTTGGCCTAGAAACTATCGGAGTGTGCGAGACCGGTACTGAAACTTCACACGAGCGAAGAGACATACTAGGATGATTCAGCACATGGCATACGGGTTGGTTTAGATTAGGTATATGCTGGTAATGTTTCCTGCATATGGTTTAGTTAGATAGTTCATTGTTGTCAGACGCCAGCCTAAGTCCCCCGGGGAAAAGAGTGGCGACAGGAACAATGGCATGTTGTCACAAGAAGCTTAAGGATTGGGATTGTCGATTTCAAAGACACAACAAAATATATAAAGCCCATATACGGGCACTTTAGCGCTGTTTATGCTTACATCGACACCGCAAGGTACAAGAGGAACAATATGAGATGAGATGAACAAAATTACAAAAAAATTATTAACTATCTACAATCCAACAATAAAAAGGTTTATTTAATCTAAGTTACGTATCATGGTAATCTTTCTATAGAAATGTGGTCTCTTGTCATTTCTCTTTAAAAATCGGTTTAGTTGGTGGTTTTCAATGTGTGCCTTATGCCTGTATTTCTTTCGTTTAGGTGTTTCTTTCTCTTGGTGTGATGAGCCTGAGAAGAACTAATCCTTAGGATGAGAACTCATCTGTCTTCGTGGCGAAGTGGTCAAGCCGTTTAACTCGGCCTCCGAAGGTTGTGGGTTCGATTCTGGGCCGCGTCCTTCGGTTCACGAGTTAAATTTTTCGGAGACTCCTGTGGGTCGTCGCTACAGCTACGGAGTTCGTGCTTTGTGCGACGCTTTCCGCGCTGCGGTAAGAGACCGAGCCATATGGGATAAAACCCGGTGCAATGAAGTCGACCCTGTCGACTTTTAAGCGACTTATATATTGTCACTTGTCGTCTCTGGGGGGACAGTAGAATCAACAAGCACACTTCAAACTTCCCTTTTTTCAGTTTTGGGTCTATTGCCGGATCTTTGTCTACACACCCCCTTTCCCGTCTTTTATTCAATATCTCTCTCTCTATTATCACAAGAGCATACCCCTCTTCACATTCCTCCAGAACATACCCACACAACACTGTCCTCCAATAAATACTAAAATTATTTAATGAATAAAATGTGTCATGGGTGTGTATAGTGTAGATGTAAAGACATCTGTGGTGTATTCTATCGTGTAAGTGAGACAAGATTGACAGTCTAGGACCCACATCACAGTTCTCATCACGCAACGGCCATGTTATATCACAACAGCACAGAACTGGAATGCGCTCACCCAGTGAAGTGTCTCTCTGAATGATGTTGATTTCTTCACAATATCTCCTTGAAAACTTTTGAACCAGTATGTTCCCCACTGATTGAATTTTGTAGGTCGTGTCTTTCAGTTTTATACATCCAATAAAATGAAAGTTAATATAGTCCAGGTAATGTCTACACATCCGATACACTTGAATTTACTATCGTCTATGTATGACCGAACAACCAAAACACTATCTAGAGATATATCACCGACACACTGCTTTCATTTAGTTCACGAAATGTTTTGTTACGCTGGGAAAATGTCTCGCGTTACAGCCTTTTCATTTATATGATAGTTCATGTGAACAATTATGGCATTCAGTTCTTTGTTTGTTTGAAATATATTATTCTGTCAGTCTCTCTTATCATGACTGCATTCTAAGTTTCCTGTAGTTCAAGAACTGTCTGACCTTAGTTATGATACAAGATTCAAATCTTGATGTTAAGTATCACTGCACCAGAATATGGCAATTTCCTTCTTCTCAGGAGTGTAGCTATTGCTCTTTCAATGGGAACCTGTTGAATAGACAATACCAGGTGATATCAACCTAACTCAGACTCATTAGAGGTGAGAGTAGGCTTACGGCCGTTCTCAGTTAGTAACCTCTATATATTCAGAGAACTGACCTCTGACATAAGACATAGGAGTTCTTCCCATAACTTAAGACTAGGTAAAAGAAGGAAAAGTCACAGGAAAAGCTCAGACATCCCAGTAAATACCTCTACCAGAATCTCCCAACATAGACCTATCTTTATCTCCCCCCTTCTGCCTATCTTATCATGGCATAGTACTTATTCTATCGAGTGCCCTGACACCTTACACGATCCACTAAGTTACTCCTCAGCTAAATGCTGCCGACACTCGATACTACGGCCACACACGCAAATTCACTATGCTCGAGTTCTACTCTGCATCACTACTACCTTATAATCATTATCCTCAGCCTGAATTGGGAATACACATGCACATCCAGTACAAATACCCGTTGTTTTCAACCAACGCGGAACATTGTAAATCCCTTTTCGTACTAGACCAAGAATGGACCAACACTTCCTCTCGTTGTAGACCTCGTAGCACACTGAATTAAAATTGTATATTCAGACCATTTATACTTTGGCTATGTAGGACTATACTGGTATACTCCACAAAGTAGCCCCCTGTTCTCTTCTCCTGTCTTTTGATCTTCATACCACAACATGCCGACAATCTCCTTTGATAAACGATCTTTTCGGGACATCAATGATTATCCTTTGATATCGACTCTTTTCTCTGGATCACGGACATACGTTCTCGTACTTCAAAAGACCTTCGATCGTGTTTTCTCGGGACTCCGTCTTCTGTGTTCTGTGGTCGTGGTTTATCGGCCCCCGTCTCACAACAAACAAGTGGTAGCTGTTTTGATCGCCGATCTCTGTTCTTTGATCTTAGGGTCAACAACCTTCAATCACCTCGCGACTGAGGCGATCTGTTTTGTTTTTATCGTAGGGTCGACAACCTTCCAGTATTCTGTGACATATATATAGTTTTACCTTTTTTTGTGTTCCCTGTTCACCGTCTACATATAATTCTGTTGTTGTCATTTCTGTTTTTTAAAATGTAAGTATCTCGTTAGATCTTCCTCTTTCTGCATTATATTGTTGAGAGTATAATAGGAAGTGGCTTGTGTTGTTTGGCTCATAAGACTGGTTCTTTCCATTTGAATGCATCATTTCCTAGCTCGGTCTTTACATTCTGTTAGATTGGTGTTCTTTCATCTCTTGATGTTATTTTCTCTCCTGTATCGTCTACCCCTTGCTAGCTTGCCTTCAACCGTACCCTCCATTATGGTTTTTATTAGTGTGTTATGTCTTTTAATGTGGCCAAAATATTCAACTTGCATTTTTTTTAAATTTCTTTGATCAACTCTTTGTTCATTCTCAGTTTTTCTAGAACCTCTGTATTGGTTTGTTTTTGTTTCCATGAAATACAACATATTGTTCTGTATATCCACATCTCCACACCTGTACATAACACATACCATATGGCTGCATCCGTACCTAACTATTTATCACTCCATCTGTCTATTCATCTATCTATCATCCACACCATTCTACCAGCCTATTTCCCCATCTATATTTGTCTACCTGCCTGCCTGCCTGCCCGCCTGTCCACCCGCCCGTCCGTCCGTCCGTCCGTCCGTCTGTCTGTCTGTCTGTCTGTCTGTCTGTCTGTCTGTCTGTCTGTCTGTCTGTCTGTCTGAGGTCCATGTAGGGTCTGGACCCGACGCCACTCCTACGTAAACTGCTATCTATCTGTGACCTCTGACGCGAGGTGAGCCATTCCACACGAAACATTCCTTTCTCCACCTTATTTAGCATACTCCTTGAGTCCGTAATGAATACAGTGTGTTTTGGACTTATCTCCTCTAACCAACGGAATGCCGCTGTGACTGCTGCCACCTCCATTCTCATGCGGGAGGTCGTAGTCTCATACGTCAGATTCTCCTCTTTTAAGAATCGTCGATTAGCCTTCGTAATGTAACTCCCACCATCCAGTCTGTTTCTCATGACTGACCCATCGGTATAGATCGCTATATCACCATGATGTGTGATACTCTGGATCAGTTGTTGCACCTCAAACTCTATGCGGCTCGCTGCCCATTTCTGCATTCACGACTCAGTGTGACTATATACATTGTGCTAGTACGTCATGTGTTCCGGTACTTCAACCCACTCTTTTTCGCGATTTATGGTCTCTAGATTACACACCTGACGTATAGATATTTCCGCCTGTGCCATTAAATCACCTGGATGTGATGAGATATCATTTGAACTAATTAAAGCGGGGGGAGAAGAAAGCAAACAAATCTATCACGCATTATTTAAAAATATATGGAAAGCATAATATGGTATATGGCCAAAAGATTGGAAGAGAACTATCTTCATTCCAATACCAAAAAGGGCAACCTGAAATTATGCACCAACTATAGAACTGTTGCACTGATCAGTCATGCAAGTAAAATGGAAGAAGAGATTAACGCGGTTCAGGCTGGATTTAGACAAGGAAGAGGAAGAAGGTGTCAGAGTCTAATGTATTGCCAGCAGAGATGCAGGGACATGGTTACGCCCGCCAGGCGAATAGTCCCTAGTGGGGATGCTGTAACATCGTTACGCCCGTCAGGCGAGTATTAGTTACCTGCCTGCGAGGTTGCCGGCTGACGAGACAGCCAGCGGCCAGGCAAGGACAAAGCAGGACGCACGCAGGCCTCGTAAAGCCACTTCAGGTGGACAGGCGCGTTGCGAGAAATAGCCAGACAGCTCTGGGACTCGGACTCGACTGGACGTATGATGGGAGAAAGGCTTGTGTAGTTCTGTGGCCCGAAAGTCGAGTGCTTGTACATCTTGTGAGATAGACTGTAAGCTGTGGGTTGCTTGTAAGTGTATTGTTATAACTTATGTATTGTGATGATCATCTCTAGATCGTGATCTGTAAATAAATCCATCGAAACTTCGTGTCGTTGAGTCTCAAGTCAAATCACGTTGTACTTGTACTGTCTCACATGTGTTAGGTTAACGAGCCAGGTTTAAGACCCTGACAAAGGAATGAATGAATGAGAGTCATCGTGTTATTTGTTTCTTTTCACTATATCTTCCTCAATTATAATGCCCAGTCAACGGAAATTTGCATTATAATACTTATTCATTTGATTGTTCACCATGTTTGGTCAAACTTACTTTTTGCTTGGCATTGAATCTGTTTAAACAAAATAACAGGACTCTAATGTTGACACCGCCTAGAATGTGCACCAAGAATGTCTGGCATAATAAGGCGACCAGCGTGAGATTGACCTCTTCATCTACCGAGTGCCGTTTGGTCTATAAAACAAGTTATAGCACGGTAAATGCAATGCACCTTAAAGGTGTGAAAAGGGCCCTTTTATTTACTTCATCATCATAATTACCACCATCATCATCTAGTGCCTTGCGGCTGGCGTGGTATAGCACCGTCATGCCTCTCGACAAATTGCGATCTCCGACGGCATGGATCAATTCGTGTGTTGACTCCCTTCCGTATCATGACACAAGACTGTCAAGAATCTTCTCACGATGTCCTCCTCTGTTTATATTTCTGCAAATATTTCCGGTTGTCACAACATGATTCAGTTTTTGTCATTATTTACATTTAAGTAAATTATGTGCGGTATTTTTGGGTCTGTTTTTGTGTGGTTATCGTTGTATTAGTGTGTTTGTGTGTTTATTGTTTGTTTCCCGATGAAGACTCTAGTTGTAACTACTTGTGATTGTTGTTTGGTTGTATTAACTCCGCCGCGTAGCAAGCACGACAGAAGGCTTCAGATCGTCAAAAATGGAACCTCTTCGTCAAATGCTTCAGCCGCTGACCACAAAGCTGACCAATTCGACAATTTCGTTGATTTACTGATGATACACATTCCATTATCTCTGTCCAACCAGATTCGTTTTCTCGGCCAGCCTCTTCTTCTATTCATCTTACATCACATTAAAATGTTTTCCAACGCTATCTTCTCATTATATGACCAATGAAATTAATATAATTTTTTGGTAGGGCGTGGAAAAATAACCCGGAAGACAAAATGCCCTGGATCCGGAACAAATTGTTATTCAACCCGCGTGTTGTGTGTAACTAACAGCTGATCTCCGTGTTAGTCGAGAAACAAGGATCCAGCCTTACGCGTTTAATTTGTGTGTTTTTTTTTTCTTGGACGAAGTTGTAACGTTAACATTTCTGTTGCAATCGAATACCTTATATTCTGGTTCTAAAATGTCGAATAATACTAGGTATGTACACAGTGTCAATAGTGTCATTTGTCAGTCAGTGACTGTTTGCTACGCCGCTGAAATTCGTGATTTTTTTGTGAGTTGGTGAATGTGATTGAATAATATTAAATATTATATAATTATAATAAAATATTATATTAATAAATTAAATAGTAATAGGAGGGAAAGCTAATCCAGACGCAAAATTCAGTAAAGCACTACTAGAAGTAGTGTATGGCTCAGATGGCGGGCTCTACAATCATACAATGCTCAGAAATTGGAGGCCAAGACCAAAGTTAGGAGGGTACTGATCAGAGAGTTGCTGTTGCTTTTTGCAGATGATGCTGCAATTACGACCTACTCTGAGAAAGAATCACGTCTAATAATTAGTATTAGTAATATCTGCATTCTCCAATGCTTGTTCTGAAATTGGTTTAACAATTAGCAAAAAGAAGACACAGATTATGTCACAAGGTGCACATGGGATACCATCATTATTGAGGATGCCGAACTGGAGATAGTATTAGGCAGATTTTACATATCTAGGATCAGAGGTAAATAGCAAATTATCCCTAGATCAGTAAATCATCAGAATTGGTAATGCAGCAACAAAAATGAACAGGTTACGGTTAATAAAAAAGAGTCTGGGAGAACAGGAAGCTTACTTCCAAAACAAAAGTCCTTGTCTATCAAGCCTGTGTCCTTAGTACTCTTCTTTATGGCAGTAAAGCCTGGTTACTTACTCACACCAAGAGAAACGTTTAAACAACTTTCATATGCAGTGTCTGCGAAGAATACTTGGTATTAAGTGGCAAAATCATGAATACTGAAGTATTGGAAAGATCAGGTTGTGTGACGGTTTATTCCATGCTCAGTCTTCGTAGACTTAGATGGATAGGACACATTACCCAGGGAAGGTTAACCCAGTCAACAAACACCTGCAGAAGTTGGATGTGTCAGCCTAAAGGCGCAGTATCGCAGCTCCGCTGTAAACAGGCACAACGCAATCACATAAAAAAAAAGACTCCGGATGAACGCAGAAGAAGAAGGACACGTTAGGAGGATGGATGATGGTAGAATACCAAAGAACATCTTTCTTGGTGAATTACAGATGGGTAAGAGATCTCAGGGTCGGCCTCTAATACGATACAAAGAATAGATGTGTGTAAGCGGGATATGATCTATACAGGCATTAATAATGCAGATTGGGAGCAAGTCGCCGCTGAATGTGTCACATAGAGGGCAAATATTAGAAATGGAATAAAGAAAAAGGAGAAAGGGATTGCAGATAGGTCACACACTGTGTGCTTGAGATGTAAGATGGTGCGTGATGGTGAAAATGATCATGTGTTCACATGCACCCATTGTGAACTAACATTTACAGGGTGAATTGGTCTGATCAGTTACATTCACTACTGCCTTGGGTTGTAGTTATTATGCCTTTTGAAGCACAATGTAACAAACTATCGTCTATCAAGACGGCAAGGTGCCAATGAAATGAAATGAAACTGTCATCGGTTTCACTGTTCATTCTTCTTGCCATATTTTGTGACAAACTAAAACTTTCATTTCACTGTATAGGGGTTACATGTAGGTCGCAGATGGTTAATTAATAAACGGTTCTTAAAAAACAAAATTAAACTCACGTTTTCATATTTCTCAAGATAAGGAACATCAAGATGTCTCAAATGACCAACCGTTGAAGTGAATAAAAATAAGTGTCATCTTCTTCCTTGTTCACCATTAGTGACACTAACAATAACAAGCTCGAGACCCATTTCAGTTTCCAACCAATGTTGTTTTCCCAGGAAAGAAATTATCTGGTGCCACAGTCCGCTCTGTTCACTGCTGTATGTTGGGCAAGACTGCAGTAGATATTCTGAATAATTGTTATTCAGTTGTAATAGAGTTTATGACACAGGCGCCAACAAATCTGTTGACTTATGTGAATTTTGCACCTTATTATGATTATTATTATGGGTAATCATCATAATATGTTATGATGTACCAGTAAATGAAGGGATGAGGGATAATCATCTCCCATTATTCCTAAATTCTAAGAGTTTTGAACCTTAAATCTCTTGAATCAAGTCGTTATTTATTTTTGTAATTAATTCAAATGTATGTATTTCCTCCAAAAGTGCCTCAAAAATTAACGGTCTCTGTCTAATTTCATTGGTCAGTTCAATGTTTTTTTTAAATTGTTGTATAGATAAGGGAATCCCAAGCATAATTATGGTTATGATAATTGTCTTTTTGCTCATTTGTTCAATATTTTTATTTTGGCCTTAACTGATTCAGTGCCGAAGGATACTATTGCACCATTTGGACAGAAGGACAATATATCACCATACGGTAGGTCAGCATGGTTGAATGGGTAAGAACACGTTCTTAAACATCCGTTGTGCTGATACCGAGGTAAGTGGTTCAACCCCTACACCGGACAGCTGGACTAAAATGTTGACCTGTTGTCCTTGACTTGGGGACGTAAATTACAAGTACCTTTGAAGTCGGAGTGGGTTCGCCTGATGGCGAGGGGCACTGCTAAATAATGAAAGCTAATCCACACGCACAATTCAGTCCATCACTACTATAAATAGTGTGTATAGACTACGCTTAAGTTCAAAGTGCACTCGCTCACTTTGAACTCAAGCTTAGTCCATTCACACCATTTATAGTAGTGATGGACTGAATTTTGCGTGTGAGTTAGCTTTCCCTATTAACAGTGTCCCTCGCCATAAGGTGAACCCACTCCGACTTCAGAGATAATTTACATTATTCGTTATAATTATATAACACTTGTTCATTTGAATTGTGTACCATGCTTGGTCCAAATCTGCTTTTTGGTTTGCACTGAATCAGTTAATTTCACTGATTGATTACAGCAGAGCTGCAACCTAACTCAGTATTAAGTCTGTAGTCACTTGGTCTCCCCCAGCAGAATTTGAAGTGTATGGATGCTAATTGTCCTTATCCTAATGGAGCAAGGCTCTCAACCGACTTGTGTCAAGCCTATTGTAGACTTGTTCACGATTGGCTGGATTTTGCAGCTAAAGTTTTCTACAGGATGAAGTAGCCAATCTCACACCAAACCTCTTATAGTTGCCTCTTATAAGATAGGACGGTCTAGCGTGAGTTTTTAAATGTCTATGCTCAAATAGGCATTGGAGAACATTGTGACGACTGGAAAGATCAAGGGGAAGAGAGGCAGAGGCCGATCCAGAGAACTCATGCTGGATGGATTGAGATGGTGGCATGGAGGAATATCAGCAGCAGAGTTGATCCAGAACACCAAATACCGAGATATGTGGAGAAATATGTATGCCCGCACCTGCTGGCATGGCACTTGATGATGATGCTGAAATAGTGTAACTCCACAAGAAAACTACAGCAGGAGATCCTCCTCATGGAACATCAAGCATTCCTTTGCCCACATTGTAAAAAAAATTTTGAGCCAAAATAGGCCTTACTAGCCATGTTAGATATTGAAATGTCTTGTTTGTTTTGCAGTACAAATGGTTTTAGTACAGAAGACGACAGTCGGTCCAGTCATGATCAAGTGTGTTGTCTGATATACAACGGCGACAAGTGTCAGAGGCAAGCAGGAAATGCCAACTACAGCAAACGCTATCATAAGCAAATGCGCAACTTGAAGCTCACTCGAGATGAAACGGTAAGAAGTTTGCTCACTTTGTACCCCCCTTGGCCATTGGGTTGAAATGGGTTATTCATTGCCTCAGAACAGGATACGATGGATTACGCAACCACATGTATACACAATTCAAGATTGGCGAATCAGCCATGTGCACACATGGATTGGTGCCACATACTCTAAGACTGCCTCAAATTCGATATATCCAGGCAAACCTTCAGGCCTACAGAAACAACAGTGGAAGATAAACTATATGGACCACTGAGTGAACTAAAAAAGTTAGTTGCATATCATTTACAAGACGACACAGTCAACACCAGCTTGTTTTGCTGTTGTGATCTCTTGGCATGTTTACGTTCAGTAGTTTGCCATTGATTTCTGAATGGTGGCACCCATACCATTTCGTTAAAAAACCAATGTAAGGCGGCTTGCTACCAAATCGCCCGCAGCTGTGTTTCGAACCCGGGTATGCAGGATTACGAATTGCGTCTGTAACTCCTTTGCCACAGAGCCGGCTAACATGAACTTAAAAAGAAAGAATGAAATTCATACAAGAAACATTGCAGTTATAGACGAATTTCAAGCGGCCCTAAAACATGTGGAAGAAACATTACCAACCTAAGCCAGATTGTAGCCATTTTGTATGTGCTGTGGTGAATCACAATCTTGGTACATTCTTGGCAGCTGTGAGGATCCAGCACCAGTCTTGTATGCCTCACTAGTTTCTGGGCATGGACAGGGGAATAAGAGGTCTGTGACACAGGCCCTGTGGAGATGGTGCTTTAGTGCGGGGTCAGAACGAAAGTCTTTACACCCGCTGATATTGATACTCTGTAATATTGGATTCAGGAGTCTCTGTGGCGAAGTGGTCAAGCCGTTTGACTCGGGCTATGAAGGTTGTCAGTTCGATTCCGGGCAGCGTCCTTCGATTCACGAGTGCATTCAGAGACGCCTGGGGTCATCGCTGGAGCTACAGAGTTAGTGCTTTGTGAGACGCTTTTGGCAATTTGCTGTGGAAAGATGCTGAGCCATATGGGATAAAAACCCGGTGCAATGAATTTGACTTTTAAGTGGATTTTTTATACTGATACTGGTACCTGGCCGTCTTGACATACAGTAGTTATTGTGCTTTAAAAAAATCCATAATAACGTCTCCTTAGCGCACAGCCTGGGCTGAATTGTAGAGACCATGTGTTGCCCTCTTTCAGCCTGCCTAGTTTACTACAGAGGAAAGATAACACCAGTGCATCTGGAATAAGATCAGCTGCAGAAGCTCCAGATTCACAAAGCAATGCTCTAACTGTCCAACTGTCAGAACTTTAATCCTGGACCGGTTGCCGCCCAAGGCTTAGGGCCTGGCCTGCCCTGCCATGACATTTAGTCTTTGGGCTGCAATTGGTCACACCAGAATAAAGCTTGTACCCTCCTAATTGCTCCCCTCCGCCTGAAACCATTGGCACAATGTGGGGTCTCGGGTTTGGTGATTTTTGGATTTTGAGTCTCCACTGTGGCTACAGTTGAATCTCCACTCTGGCTACAGTTGCAAGGATTGCTATGCCTCTATAAAGATGTGAAGTTTCAGTACCCGTCTTACACTTTCTGCTGGTTTCTGATCTCGGAGAGGGAAAGGATGACGCTGCAACACAGTCCCTATAGAAATGGTACTGGATCAGGCGCAGTATCTGCACTAACTTTACTCTAACAGACATTTCCATTTCAGGCCTCAGGCGACATTATCAACAATGCAGAAACTTAGAGTTAAAACTCACTTTTTTCAGATAATTTTTATTTAAGCAACTGGCATAGGTCAGCATGGCCGAATGGATAAGAATGTGTTCTTATACATCCTTTGTGCTGATGCCGCGGTAAGACGTTCAACGCCTACACTGGACAGTTGGACTAAAATGTTGACCTATCGTCCTTGACTAGGGGGCGTAAATTACAAGTACCTCTGAAGTCGGAGTGGGTTCATCTGATGGCGAGGGAGACTGTTATTAGGGAAAGCCAATCCAAATGCAAAATTCATTCCAGCACTGCTAGAAGTAGTGTATGTGTGGACTACACTTGAGTTCAAAGCGAGCGAGCGCAAAAAAAACACATCTAACCAGCCATCCAGGATCTAGCATTTTAGTGTGATTGTTTTTTGCTTTCATTCTTTTCTGATGCAGAGTCCGCATATTTACATTTGTGACTACCACAAGACACAGATTCAGAACATCCGCACCAAGCTCAAACGAAAAGAGATGAGATGGTTGACCGAGGAGTTGGTTAAAGTAAGAAACATTCATGTGATACATTTAGGAGCTGTTGGCTATTACAAGGAGTGATGTAATTTAACTGTTAACATGGAAATCAGCATGTCAGAATGGATAAGAGCGCATGCTCTTAAACTTCCGGTGTGCTGATACCCATTAGTTGGACTAAAGTGTTGACTTTTCGTCCTTGACTTGGGGGTGTAAATGCTGCTTGCTTACTTGCGTTCGCTGGCTGTGAAAATGCCTTGGAAACACCTCTGCGTCCTGGTGTTGTAAATTACAAGTGCCTTATAAATCAGAGTGGGTTCACCTGATGGCGAGGGACACTGGTAATAGGGAAAGCTAATCCAAACGCAAAAATCAGTACATTGCACTAGAAGTAGTATCACGTGTATAGACCTCGCTTGAGTTAAAAACGAGCGAACGTAAATAAAATTTAAAAAAAAACTTCACAGCTGCCAGAAATGCAGGTGATGTTTCCTTCCTCTTTGTTTATTAGTCTGGTGTAGGATATGGTTGCTTTGTGTCTGTTTACAACAGAGTTATGATGTTTATTCGACCAAAACATCTGACCATCACGTGTCAACCTGGCAGTTGTTGTTTAGGGTTGCCTGGCTGTCTAAATGGATAGAATGTCCTGCTATCCTTCAGGAGACTCGGGTTCATATCCTTGGTAAGGTGTGGATTTTTTCTATCAGGAGCAAAAAGAAAACCCTAACCTGCACAGTTCGCTTTCACTGCACCAGCCAGGCAGCCTGAAGATCATCTCTGTTCAACACCGCAAGGTATTATTGGCAGTAGATGACAGTTTTGTTTGGACAGTTTTTTCATAGAACATTCCACCATCTCAGTATGGCGTTGTCTGCATCCAAGCGCAGATTTACACCTCATCTAGTCCTTCCAGAACAGTGGCTTACTTGACATTCAACCCTTAAGGGAAGGCAGAGGCAGATCTAGGTCATTTGCTGCCATCCATCAAGGCTTCCAATATTACAGAGCCGATACATGAACTGAAGTAGGGTAGTGGCTGTATGCTTGTGTTAAAACCCGCACTGGGGAAAATTTTAACAATATATCTGAGCTTCCAGGTTGACTCAGTCTGAAATGGGTACTAGAAAATGTTGTGGGAAATAAAGGTAGCCGTGGGATACTGACCACATCACCCAGCAAGTGTATAAACATTTGGATCTTGCACCATATGACCATTGCCCCTTAACTAAGTGCCTTGGGGTGATTAATTGTCTTAAGCGATGTCCCTTTTCTGCTACAGGCTTATATATCACCAACATTTTGTCACTGTGTTATAATACAACATGTCTGCTTCCCTCTATTTCTTTTGCCATGTGGGATCTGGAGAAGCAAGTTTCTAGTTATACTACGAGGGGTTTGAAATGAAAACCTTAAAAGTGTGATATAAATTACTATAACCATGCTTTATAGGATCTTTCAGCAGTTAATAAGTTCAGTAATTGAGTATGGTTTGGGGCTGCTGACAGTTTCAAAGAGCCAGCTTGAAAGGTTGGAGCGTATACAGAATGCGGCCATACGTGTGATCCTGGAGTGCACAAAGGACACACCGATTATATGCATGAGGTATATCCTCGCCCTACCAACAGTGGCGGATAGGCATAGGGTCCATCAAGTAAAATGATACCTGAGAGTTGCTGCAGATAGGGATCATCCACAGCATGAAGCCACGGATATGGTCAAGGGTCATAGACTAAGACGAGGCAGGTCCTGGATGGCACAGGCGGAAATATCTATACGTCAAGTGTATGATCTGGAGACCACCAATCATGAAAAAGAATGGGTTGAAATACCGGAAGACATGACGGACTGGCATAATGTAATAGTAACATTGGGTCATGAGTGCAGAGAATGGGCAGCGGGTAGCACAGAGTTTGAGGTGCAACAATTGATCCAGAGTAATACACTTCTATACTGATGGGTCAGTGGTGATAAACAGAGTGGTTAGGGTTTCATCGCGAAGACTAATTAATGATGCTTGAAAAAGGAGAGTCTGGCATATGAGACTCTGACCTCCAGCATGAGAATGGAGGTGGAAGCAGTCACAACGGCATTCAGTTTGTTAGAGAAGACCACTGCAACACACATTGTATTCATTACGGACTCAAGGAGTATGCTTAGTAAAGTGGAGAAATGAATGTTTCATGTGGAATGGCTCACCTCGCTTCAGAGGTCACAGATTGTGAGAATTGTATGGATTTTTTGCCCTGGCCATGCGGGGGAATATACAGGCTAATAGGCTGGCAGGGAATGCACCTTTTGGTGATAGATTACCTATGGACAAGGGAGAGGTGTCGTGCACCTGTGGGACCAGGTGGAGAAGGTGGGGGAACAGATTGAGAACCCATATGTGGAAAGGATGAGATTGCAGGGTTCTGGTAGAATCTCAAAATTGAGACGGAAGACCAGGAGCACTTTCAATCAGATAGCAGTGGGAACGATAAGTAGTGTGACTCTTCACTGGCTGTTGAAAGAGGGGACGGAGCGCATATGGGAATGTCCTGAGTACAGTGATGTTAGTTCTTAGCTCAACTAAATTCAATCTGTCAGTATCACAGCGACGTCATGAGGAAAGTTTAAAGATGGCCGCCCGACTTTTGAAATGCACCAGAGAGGAGCAGTGTTCCGTTGTCTGTTTCTCCCCCCCCCCCCCCCCCCCAAAAAAAAAAAAATCAGTGAAGGTGTGAAAACCTAATAGAAATTCATCAGTGAACGAAGGTCCAGTATGGTGATGCATGCCTGTCAGTCCAGCAAGTGTATGAGTGGAGTAAGAAGTGACTTCTGGGACAGACTTTTCGTCTGATGAAGAGGTACAGCACACGTGACCAAGAGAATTTTTTTCTACAGGAACCCAAGCACTTTATCAGCACTGGAGGACTTGCATTGAAGACAGTAGTGAATACATTGAAAAATGATACATTTGTCTTGTACTTTTTCAGAATATAATCACCAAAATAAAACGTTTAAGGTTTTCATTTGAACCCCTCATGTAAACAGGATTTCTTAATGCATGTCTTATCTGGTATCTTTTCTCTTTCCCCGACTTCTCGGTTCAGTGGAATTTGTTTAGTTCTGTCTATAAACTCTGCATTAGTCCTCTTCCTCTTTCGTTCACTTGAAATTTGTCTATAACTGCAATGTTCTCTCTTATATGAATGTAACTGTCTTTTTTAGTTCACTCAGTGGTCAATAGAGTTTATCTTCCACTATTGTTTATCTAGGCCAGAAGGTTTGTCTTGATATGTCATATTTAGGGCAGTCTTGGAGTATGTGATCTGCTGTTTGCGACGCCAATCCACATGTGCACATGGCTGATTCACCAATCTTGAATTTTCAGTAAATGTGGTTGCGTTATCTTTTGTGTCCTGTTCTAAGGCGCAGAATAATGACTTGTTCTGGTCTGTCCATAACTTGGTATTAGTCTTCGGCAGGTTTTGGTGGCTTTCTCACTGATTTGATCATTCTTTTCTTTTGGTGGTATATTATGGGCACATTAGGTTGTTCTTATGCTCCTTCTTTAGCTAATTGATAAGCTCTCTTGTTTCCGGGTACTCCACAGTAAGATGGTATGCACTGTATGGTGACCTTATGCTGACTAAGTTCAAAAGTAGTGTCCTTAGTACTGGCAATTTCCCAGACAGGAGTGCCTCGAATACTGATTTTTCACGTGTCAATAGCACCACTGGTTGTGCACCATGGCTGGTATTTAGTAATTTCTCTGTTGCTATCTTGATTGCCTCAGTTTCAGCATCATAGTGATGGCAATACTTTTCTGTTGGTATCTAGCCGTGTCCCTAGTATTATTTGGGTATTCTATGTACACTCCCGCTCCTCCATTTTGAACAGCATTTTGTGCTGACCCATCTGTGTAGAATCCGATCCAGAGGTCATGTGAGCATTCTTCATCAAGGAAGCTGAGAGTGCTGCACACTGTTCTGTTCTTCCTTGTCAAATATTCCTCTCACTTTTGTCTGGATTTGTAATGATAGTCTATGCTCATCTTTCCATGGAGTTCGCTCTGGAATAGTTGTTAGGGGGATACCAACTGTGGGCAGATCTGTGGTTTCTCTGCAGAGTCGTTTGGCCTGATGGATAAAACTGCTTCTTTTCAACCGCCCCATATCTAAGTTTTCAAATCTGTTCTTCATAAGGTAGTGTTTTCGTATCGTATTTCTGCGCTCTCTCAGTGCTTGTGTCCTCCCCATCTCCACTATAGGATTTGATCTCATCCCTCCTGTGGTGACTCTAAATGCTTGATTTTGCACCTTGTCCAGCTCTTGTAGTGCGGTTTTTGATGCTGAACACCACGCAGTTGCCCCATATTCCAAGTGTGGTCGTATGCTCTGTTGATAAACTTTGCGAATCCATGTGGTTCCACTTAGTTTTCTTAGGATGGCTATTTTCATTCTGGCTTTTTTTTTACTGCTTTGTTGATGTGCTTTCTCAGTGTCAGCCTGTCATCAAATGTTACTCCAAGGTATTTTGGTTCTTTATCTTCTCTTAGGGGTGTTCCATTTATCTGGATGGTCCCTGCCTTTTGTTTTGGAGAGAGGGTAAATAGGGTGGTGCTGCACTTGTCAGTGTTTATGTTGACAAACCATCTATTTGCCCATGCAACAAATGTATCTACAGCTCTCTGTAGCAATATGGTGGCCGCTGATGCATGTTCATTTGTGCTCCATAGAACCAGGTCATCAGCGTACATTGCCGCTTTAATCCCATGTGGTAGTTTAGCAACAAGAACATTGATGTAGATTAGAAAAAGTGGGAGACAAGACTCCGCCCTGGGGAGCGCCGTGATGCAGTACAGCTAGTCGTCGACTTACGACCACGATTGGTTCCGACAGACCGGTCGTAACATGATTTGGTCGTAAGTTGAGTACGCTATGTGTACAGTAATGTGAAGTGATGTTATAAAAATATTTAAGTTAAATTATATCATAAATTTCTTTTATTGTTATAAATCATAATTTTCGATGTTCGTTTTGTGCCATTTGTATCATCTCTACACCATTTTGTTTCTTATTTTTACATCATCAGGTTTAAGAAAAACACTGCATTAACTGTACATGTGCAACTGGTTTAATATTTGCAAAACATACAAAATACAGGTGTGGAAAATACTATAGGAAACATTATTATTACATGGTCTACCATCTCTAGTTTGGCGTCGTCAATAAAAATTGATGGTACTCCATGTGCACCTTGTGACATAATCTGTGTCTTCTTTTTGCTAATTGTTAAACCAAATTCTGAACAAAAATTGGAGAATGCAGATAGTAGACATTGCAATTCATCCTCAGAGTGGGTCGTAACTGCAGCATCATCTGCAAAAATCAGTTTATTCATCTAAGTCTACGAAGACTGAGCATGGAATAAACCGTCTCACAACCTGATCTTTGCAGACAACGCCGTTCGACTGATAACTGAGGCAGAAATAAATCTTTAAATATTGAGCACAACCCACTACTGGCAATGCTGATCGCACTCTGGTATGAACCTAAGGCTTATCCACGTCAATGTGGAAGCACTAGACTCGAATTAATAATATGACTAGTGATTATGGTCGTAAGTTGCATAGGTCGTAAGTCGACGACTAACTGTAGTACTTTCTTGCTCTTGAGTCCATCTGTACTCGGGCTCTTGTGTTGTGCAAGTATGCTTTCACCCATTTGTACATTCTTCCATTGACTTTATAGTTTCTTAGTTTCTGCATCAGACCTTCTTTCCAGACTTTGTCAAAGGCTTATTTTTAGATCTATCCATGCCGCAAGCACCACCAGTTTCTTCTCTTGGAATGCATCCTCAATTTCTTGAGAAAAGTAGGTTGTCTGATTGTCACGAATTGGCCGCCTTAACATCCCAGAATATTTTTCTCGGTCTCCAAATTTGAGAGGCAAAATTGAGAAAGAATGAATTAATCACACTACTCCAAAATTATCTAGTCGTGAGGTAAGATTATTCACAAAAAGCCTCTAGCCATGACGTAAGCTTGCAGATGGCAAGTAAAATGGCAACTAGATAATTAGTATACACCTTGGGAAACTGCTGACCCAGACATGCTGAATCAACAATGAACTGGGCCATGGACTGTGTAATTAAAACCACCCAGGCGTGAACAACATTGACACAGGGAGAGATAATGGCCCCAGGGCGGTACACAAGCCCTGTCCACTCGGACTGGCAGACTCTGCAAGGTGTGAAATCACTGATAAGACTGTGAAACTGATCTGGGGCTGGCAACGCAAAACCATCCAGGTGTGACACTATGGTGAGGGTTAGTGGTTAAAAGAATTTTTATGACTGGACAGACTTGGACTTAATTGCAATTACTGTCAGGAGGAGATAAGAAGAATTTATGACGGGACTGCCAAAGAGATAATAGTGTCTCAGATACTGTCTGCTTGACTCAGCTTAAATAAGGGTCCCTAGCCTGTTTTAAGTTAGATTAAGTTTGACTTCAGAACAGGTGAGAAGAGAGAGTAAATGTAGATTTCTTAGTAACTAAGTATTTTAGGTGTATGTACTGAATTCCAGTCTATATCTGATCTAGGTTATTGCAAGAACTATCATTGTCATAGATTACTTGAGTGTGCGTTCTAAGTTCTGTGTTCAATATCATTGTGCTTCATGTATTACTCTTCTGAGAAGTAGAAACTTATGGAAGGCAGGTCTTGTCTAGATATACTTGAGGTGTCGTAGCAGATGCTTGCCATCTCTTTCTAAACTAGACTAGTTGCTTTTTTGGTGTGTGCATTTGTTGTACAGAATATAGTCAACTGACTATTTATTTAATTCTTACAACAGCAGGTGATTAAACCGGGCAGCTCAGCAAATATAGCTGGTCTGTGTGGTAACTTCAATTAGACTTGTTGTATATCTCATTTGGTAGCTATACAATATTAGTACTCATTAATAATGCCTGATGCTATTATGTGAGTATCATCATATGTCCATCTCGAAGTAACATAATGTTTACGGATATGTTGGATGTATGTATGTGTAATTTCACAAACTAACTAGTGCATTATGCTATTATGTTAAAGTATCATAATATGTCTAGTTTAATTAATGTTTTATGTGTATTTCATGTTTGGTATATTGATTGTCATATGCTAGCCTATCAATATGACGTGTTATATTATGGTGTGCGCATTGGCACACTAACCATCGATTGCATTTGTAGCAGAGGTGTAATGGTACAGACATTACCCACAAAGGTCATGGGGTATATGGTGCTAAACTTTCTCAGTGCATTGTGGGCGTGCGTCCACGGTAATGCAGGGAAACCTGGCACAACTACTGGTCACGGCTTGTAAGCCCGGATGACCTGGCATTGTTATAATACACTTACCGACCCTGTGAGCTGCTAAACTAACATTGGACGGAGCGGCTGTACGACACAGAATTTCTGTACTAGCGACATGGACATGGGGCGGCAGAAATGTAATCATTACAGGCGTGTGAGACAATTGAAAAGCCCGTCCCAGACTAACGACAGTAGGGAGAAGGAGGATGGTGAACACCGTAGAGCTGGAAGATAAACTTGGCCAGACTGGTCATTGTATATGTTTGTGTTATGATATGTTTTAATTAGGATTGCGCTGATGTAGAACTGATATAACACATTCTTGACTTTCTTTCAAGCTCTCACAAGGAGCCCTATGTTATAGATCTCAAGACTAGAGACTACTGACTAGGAGTGTCAGGACTGACAGGATCTCAGAATACCGGCAAGCTGTTCTTTTTCTTTTGTTGAGTCTACTGGAGAGTGGGGATCTGGACCACAGTTCCAGATAGATGAAGTAACAAGTAAAGTTACGTAATGTTTCTCATCACAATATGTTATATGATTTTATCATCCTCATCTTGAACCATCAGATGTCTATGATGATGATTAGTAAATAAATGTTGTAGTATTGTAACTCATAGTTCTGTCGTTATCTTTTAATTCCAATTGTGCATACGTGTTGTGTGTGTACATTGGTGGGGGTTCACTTACACACCAAGGAAGGGAGCAGTCAGGGAGAAAAACCTGTACTGAGAATAGTCGTCTATATTCATATATTTAGACTTAAACATCTATCTCAGCTAAACTTCTCTTTCCTGATCCTTGGCGAATATTCAGCACAGTTCATTTCAATTTTGTAACGAGCCACTAGGAACTGTACGTTGGATATTCAAGGGCTTAATCTGTAGTTCAGCCATATAGATTTTGTCCCTAGTCAGTTTCTGACTATCTGGGGTTGCTCGCCAGTGAATAATACATTCATCTAGCCGGTGGGGCACCCCGACTTCTGACAGATTTGGGGTCCAGTCCGCGATCCTGAACCAGGATTCTAGTAATCATAGTGATTCTACTAGACCCTAGACAAACGATTTTTCAAAGTTAACTCTTGTAATCTTCAGTCATCAAAATAGACTATCATCAAATGTAGCTACTTTTAGTTGAGGAAGTTTCAGAGTACATATATAACTTTTCAAAAGTATAACAGATAAGAACTTATGAGAAAACTACCATCATCTATCATTTAGTGTTATCATTAATCATTTATTGATAATTGGACACTTTAATCATATTTACATTGATGTGTTTGATGATTTAACTGCTTGACTGATTTGCAATTTTATGCTAATATATGCCATGTTCATTTTGACATGTATGCAGTGCATTTTAATGTTTATTTAGATAAATATTACTGTTGATTACTGTGTAGTATATCTCTCACACTTACTTCACTGCTGTCGCCAGGTACTACTTGAATATTATTTTCAGTTGTCTTTCACTCTATACACATTGGATAGCGTAGACTGTCAGTAGTTAACTCTTGTCTTTCTAGCTTAGATCTGATTTTTGATATATACATAGGAGCTTATCTGAATATAGTCCTTTGCAATTATGGCCTTACGTTACCGGAATCCCGAAGAGGACATGAAGGCGCGCGCAGATTTCTCAGAGTCCGCGAAAGGGTGGGGCATAAGAAAAGGCTTAAAGGGGGAGCAACTAGAAATGTATATCACAGCTGAGTTAGAATGGTGGGACCAAGAAGAAGAAATTATGTTTAAAGAAAATGATGAGTTCTTTGGAGCACAAGAGCGTAGCAAAACTGAAGAAGCAGAGATTAATAAACAGCATATGGAAACAGTCAATGTGGAGAAGCTAACCTTTCTAGCGGAACATAAGGTAGGAGATACGGATGTTCACCCAACCAGGAAGGAAGGGACATCGTTGCCAACCACCGCGGAATCAGAGTTAGTGGACCGGGAACTACAGGTTCTCATTCGACCCTGTCCTAAACGGAAAATAGGGAAGAAAAAACGTGCCAAAGGCACTTCAAACAGTCACAAACGTGATAACTGTTTGTACCACGGCAATGGTGGTTTAACTGTACAGGACCTTCAGGAAAACCACTTGACTTCTATGAGAAATGAATCTCGAGAGAAAGAGGAACTGAAGACAACCTTTAATGAGGTCGCAGGCGGAGACCTAGCCGATTCTCACATTCCCTTCTGTTCACAGAATCATGAAGTGGAATTACATCTGACTGAAATAGGGAGGATGGAAGTAACGGAATCCCAGGTGAATTTCATTACTGCAACGCGGGAAGAATCACTAATTATCAGTTCAGATAATTTAACTGGTCCGCCAGTACAAGACTCCCAGGAATCTCATTTTACTTCAACGAGAGGTGAAACTCAAGAGGAAGATGACCTGAGGACATCTTTTAAGGAGGTCGGAGATCGAAAGGTAACCGACTTTATTATTCCCTTCAGCTCAGGAGAGGATGAAGTGGGATTAAATTTGACTGACAGAGGGATGAAGGAAGACCCGGAACCCCTTGTGATCTTTGAGGCTGCAGCTCAGGAAAAGACACTAGACATCAGTTCAAATGATTTACGTAATGTGATGGATTGCTTAGACAGCCCATCACAGGAGTTACCTCAACTGGACTTAGCCCATGAAAGCACGACCAGAGAGGAACATCCAGACCAGGAAACATTTCCAGTTGTTATCTCGGAGCATACCAGTTCGGAGACTCAGGAAACACAGGGAATTGTTAGTAGCCAGAATATGGACTCTGATATTGTGCAGACAACATTGTCTGTAGTTGCTAAAGAAGAAAATTCTTTGCACAAGATGGAGGAAGAAACGCCTATCATCTCATTAGCTGAAGTTATCAGGGAATTCCAGCAACAGGAACCTGAAGTAACAGAAGTCAAGAGTGGTTTGGAATCAACACGCTTAGGACTCAATCTACCCTTCAGTCAGGTCGATTTGATAGGAGTAGATCAGCTATTTGTGGATACTTTATTCAAAAGTAACACCACTTTATCGCCCTGGAGTAACTATGTTATTTCTCAAGGCTGGACAACTTGGCACACTAAATTTCCAATTTCTAGCACGGTTTTCACACGAAACTCTAATGCAGAGAAACTCAGCCCGTTAACTGATTATCAGGGGAAGAAACCGCGACACCGAGGAGGGAAAATTGTTACGCCCAACTTTGAAGGAAGAAAGCGCCAGTTGAATTTATATCATGGGACCATGATGTGTAACATTATTCCTTTCAAAAGGAAGTTATTGATGGATCAGTTGAGAATCTATAACGGACGGAGGAAAATCACGGAGACAAGCTTTGCTGGGGCCAGCTTATGCAAGACCTCACTACGGGTACATCCTCGGCTGAAAGGAGTAAATCACGTGAGTGAATGGTGTAAAACAATTGCTGCCCAGAGGCGTAGAAGAATCCCGTTGATTGTGATCTTTCCCAGAGGGGTAAAATTACAACCTCCTGACAATTACCGGATTTTACCAAGCTATTGCATGGAATCCCGGCCGAAAACCAGGTACAAGGATCTATCCAGAGTATCTTTGGGTTATGGAAATGGGACGTCTTTATGCAGAAGCAGGACAACCCACTGCCACAAGGAATATTGGAAACCTTTAGGCAGATACAGAACGGAGAGTGCTTAGGCATTATTCTGGGATGTACGGCGTGCTTTGACAAAAGATTTCTGGTAGAAACTTTTTTTTTAAGGGGAAAGCTCTGTCACGAATTGGCCGCCTTAACATCCCAGAATATTTTTCTCGGTCTCCAAATTTGAGAGGCAAAATTGAGAAAGAATGAATTAATCACACTACTCCAAAATTATCTAGTCGTGAGGTAAGATTATTCACAAAAAGCCTCTAGCCATGACGTAAGCTTGCAGATGGCAAGTAAAATGGCAACTAGATAATTAGTATACACCTTGGGAAACTGCTGACCCAGACATGCTGAATCAACAATGAACTGGGCCATGGACTGTGTAATTAAAACCACCCAGGCGTGAACAACATTGACACAGGGAGAGATAATGGCCCCAGGGCGGTACACAAGCCCTGTCCACTCGGACTGGCAGACTCTGCAAGGTGTGAAATCACTGATAAGACTGTGAAACTGATCTGGGGCTGGCAACGCAAAACCATCCAGGTGTGACACTATGGTGAGGGTTAGTGGTTAAAAGAATTTTTATGACTGGACAGACTTGGACTTAATTGCAATTACTGTCAGGAGGAGATAAGAAGAATTTATGACGGGACTGCCAAAGAGATAATAGTGTCTCAGATACTGTCTGCTTGACTCAGCTTAAATAAGGGTCCCTAGCCTGTTTTAAGTTAGATTAAGTTTGACTTCAGAACAGGTGAGAAGAGAGAGTAAATGTAGATTTCTTAGTAACTAAGTATTTTAGGTGTATGTACTGAATTCCAGTCTATATCTGATCTAGGTTATTGCAAGAACTATCATTGTCATAGATTACTTGAGTGTGCGTTCTAAGTTCTGTGTTCAATATCATTGTGCTTCATGTATTACTCTTCTGAGAAGTAGAAACTTATGGAAGGCAGGTCTTGTCTAGATATACTTGAGGTGTCGTAGCAGATGCTTGCCATCTCTTTCTAAACTAGACTAGTTGCTTTTTTGGTGTGTGCATTTGTTGTACAGAATATAGTCAACTGACTATTTATTTAATTCTTACAACAGCAGGTGATTAAACCGGGCAGCTCAGCAAATATAGCTGGTCTGTGTGGTAACTTCAATTAGACTTGTTGTATATCTCATTTGGTAGCTATACAATATTAGTACTCATTAATAATGCCTGATGCTATTATGTGAGTATCATCATATGTCCATCTCGAAGTAACATAATGTTTACGGATATGTTGGATGTATGTATGTGTAATTTCACAAACTAACTAGTGCATTATGCTATTATGTTAAAGTATCATAATATGTCTAGTTTAATTAATGTTTTATGTGTATTTCATGTTTGGTATATTGATTGTCATATGCTAGCCTATCAATATGACGTGTTATATTATGGTGTGCGCATTGGCACACTAACCATCGATTGCATTTGTAGCAGAGGTGTAATGGTACAGACATTACCCACAAAGGTCATGGGGTATATGGTGCTAAACTTTCTCAGTGCATTGTGGGCGTGCGTCCACGGTAATGCAGGGAAACCTGGCACAACTACTGGTCACGGCTTGTAAGCCCGGATGACCTGGCATTGTTATAATACACTTACCGACCCTGTGAGCTGCTAAACTAACATTGGACGGAGCGGCTGTACGACACAGAATTTCTGTACTAGCGACATGGACATGGGGCGGCAGAAATGTAATCATTACAGGCGTGTGAGACAATTGAAAAGCCCGTCCCAGACTAACGACAGTAGGGAGAAGGAGGATGGTGAACACCGTAGAGCTGGAAGATAAACTTGGCCAGACTGGTCATTGTATATGTTTGTGTTATGATATGTTTTAATTAGGATTGCGCTGATGTAGAACTGATATAACACATTCTTGACTTTCTTTCAAGCTCTCACAAGGAGCCCTATGTTATAGATCTCAAGACTAGAGACTACTGACTAGGAGTGTCAGGACTGACAGGATCTCAGAATACCGGCAAGCTGTTCTTTTTCTTTTGTTGAGTCTACTGGAGAGTGGGGATCTGGACCACAGTTCCAGATAGATGAAGTAACAAGTAAAGTTACGTAATGTTTCTCATCACAATATGTTATATGATTTTATCATCCTCATCTTGAACCATCAGATGTCTATGATGATGATTAGTAAATAAATGTTGTAGTATTGTAACTCATAGTTCTGTCGTTATCTTTTAATTCCAATTGTGCATACGTGTTGTGTGTGTACATTGGTGGGGGTTCACTTACACACCAAGGAAGGGAGCAGTCAGGGAGAAAAACCTGTACTGAGAATAGTCGTCTATATTCATATATTTAGACTTAAACATCTATCTCAGCTAAACTTCTCTTTCCTGATCCTTGGCGAATATTCAGCACAGTTCATTTCAATTTTGTAACGAGCCACTAGGAACTGTACGTTGGATATTCAAGGGCTTAATCTGTAGTTCAGCCATATAGATTTTGTCCCTAGTCAGTTTCTGACTATCTGGGGTTGCTCGCCAGTGAATAATACATTCATCTAGCCGGTGGGGCACCCCGACTTCTGACAGATTTGGGGTCCAGTCCGCGATCCTGAACCAGGATTCTAGTAATCATAGTGATTCTACTAGACCCTAGACAAACGATTTTTCAAAGTTAACTCTTGTAATCTTCAGTCATCAAAATAGACTATCATCAAATGTAGCTACTTTTAGTTGAGGAAGTTTCAGAGTACATATATAACTTTTCAAAAGTATAACAGATAAGAACTTATGAGAAAACTACCATCATCTATCATTTAGTGTTATCATTAATCATTTATTGATAATTGGACACTTTAATCATATTTACATTGATGTGTTTGATGATTTAACTGCTTGACTGATTTGCAATTTTATGCTAATATATGCCATGTTCATTTTGACATGTATGCAGTGCATTTTAATGTTTATTTAGATAAATATTACTGTTGATTACTGTGTAGTATATCTCTCACACTTACTTCACTGCTGTCGCCAGGTACTACTTGAATATTATTTTCAGTTGTCTTTCACTCTATACACATTGGATAGCGTAGACTGTCAGTAGTTAACTCTTGTCTTTCTAGCTTAGATCTGATTTTTGATATATACATAGGAGCTTATCTGAATATAGTCCTTTGCAATTATGGCCTTACGTTACCGGAATCCCGAAGAGGACATGAAGGCGCGCGCAGATTTCTCAGAGTCCGCGAAAGGGTGGGGCATAAGAAAAGGCTTAAAGGGGGAGCAACTAGAAATGTATATCACAGCTGAGTTAGAATGGTGGGACCAAGAAGAAGAAATTATGTTTAAAGAAAATGATGAGTTCTTTGGAGCACAAGAGCGTAGCAAAACTGAAGAAGCAGAGATTAATAAACAGCATATGGAAACAGTCAATGTGGAGAAGCTAACCTTTCTAGCGGAACATAAGGTAGGAGATACGGATGTTCACCCAACCAGGAAGGAAGGGACATCGTTGCCAACCACCGCGGAATCAGAGTTAGTGGACCGGGAACTACAGGTTCTCATTCGACCCTGTCCTAAACGGAAAATAGGGAAGAAAAAACGTGCCAAAGGCACTTCAAACAGTCACAAACGTGATAACTGTTTGTACCACGGCAATGGTGGTTTAACTGTACAGGACCTTCAGGAAAACCACTTGACTTCTATGAGAAATGAATCTCGAGAGAAAGAGGAACTGAAGACAACCTTTAATGAGGTCGCAGGCGGAGACCTAGCCGATTCTCACATTCCCTTCTGTTCACAGAATCATGAAGTGGAATTACATCTGACTGAAATAGGGAGGATGGAAGTAACGGAATCCCAGGTGAATTTCATTACTGCAACGCGGGAAGAATCACTAATTATCAGTTCAGATAATTTAACTGGTCCGCCAGTACAAGACTCCCAGGAATCTCATTTTACTTCAACGAGAGGTGAAACTCAAGAGGAAGATGACCTGAGGACATCTTTTAAGGAGGTCGGAGATCGAAAGGTAACCGACTTTATTATTCCCTTCAGCTCAGGAGAGGATGAAGTGGGATTAAATTTGACTGACAGAGGGATGAAGGAAGACCCGGAACCCCTTGTGATCTTTGAGGCTGCAGCTCAGGAAAAGACACTAGACATCAGTTCAAATGATTTACGTAATGTGATGGATTGCTTAGACAGCCCATCACAGGAGTTACCTCAACTGGACTTAGCCCATGAAAGCACGACCAGAGAGGAACATCCAGACCAGGAAACATTTCCAGTTGTTATCTCGGAGCATACCAGTTCGGAGACTCAGGAAACACAGGGAATTGTTAGTAGCCAGAATATGGACTCTGATATTGTGCAGACAACATTGTCTGTAGTTGCTAAAGAAGAAAATTCTTTGCACAAGATGGAGGAAGAAACGCCTATCATCTCATTAGCTGAAGTTATCAGGGAATTCCAGCAACAGGAACCTGAAGTAACAGAAGTCAAGAGTGGTTTGGAATCAACACGCTTAGGACTCAATCTACCCTTCAGTCAGGTCGATTTGATAGGAGTAGATCAGCTATTTGTGGATACTTTATTCAAAAGTAACACCACTTTATCGCCCTGGAGTAACTATGTTATTTCTCAAGGCTGGACAACTTGGCACACTAAATTTCCAATTTCTAGCACGGTTTTCACACGAAACTCTAATGCAGAGAAACTCAGCCCGTTAACTGATTATCAGGGGAAGAAACCGCGACACCGAGGAGGGAAAATTGTTACGCCCAACTTTGAAGGAAGAAAGCGCCAGTTGAATTTATATCATGGGACCATGATGTGTAACATTATTCCTTTCAAAAGGAAGTTATTGATGGATCAGTTGAGAATCTATAACGGACGGAGGAAAATCACGGAGACAAGCTTTGCTGGGGCCAGCTTATGCAAGACCTCACTACGGGTACATCCTCGGCTGAAAGGAGTAAATCACGTGAGTGAATGGTGTAAAACAATTGCTGCCCAGAGGCGTAGAAGAATCCCGTTGATTGTGATCTTTCCCAGAGGGGTAAAATTACAACCTCCTGACAATTACCGGATTTTACCAAGCTATTGCATGGAATCCCGGCCGAAAACCAGGTACAAGGATCTATCCAGAGTATCTTTGGGTTATGGAAATGGGACGTCTTTATGCAGAAGCAGGACAACCCACTGCCACAAGGAATATTGGAAACCTTTAGGCAGATACAGAACGGAGAGTGCTTAGGCATTATTCTGGGATGTACGGCGTGCTTTGACAAAAGATTTCTGGTAGAAACTTTTTTTTTAAGGGGAAAGCTCTGTCACGAATTGGCCGCCTTAACATCCCAGAATATTTTTCTCGGTCTCCAAATTTGAGAGGCAAAATTGAGAAAGAATGAATTAATCACACTACTCCAAAATTATCTAGTCGTGAGGTAAGATTATTCACAAAAAGCCTCTAGCCATGACGTAAGCTTGCAGATGGCAAGTAAAATGGCAACTAGATAATTAGTATACACCTTGGGAAACTGCTGACCCAGACATGCTGAATCAACAATGAACTGGGCCATGGACTGTGTAATTAAAACCACCCAGGCGTGAACAACATTGACACAGGGAGAGATAATGGCCCCAGGGCGGTACACAAGCCCTGTCCACTCGGACTGGCAGACTCTGCAAGGTGTGAAATCACTGATAAGACTGTGAAACTGATCTGGGGCTGGCAACGCAAAACCATCCAGGTGTGACACTATGGTGAGGGTTAGTGGTTAAAAGAATTTTTATGACTGGACAGACTTGGACTTAATTGCAATTACTGTCAGGAGGAGATAAGAAGAATTTATGACGGGACTGCCAAAGAGATAATAGTGTCTCAGATACTGTCTGCTTGACTCAGCTTAAATAAGGGTCCCTAGCCTGTTTTAAGTTAGATTAAGTTTGACTTCAGAACAGGTGAGAAGAGAGAGTAAATGTAGATTTCTTAGTAACTAAGTATTTTAGGTGTATGTACTGAATTCCAGTCTATATCTGATCTAGGTTATTGCAAGAACTATCATTGTCATAGATTACTTGAGTGTGCGTTCTAAGTTCTGTGTTCAATATCATTGTGCTTCATGTATTACTCTTCTGAGAAGTAGAAACTTATGGAAGGCAGGTCTTGTCTAGATATACTTGAGGTGTCGTAGCAGATGCTTGCCATCTCTTTCTAAACTAGACTAGTTGCTTTTTTGGTGTGTGCATTTGTTGTACAGAATATAGTCAACTGACTATTTATTTAATTCTTACAACAGCAGGTGATTAAACCGGGCAGCTCAGCAAATATAGCTGGTCTGTGTGGTAACTTCAATTAGACTTGTTGTATATCTCATTTGGTAGCTATACAATATTAGTACTCATTAATAATGCCTGATGCTATTATGTGAGTATCATCATATGTCCATCTCGAAGTAACATAATGTTTACGGATATGTTGGATGTATGTATGTGTAATTTCACAAACTAACTAGTGCATTATGCTATTATGTTAAAGTATCATAATATGTCTAGTTTAATTAATGTTTTATGTGTATTTCATGTTTGGTATATTGATTGTCATATGCTAGCCTATCAATATGACGTGTTATATTATGGTGTGCGCATTGGCACACTAACCATCGATTGCATTTGTAGCAGAGGTGTAATGGTACAGACATTACCCACAAAGGTCATGGGGTATATGGTGCTAAACTTTCTCAGTGCATTGTGGGCGTGCGTCCACGGTAATGCAGGGAAACCTGGCACAACTACTGGTCACGGCTTGTAAGCCCGGATGACCTGGCATTGTTATAATACACTTACCGACCCTGTGAGCTGCTAAACTAACATTGGACGGAGCGGCTGTACGACACAGAATTTCTGTACTAGCGACATGGACATGGGGCGGCAGAAATGTAATCATTACAGGCGTGTGAGACAATTGAAAAGCCCGTCCCAGACTAACGACAGTAGGGAGAAGGAGGATGGTGAACACCGTAGAGCTGGAAGATAAACTTGGCCAGACTGGTCATTGTATATGTTTGTGTTATGATATGTTTTAATTAGGATTGCGCTGATGTAGAACTGATATAACACATTCTTGACTTTCTTTCAAGCTCTCACAAGGAGCCCTATGTTATAGATCTCAAGACTAGAGACTACTGACTAGGAGTGTCAGGACTGACAGGATCTCAGAATACCGGCAAGCTGTTCTTTTTCTTTTGTTGAGTCTACTGGAGAGTGGGGATCTGGACCACAGTTCCAGATAGATGAAGTAACAAGTAAAGTTACGTAATGTTTCTCATCACAATATGTTATATGATTTTATCATCCTCATCTTGAACCATCAGATGTCTATGATGATGATTAGTAAATAAATGTTGTAGTATTGTAACTCATAGTTCTGTCGTTATCTTTTAATTCCAATTGTGCATACGTGTTGTGTGTGTACATTGGTGGGGGTTCACTTACACACCAAGGAAGGGAGCAGTCAGGGAGAAAAACCTGTACTGAGAATAGTCGTCTATATTCATATATTTAGACTTAAACATCTATCTCAGCTAAACTTCTCTTTCCTGATCCTTGGCGAATATTCAGCACAGTTCATTTCAATTTTGTAACGAGCCACTAGGAACTGTACGTTGGATATTCAAGGGCTTAATCTGTAGTTCAGCCATATAGATTTTGTCCCTAGTCAGTTTCTGACTATCTGGGGTTGCTCGCCAGTGAATAATACATTCATCTAGCCGGTGGGGCACCCCGACTTCTGACACTGATCTTCCATAGAATAGCATTGCCTAAAGCCAGCTTACTGTGACATAAGAATGTTTTCACTTTCAATGTACCACTGAAGTCTGTGACTGATGTTTGATGAAGTCTGTGATTGATGCTCTATTGTTGTGCAGAGACAGCTGGTGAGGCTAAATGGTCTGTAGCTTTGGAACTGTCTTTCCCTGATTTCAGGAGGGGTATCATGATTGATTCTCTCCAGGCTTGTGGAACTCTGCCTAAGGTCCAGCTGTTATTGAAGATCTGCAACATCTTTGTTTTGGGCTATGTTCTTAGGTTCTGGATCATTTCAGTTTTCTATTGCTATAAGTGAGGTTTTGCCAAGGTAAATTGGAGTAACATTCATTTGGTTTATTTTCATTAATTTTTATGTTTTAATTGTTGTTTCTTCCCTCTCTGGCTATCTTTGGGGACCTCATGATAATCTTTGGCCATTTATGAAGCTTATCTACAATTTATGATCTACTTTGCAGATTGATTTCTACCGGATGCCAATCAGGATTTTGAGAAGTTACAAACGACATTACAAACTACCTTTCTGTCCTGGTAAATCTAAACTAGCTGATGTAAGTAGCAGAAATATATGACAAAACAATAGATATTTTCCTCATTGAATACTATTACTTGTCCATCTTTTGAAGGGAGTGTGTCCCACCAGGTTTAGCATCTCAAAGATCACTGTGCCTGTCCTTAACATGCATTTGTGTATGGATTGCTTCCTCTAAACAAATTTCATCCAAGGTAACAGGCTCTATATAGCCGTGGGTAAGTATTCTTTCCTAAAATGTGCTCAGAGCAATGGCCCTATGACGAACTACAATTAATTTCCAACTGCTGTGGGATTTTAATGTGCATGACTTGCACATTGATAAACACATAGGGGCATTTATAACATCAGATGGGATGTGCACAACAGAGGTTAAGAACAGAATAGAGTAAGCAAAAGCTGCATTTAAGAAAATGAGAAGTATGTTATGCAATACGTCACTAACATTGAATGTAAGAAAGAGAGTGCTGAAATGCTATAAAGAACCTTTTTTGCTGTATGCCAGTGAATCTTGGAATGTAAATGAACAAATTAGGAAGAACTTGGAAGCAACAGAAATGTGGTTCCTGAGACGAATGTTGGAAATTTCTTGGATGGCCAGAGTAACTAACAACAATTGCCTGAAATGGGCTAATGAAACTAGAATGTTATATACAACAATAAGAAAGAGACAAACAACTTTCTTTGGTCATGTAATGAGAACATCGTGACGACTAGAAAGATCAGAGGGAAGAGAGGCAGAGGGCGACCATGAGAAATGGTGTTGGATAGATTAAGACAGTGTTGTCATGAACGTCTATGCCAGCTGGCAGGGCACTTGATTGATTGAATTTGCACATGGGACCTCTGGTTTGTCTCCCTTATCAGGTAACAGATCTCATTACTCAAGCTCGGGGGGGGGGGGGGGGGGGGGGTGATATATCATTAGATACCAGTTGGTCTTGGGAAAAATTCCCAGCTCTGTGCTGAGATCGAACTGGGTAGCTTTTGAAATTGAGAAACCTTTTTTCAGCCACAGCTTCCCCTCATGGAGTACAGTTAATGTTTTTTTTCCCCCCGCATACCCTTTACAGGACATCGCTGTCAACATCAGCATCTTTCAGCTGATTGTTGATTTCTTGGCAAGATTACGCTCAGTAGTTTGCCATTGCTTTCTGAGCGACCGGCTCACATACCCCGTAATTTACTGACGCGGAGAGAACCGCTACTGATTCTTGCTCACGTCACATTACTCACGAGAGTATACGGGGTTAACGGAGAAAGTCATGTAACCCCTAGACCAGGGAGACCGACAGTTAATGTTTAGCTTTTCTTATATAGAAAGTTTAGCATATCCATCCACAGGCTCCCCTCATAGAATACAGTTGTTTAGCTGTCCTTATATAAAAAATTTAGCTTATCCATCCACAGCTTCCCCTCATAAATAATTGATGTACAAAAGATGAGTGTTGGAGGGGCCGAATGTAAGTCTGACATAGTAGCATGTGTTCAAAGCAAGTGAACGCAAAAAAACTATTTTTTAAAATAAAAAATTCTGGCACAATCTTAAGGATAGGAAACAGTGGAATCTGGATCATTCCATGCAAGTGGTGCAAAACTACTGGATGAGGCGGGAACATTGATTTGATTGATCCTTCTCCATAATTCAGGGAACACATAGTAGCTTCAGAATTGACTTTTCCTTTGGGAAGGGCTCATATGTGTAGTCCTAACACTTTATTATGTGTGTATGTATAATCCAGACACTTTATTATGGTGGATATATATATATATATATATATATATATATATATATATATATATATATATATATATATATATATATATATATATATATATATAGTCCTGACACTTTATTATGGTGTACATGTACATTCCTAACACTTTTTGGTGCATATGCACATACTCTATTATGGTTTCTAAATTTGTTTTGTGTGTGTGTTTTTAAAAATAATTTCTATAAATATTGTGTTTCTTTTTTCTATAATTTTTGTGGTTTTTTGTTTTTTTGGTTTCTGTAATCGTTTTGCATTGTGTCATCTTCCAGGCGATTGCCAGACATTTCCAAACTATTCCAGTCTTGGAGAAGGAGTGTATAGTCAAAAAAGTTTATTATGGTGTATATGAATGGTTCTAACACTTTATTATGGTGTATATGTACATTTCTAACACTTTTTGGTGTGTATGTGTAGTCCTAATAATCTATTATTGTTTCTATATTCGTTTTGTGTGTATGCTTTAAAAATAAATAAAAAATACATATTTTGTTTAATTTATCTATAATTTTTGTGTTTGTTTCTGTAATTGTTTTGCATTTTGTCATCTTGCAAGCGGTTGCCAGTCATTTCCGAACTATTCCAGTCATGGAGGAGTGCCTAGTTTATCATGATTCGCCTAAATACAGATCATCACAAGAAAAGGACAGGGACACTGAAATTAGCAACATGGAATGTTCGGACGTTAAGCGACGACGGAAAATTAGATAACATCAAAAAAGAAATGGAAAAAGAGAAGATTAATGCAATATGGAAAGGTACAGGGATTAAGACGGGAGAGGACTGTAAGATTATTTATTCAGGGGGAGAAGAATGGCAAAGAGGTGTAGCAATTATCTTGTATCAGTAAACTTCAAAATCTGTTTAAAGATATTTGGCTGTGTCAGACACAGTTTTGTTAGTAAAATTAATTGGCAGACTTTTTAACATAAACATCATTCAATTATATGCTCCAACAGGAGAATGCAGTGAAGATAGTATAGAGGAATTTTATGATGACATGAAGTCTGCTTTGAAGAAATGTAAAAATTCAGAAATAAATATCATAAAGGGTGACTTCAATGCAAAAGTAGGAAGTCAAGGTGATGGATGCACAGTAGGAAACCATTGTTTGGGAGAGAGAAACAAAAGAGGATACAGATTTGTAGAATGGGCAAAAGAGCAGGAAATGATTGTAGGAAACACCTGGTTTAAACAATACCCTAGAAGATTATGGACATGGAGGAGTCCTGACAGCAGGATTAGAAACCAGATTGATTACATTCTCCCCAGGAAGGTTAACCCAGTCAACAAATGCCCGCAGAAGTCGGATGTGTCGGCCTAACGGCGCAAGAACGCAGCTCTGCTGTAAACAGGCACAACGCAATCACGTCCGGAAAAAAACTCCGGATGAACGAAGAAGAAGAAGATTACATTCTGATTAGCAGAAGCTTTCGAAATGCGTTAACAATTGCAAAAACAGTTCCCAGTGCAGATGATTATGGTGATCACAGACTACTTACAGGTACATTGAGGGTAAAATTAAAGAAACTCAAATGTATAACAGGAAACACTAAATATGAACTGTGTACATTGAGAAATGACAAGGAAATACAAAATAAATTCAACATAGAAGTACAGAACAGATTTGGTATATTGTCTGATCTAGAGATTCTATTTCAAGATGTTGATGGTCAAAATTGCATAGAAATTGAAAAACAACACAAGTATCAAAATATCAAATCAATGCACAAAAGAATTCAGGAACTTATTAATAAAAGAACAAGTACATCAGCAGGCTGTCTAAAAACTAAAGATGGCAAAATCATAATAGATAAAGATCAGATTCTACATGTATGATTAGATTATGTAAAAACACTTTATGATGATAACAGAGATGAACAGTATGATATTTAGTTTAATAATGAAGGACTGCCAATTTTGAAGATGGAGGTTCGGAATGTTCTTAAACATATGAAAGCTGTCAAGACCCCTGGTTTAGATAACATCACAACAGAAATGATTAATGCTGTAGCCTAGCGTTTACTGCTAGGATGGAAAATAGACCAAAGTAGATACAAAATAGACCTCTCTGAATATAGAGTCTAACCACTGCTGAAGAAGCGATTAAAAGGCTTGCAATTCTAGACGGGCGATTTCCAAATTCCCAGAATGGATCACTATTTCTAAACAGTGCCAGGCGGAAAGTTATGATGACCACCGTTCTTAAAGAAAGACAGTACGTCTTTACACAACGACAAAAAGAAAGTGACAGCCACTGAAAAATAGCGAACATTGACTGTATCCCTCACCTCATGTTGTACAAATATGTTCCTTACCTCGAACAGAAATATCCATCACTTGATGGAGAATTGATCCTCATGTCATTCAGCTGTGTCCCTCACTGCATACAGATGTGTCCCTCATATTGTACAACTGGTCAACTTGCTCTGACAACTTCCCCACTGGTTCTCACAACTTGTCGAATTGCCCTATCAACTTGCCCACTGGAACTCACAACTTCCTCACAGGCTAACAAATTTTCCACTTGCTATTACAACATGTTGACTGCCTCTCACAAAATACAGTCGAGTCCACTTAAGTCGAACTCGGATAACTAGAATTTCGCTTAAGTCCCGGCCAAGATCCTTTATCTTTGTATAAAAATTCCTGATAAGTCGAATTCGGTTAACTCGATTTTCAGATTAGTCGAACATAAAAATGAATTACCGACTATATAAATGTCCACGTTTAAGTCGAACTGTTCATTTCACCCCCCACCCCTCCCCCCAAAAAAGAAAAAAAAATTGTTTCGCGAAAGAATTATTTTTAGTCAGCCCGGAGAACAATCTTGCACACACGATATGTTGCTACATGTCAACAATGGCCGCTAGTGGACGAAAGCTTAAAACTTTGACTTTAAAAAGAAAGATTGAGCTGTTGGAAGAGGTTGAACATAGTGGGAAAAAGAAAGTGGATATAGCTAGAGAATTTGGTATTCCTACATCGACACTTTCCGGCATTTTTAAGCATAAAGACCACTACAAACAATTGTTTTTTGAATGTCAAATCGACAGTGATAGGCAGAGAGCTAGAAGAACTGCTGCGTGTGATTTTGTTGATGCTGCCCTTTTAAAATGGTTCACTGTGATTAGATCGGCAAATGTACCAGTAAATGGGCCTTTACTTATTGCAAAAGCAGAAGAATTTGCACTTCTTGGAGGTCAGACAGACTGGAATTGTAGTGCTGGCTGGTTGGATCATTTTAAAAAACAACATTGCATCACTTACAAGAATGTGTGTGGAGAGAAACAGTCAGTCGATGGTTCTTGCCTGTAGTTGATGTCTCTGTAAATGAGAATTCCACACCATCAGTGAGCAGTGAAAGCAATATTACTGACATTTCAGTAGAGGCATTACTTGCTAGATTGTTTGATCCAGAGGAGTTTGTGAACATTGACAATGATGTTTCTACTAGTGCCACTCTTTCAAGCACTGATATTATAGGGCTATATATGCCAATCATTCAACCAACAGACCCTTCCAGCCCTGACTCTGATGATGATGATGACTGTGGGCTGCAACCACAACCTGCATCACAGTCAGATAATTTGGCATCAATTGACAAAATTGACATTTACATGATGCAGAATGGATGTTCAGATGATGCAGTCTCACCATTTTGTGCGCTTAAACAGGCAATGGGAAGACATTTTTCACAAGTCAAGAAGTAAAGCAAAATCACAGACTTTTTCTTTAATTAATTTGAAAATTTTCAACATTAAACATTTCAACATTTCTGATATTGTATTGCTATTTATTTGTTCACTAACTGTGTTTCCTAAGTGGTACAATCATTTTACTCAATGCTACTGCATGGTATTAGTGTAAATTGGTGTAAATATGTGCAGTCTGGATAAGTAAAACAAATTCCTTCAGCCCCTGCGACTTCTACTTATCCAGACTCCACTGTACCCACTTACTCATACAAACTTGCCCACTAGCTTTTACAACTTGTAGAATAGCTTGACTACTTGACCATTTATGGTTACAACGTGCCCCAACAACTTGTCCACTGACTCTCACATCTTGTCGACTTGCCATATCAACTTGCACACTAGCTCTAACAACTTCCTCACTTGCTCTCACAACTTGTCGAATACTTAATGAAACAACAAGAACCACCACTGCATAATAAAACATTTCTTCTTCTTCAGCATTCCGAGCCATTGAGGTTCTTTGCTGCAGATACAATCCGTCTTCATTCGTCTCTCTGGTTGACCTTCTCTTGCCAGTCGTTGATTCCAAGTGCTTGTAGGTCTGTACATGTATTATCTCTCCACCGCCTTCTTGGTCTACCTCGGGGTCTACGGTCATTTATTTCCTCAGTGTAAGCGAGTTTTGTTTCACTATTATCTTCCATTCTTTCTGTGCCCAGCTATTGTAGTCTATTAGCCTTCATGATACCAGTGATTAGCGGGGACTTAAACAGATCATAAATGTCTTTGTTACTTCTTCTTTTCCACTCTCCACTTTGTGTATCCCTAATGGGTCCAAAGATGTGTCTTAAAACTCTGTTCTCAAAGATTTGTAGCAAGGCTTCATCTCCTTTCGTTGTACTCCAGGTTTCAGAGCCATACAGCACAACTGGTCTGATCAGTGTTTTGTATATTGTGATCTTGGTGTTATGAGATAGCGCCTTTGATTTTAGTAGATGTTGTAGTGCATAGTATATCTTATTTCCAGAATTGATTCTAGTTTGTATTTCTTCCCTTATGATGTTGGAGCAGTCTTGAAGTGAGTCAATATTTCCAATGTCTTTTGTTCATGTTCCCCTATAATATCTATATCATCTGCATAACCAAGTAGCCAGTGTAGGATTTACGTATAAGCTACACAAGCTATAGCTTGGGGCCCCCAAGAAAGTGGGGGGTCCAAAAAATATTGTCCGAGTGAGCAATTTGTCACTGACATAGAATATCTGGACTTATAAAGGGCCCCATATTTCATATAGCTTAGGGCCTTATCAAGTCTAAATCCGGCCCTGCAAGTAGCTTGGATGTTCCTCCAATATCACATTCCTCCTTTACCCTCCTTACAACTTTCTCTAGAGCCAGATTGAAGAGTAGCGGCGATAGTGCATCACCCTGTTTCAAGCCAGATGTTATTTGGAAAGGGTCTGATTTCCTGCCTTTATATGTTTACTATAATAATTATAAGTACCTTCCATGCATAGTCTGGTCATGTTGATTAACTTCCTTGGTATTCCTAATTCTCGCATAGCATTCCATAGACTATTCCTATGGACACTATCATAAGCCTTTTTAAAATCCACAAAAATGTTATATAGATCTCTTTTATATTCCCAATTTTTCTCGGCTATTTGTCGTAAGATAAATATCTGATCTATTGTTGATCTGTTTTGTCTAAAACCCGCCTGGTAGTCACCTAATATGTATTCCGCAAACGCCTGCTTTTCAATAAAGCTAAACTAATTCACAAAATCCTGCATCGGAATGCCCCAAATTACCTTTGGCCATTGTTTAAATATAATGCTAGACACAGTAACATTGACATTGGCACCTTGCCGTCTTGACAGACGATAGTTTGTGCTTTAAAAAGGCATAATAATTATTAATAACTTTTAACTATGGCGGTAGCGAGTGTGACTGATAAGGCCAATTTGCGCTGTAAATGTCCGTTCACAGTGGGTGCATGTGAACACGTGGTCATTTCCACCATCATGCACCATCTTACGTCTCAAACGCTTGGTGTGTGACTTTTCTGCAATAATTTTCTCCTTTGACTTTATTCCATTTCTGATATTTGCCCTCCATGCAACACGTTCAGCGGCGACTTGCTCCCAATGTGCATTATCAATGCCTGTTGTATCAATCATGTCCCGCTTACACACATCTTTGTATCGTAGTAGAGGCTGACCCTGAGATCTCTTACCCATCTGTAATTCACCAAAAAAGATATCCTTTGGTATTCTACCATCATCCATCCGCCTAAGATGTCCTATCCATCTAAGTCTACGAAGACTGAGCATGGAATAAACTGTCACACAACCTGATCTTTCCAATACTTCAGTATTTGTGATTTTGTCTTGCCACTTAATACCAAGAATTCTACGCAGACACCGCATATGAAAGCTGTTTAAATTGTTCTCTTGGTGTGAGTAAGTTGTCCAGGTTTCACTGCCATAGAGAAGAGTACTAAGGACACAGGCTTGATAGACAAGGACTTTTGTTTTGGCAGTAAGCTTCCTGTTCTCCCAGACTCTTTTTCTTAACCTGTTCATTGTTGTTGCTGCCTTACCAATCCGGATGTTGATTTCCTGACCCACTCTGAGGAAGAATTGCAATGTCTACTATCTGCATTCTCCAATGCTTGTTCTGAATTTGGTTTAACAATTAGCAAAAAGAAGACATAGACACAGTAAACGTTTAAATATACTACACATTCCGAAGCCTAGGATTGACTTATACAAAACAAGCTTAACGTACTCTGCAGCTCAGCTGTGGAACAATCTTCCACAAGAAATCAAAGACATCACCAATCCCTATTCATATAATCGCAAATTATTCGAACACTATCTCAATATGGATTACCTTCCCCCTTAATAATAGAGATAATAATAACAAAACTCTAGTATAACAGCCAGTCCCCTTTTTGTAGGCCAGTATATTCCACATGGCTAATAACAAGTGTCAGACCATTAATTATCTAATATTACTGAGTCGTGTAGTTTTGATGTTCGCATTTTGCCCATGCCTTTATAATGCATATCTTTTATATTGTTGCTGTTCTTTGTTAGCCTTGAATGTGTGAATGAAATAATGTATGAAAGAGAGTGATAGAAGGGCAGAATGTTAGACGGGCCTGCGTGCCCAATTCTTAACCCTTTGAAAATAAAGTTTGTTCGTTCGTTCTGAATATGGTTTTAGTCTAAATTAAACATTTAATTTATTTCCTTAAAAAAATATATTTAGCGACATTGTTAAATTCTCTGCAACTCTGCTTTAAAGCATTAGCAGAATAGGCCTACATACACCTGCTAGCCGAAACTCTGGTGGAAGTATCGATTTTAACACATACTTCACAACGGCCAAATTTCCCCTCCACAACTTACACTTATTACTACTACTTTTACAACTACTGTTACTATTATTATTACTACCACCACCACTGTTGCTGCTGCTGCTGCTACTGCTGCTGCTGCTACTGCTGCTGCTGCTGCTGCTGCTGCTGCTACTACTACTACTACTACTACTACTACTACTACTACTACTACTACTACTACTACTACTACTACTACTACTACTACTACTACAACAACTACAACTACTACTACTACTACTACTACTACTACTACTACTACTACTACTACTACTACTACTACTACTACTACTACTACTACTACAACTACAACTGTTAGTATTATTAATATTACTGCTACTAATAATACTGCTTCTGCTATTAATACTTGTCAGAGTCCTACTAACTAGGACATACTTCTGGCTTGCATTTCAAGACAGAGATGAAACAAATACACGTGTTCAAGAATGACACTTTCACGCACAGCACCAACAGTATTAAACGTTTTATTTACAACATAATACGCATGAGCAAACACAGAAGTTGCGCTCTTGGCAACTCGCAACTTGTACGTCGTTAGTTAGTTAATTAGTCGCAGTTCCAACTTCACAGCAACGGGTCGTCCCCATTATGCTCCGTTCCTGTGCCAGTGAAAATCACACAAACTGCTCCCCACTGCCCAATGTGAAAAGTGAAAAAGACAGGAGTCTCGACAAACAACAGCCCGCACAGATACACATCATCAGTATCACAGAGTAATAATCATTCATGAGAAATAATATAATATAGTAGCATAACATAGCTCTCACACTGTCTCCGCTCAAACACAGCTCGCTTCTCAACTCAACCACGCCAGCAATATTACAATCATATCTCAACGATCACGATACACTATCACTGCCCTATGTCTGTCCGTCTCGCTGTCCTGAACCCATCTGACCAACACAGGTACGTTTGGCCAGTTCACGGCTGCTCACAGTTCGTGAGACGCATGCGGTGTGGTGTGGTGCTGTGATCACAGGCCTTAGCCTCGGTGTGCGTTGACTGGCACTCAGCGATCCTGCTGCAGGACGTCAGGCTATCAGCCCTGTTCTCCTGTCTCCTCTTTGTACATGTCATACAGGATATTGGGTCCCTGACAATACTATTTCTACTTTTATTGCTGCTGTTGCCGCCTCTGCTGCTGATTTTTTTTTCTTTTATATTTCGCATATCTTTCACAGGACATCGCGGTCAACATCAGCATCTTTCAGCTGATTGTTGATTTCTTGGCAAGATTACGCTCAGTAGTTTGCCGTTGCTTTCTGAGCGACCGGTTCACATACCCCGTAAGTTACCAACTCGGCGAGAACCGCAACCGATTTTCGCGCATGTTACGTTACTCACTAGAATATACGGGATTACGAAGAAAGACGTTAACTTCTAGGCCAGGGAGATAGGCCAGCTGCTAATACTGCTACTAATACTACTAGTATGAATACTGCTACTACTATTGTTACTAATACCATCACTATTACAAATACTGTTACTATTACTACTGTTAGAATTAGTACTGCACTATTATTGGTACTACCACTACTATTATTACTAGAACTAATACTACTACTACTGTTACTTCTGCTATTATTACTACTACTGGTTCAACCACTACCAATACCCTCACTATTACAACTTCTGTTATGACTGCTACTACTATTATTATTAATGTCATTTCTTCTACTACTATTACTACTACTACAACCACTAGTACTATTATTACTACTGTTAATTCTACTAGTATTACTACTACTGTTAATGGC
Organism: Cepaea hortensis; assembly: GCA_963921405.1. Classification (NCBI taxonomy): domain Eukaryota; kingdom Metazoa; phylum Mollusca; class Gastropoda; order Stylommatophora; family Helicidae; genus Cepaea; species Cepaea hortensis. The sequence continues at coordinate 300,193,487 of OY992876.1, forward strand.
TATTACCACCACTACTATCACCTCTGACCTAGTAGGCCTACTATTATTATCGCCGCCACCACTAATACTACTACTACTATTGCTACTGTTACAAGTACTACAACAGTCAACACCAGCATTTGCTTTTTTTTTTTTTTTTAATCTTTTGCTGTTGTGATGTCTTGGCAAGTTTACCTTCAGTAGTTTGTCATTGCTTTCTGAATGACCGGCACCCATACCATGTAAATAACTAACGCAGCGCAGTCTGCTGCTAAATCGCGCGCAGCTGTGTTTCGAATGCGGGTATGGGGTATCACGAACCGCGTCCGTAACTTCTTCGCCACGGAGATGTCACTACAATTACTTTTTTTTTCCCGCATATCCTTTACAGGACATCGCTGTCAACAGCAGCATCTTTCAGCTATCTGTTGTCTTGGCAAGATTACGCTCAGTAGTTTGCCATTGCTTTCTGAGCGGCCGGTTAGTTATCCTGCAAGTCACCAGCGGGGGTCGAACCGCTTCCAGCTCTCGCCCGCTACGAGACTGCGTGATAAACGGGATTACGGAGAAAGTGTTGTAACCCCTCGGCCAGAGAGACCGACACTACAATTACTACTACACTATTAATGGAGATTTGAGAACTGAAGATGAGAACTGAGCGATTATGGCAATGCCTCGAGTGCAGTTCTTAACTCAATGAACCAACTCAAATGAAGCCCATCGTAGACTTGTTCATGCCTTGTTGCACTGCGCAGCTGAAATAGTATAGGGATGAAGTGGCCAGTCTCACGCCAACCCACTTTTGTGGTCTCTTAAAATATCATCATCATTATGTGCCATGCCCGTTAAGTTTGACTGTCATGCTTTACGCCATCTGACACTATCATCAGAGTCGTGGATCAGCACTGTGTTATTGTTTCGACCCTGCCACATGACCAAGCCATCCAGATATTTACTTCTCTGCCTTCCCTTGTTCTTTTCCTCTCAGCCTTGCCAGTTGTCACCGAGTTCTCTAGTTTGTTTCTTCTCATAACGTGTCCAAAAATGTTGATCTTCTACCTCTAATTTCTTTAATCAGTTTACGGTTTTAATCTGCTTCTTGTAGGTCTTGTTCATTAGTGTTTCTATCTGCCCGTGGTATTTTTTGCATTTTCCTCAGAAACCACATTTCCACTGTCGTTAGATATTTTTAAGGGGGGTGGGGGGTTGCACTCGCTCGCTTTGAACTCAAGCGTAGATCATACAAGCTACTTCTAGTAGTATTGGGCTTAATTTTGCGTGTAGATTAGCTTTCCTATTACCAATGTCCCTCCCCTTAAGGTGAACCCACTCCAACTTCAGAGGTATTTGTAATTTACGTCCCCAAGTCAAGGACGAGAAGTCAACAGTTTAGTCTCAAGTGAAAGAGTTGGTAGAACCCGCTACCTCAGCATCAGCACACCGGTTGTTTAAGAACAAGCGCACTTATCAATTCGGCCATGTTGACCTCCACTGCCATTAGATGTTCTTGACCGTGTCTGTTCATTGCCCATGTCTCACATCCATACAGCTCTATGTTACACTGCAACACTCTTTTTCTCGTTGCAATGGACATCAATTTATTGGTCAGTATGTTTTCCATCTAGCAAAAGGCTACCTTTGCCATAGTTATGCTTGTTCAAATCTCTTAAAATATGCATGGTAGGTAACAGAGTCTATAACAATATTTCATATTTTTTTCTTTTTACATTTTAATAAAATTTCATGTTTTTCTTAAGATTTGTTTGTGTTGTTGTTCCATGTGGAGACGCTGTTCTTGGTGTTTTTCTGTGAATAATGTGTTGTTATGTCGTAATCGTTTTTGGAAGTTGTTCACGAGAAGCCACGGAAGGCAGGTGGTGGATGTAAGTTTGAAGGCAGCCGACAGAAAGTAGTTGGTTATGGTCTCAAGTTTCGCGACGGTAGGCAGAAGATCTCTTTAACAGCACAATGGCTGGTGTCACCGACCAGTATGGTCACTGCCAGGAAGGAAAGCAACGGTAAACTACCTTCTTTAAAAGTGCCTAGTTTTATATGATTCACCTAATTACAGATCATCACAAGAAAAGGATAGGGACATTAAAATTAACAATATGAAATGTTAGGACGTTAAGTGACGACGAAACATTTAGAAATGGAAAGAGAGAAAATTAATATATTAGGGATGTGCAAAACGAGATGGAAAGAAGCAGGGATTAAGACAGAAGAATACTTTAATTAATATTATTTATTCTGGAAGAGAAGATCAACAAAGAGGGGTAGCAATTATCTTGGATCGACAAACGTCAAAATCTGTTCAAGGATATTGGGCTGTGTCAGAGATCTACTAATTATATTAAGCGGCAGACCTTTTAACATAAACGTCATTCAGATATATGCCCCAACAGGAGAATCCAGTGAAGATAGTATAGAGGAATTTGGAACAGCTCTGACTATAGTTTTCTGGGCATACGTCTGAACTGAAAGCTCGCTGAGTGGAAGTCGTCTGCAGACTGACCGTTCCTGGTTTGTGTGGGGAATGGCCCGTGGCGAACGAAATACCCAATACATGGAAGTGAGGAATTGAAGCAGCCATGTGCAGGACGTGGCGATTTCATGGGTGAGCCCAGCACCAGAGCGCTATGTGTCGGCCCTGCAATTATAGAAGCCTCCTTGGATGGCGGAAAATGCCCATGGACTGTCCCTGCCTTCACTTGAGGGCAGACCGTGAAGTCTTCGACTGTTCTCACTTGACCAGCTGTGCTGTGGACGACACCACAAAAGTGAGAGTCAGCCTGGAATGCTAACCTGGTACAAAAACGCACGCAAAAGTCGGATGTTTTGGTCTAAGGGTCTTGGCCCAAGGTGCATAACAAAACACATTGCAATTACGTCTGGAAAACAAAAAAACACCCCGGATGAACGCAGCAGAAGAAGAAGTATAGTTGAATTTTATAATGTCATAGAGTCTGCTTTAAAGAAATGTAAAAATTCAGAAATAAACATCATAATAGGAGACTTCAATGCAAAAGTAGGAAATCAAGGTGATGGATACACAATAGGAAACCATGGTATCGGAGAAAGAAATGAAAGAGTATTCAGATTTGTAGAATGGGCAAAAGAGCAGGAAATTATTGTAGGAAACACCTGGTTTAAACAACACCCTAGAAGATTATGGACATGGAGGAATTCTGACAGCAAGATTAGAAACCAGATTGATTACATTCTGATTAGAAGAAGGTTTCGAATGCGTTAATGATTGCAAAAACAGTTCCCAGTGCAGATTGTTATAATGATCACAGATTACTTACAGGTACATTGAGGGTAAAATTAAAGAAAGTCAAGCATATAACCGAAAACACTATGTATGATCTGTGTACATTGAGAAATGACAAGAAAATACAAAATAAATTCAACATAGAAGTACAGAACATATTTGATATATCGTCTGATCTAGAGATCCTATTTCAAGATGTGGATTATCAATGGGAAATTTGAAGAATGCATTCAGTTTGGCTGCAGAAACAACTATTCCGAAATTAAAGAAGGTGGGTCGTAAGAAATGGATGTCTGAAGAAATTTTACAACTAATGGAAACAAGAAGACTCAACAAAAATAATCCTGCCAAATACGAAGAAATTCACAGACAAGTCATAATATTATGTAAGAAGGCAAAATAAGTATGGCTTGAGAAACATCGCATATAAATTGAAAAACAACACAACAGTCAAAATAACAAATCAGTGCACAAAAGAATTCAGGAACTTACTATTAAAACAACAAGTACATCAGCAGACCGTCTAAAAACAAAAGATGGCAAAATCATTATAGAAAAAGAACAGATTCTACATGTATGATCAAATTATGTGAAAAACCTTTATGATGATAACAGAGATGAACAGTATGATACTCGAATTAATAATGAAGGTCCGCCAATTTTGAAGATGGAGGTTCGGAATGTTCTTAAACATATGAAAGCTGGCAAGACCCCTGGTTCAGGTAACATCACAACAGACATGATTAATGCTTTAGAAGAATATTGAATAGATCAATTCACCAGACTGCTGAACACAATATTTGATACTGGATAAATACCTTCTGAATTCTGTAATTATATATGTATTGCAATCTCAAAGAAATCTGGAGCCTTGGAATGTGATCAACATCAAACAATTAGTATTATGAGGCACACCAGGAAGATTTTGCTACGAATTATCATGCAAAGTGTGAGGAAGAAAATACAACCTGAAAAAGGAGAACAATGTGGTTTGTAGAAAGAAAGGGCACTGTAAATGCGGTGTGTATGCTGCGATCAGTTATTGAACGTTCTATAGAAGCAAACAAAGATATACATCTTTGCTTTATTGGCTACAAAAAGGCTTTCAATAGAGTAAGACATGTCAACATGGTAGAAATGCTTGCAGATCTACGAATTGATAGAAAAGACATTAGACATAAAAAATATATATTGGAAACAACAAGCTGTCATGAGGATTGATAATGAAGTGGGACAAAATCAGCTTATTAACAGAGGTGTGAGACAGGGATTTGTAAGGTCTCCAGATCTTTCCTCCCTATACAGTGAAACTATTTTCAGAAATCTGGAAGATATAAATGGAATCATCATCAGAGGACGAAACATCAATAACATTAGGTATGCAGATGATACAGTATTGATTGCAGACAATGAGCAGGATCTACAACAATTAGTAGATGCGATTGCTGCACACAGTGAACAACTTGGGTTCGAATTAAATTGTAAAAAGACACAGATTATGGTCGTCACTAGGAAGAAAGAAGTACCACAATGTAACATACATGTAAATGGGAATATTGTTCAACAGGTGAATCGCTACAATTATCTCGGAACAATCATAACATCTGATGGGAGATGCCTTGAAGAGATTAGAACAAGAATCGCTATGGCGAAAGTAGCCTTTAGTAGTAGGCCTCTTTTAGTCCTGAAGGACTATAGAGTTGTGTCGCTGGGGAGGTACCTGGCAGCACCGCTGGTGACTGTATAGTCCAATGCGAGAGTGACAATCTCTGTCACAGTTTCCGCATCTGTAAGACGAGGCAGGTCCCGCAGTAAGTGACTGCGTTTTAAGCCTGTGCCGCCTATCCTCAGTTTGTTGGGTCAGACTGCGCTCAAAGAGCACCAGTCTGTTTCGTACATCTCTTCTCCAGGAACATCTGTCTGTTGCAACTCTTTCCCACGTGTCTGGATCTTTGCCAAGGGTTTTCATATCTTGTTTACACACATCCCTGTATAGCATTTGGGGTTTTCCGGTTGGCCTCTTTCCTGTGGCTAGTTCTATGTATAGGAGATCTTTGGGAATACGTTCATCCTCCATTCGAGATACGTGGCCCAGCCACCGGAATTGTCTCTGCTTGAGGAGGTAGTGCACTGTGGTAATATCTGTTCTTTCAAGCACATGTTTGTTTGTTATGTGGTCTTTCCGTGATATGCCCAGGATACGTCTCAGACATCTCATATGGAAGAAATTCAACTTTCTTTCCTGTCGTGAGTACAGGGTCCTAGATTAAGACCCATAGAGTAGTATGCTAACAACACAAGCTTTATATATTTGAAGTTTTGTACGTTCTGTTAGTCTATTATTCTCCCAAACTCTTTTAGATAGCCTGGAAAATATTGTGGCTGCCTTTCTAATGCATCTGTCGATTTCTGTCTCTAATAAAAGATTATCTGATATTGTCGAAAAAACACAAACTGGTGGACGACCTTCAATTCGTAATTAGAAATTTTGATTTACGGAGGCTCACCAGCATCTTGTTCCATCATCTGTGTTTTATTTAGACTGATGGTGAGCTCAAAGTCTTTGCAGGCGGCTGCAAAACGATCTATGAGCCGTTGGAGATCTTCTGCTGCATGAGCAGTCAGTGCTGCATCATCTGCAAATTATAGTTCTCTTATGCATCTTGATCTTATTTTGGTCTTTGCCTTGAGTTTTGATGAGTTAAAAAGTTTGCCATCAGATCTTGTATGGAGGTATATACCTTCAGTGGCAGACCCAAATGCCTGCCTTAAGAGAACGGCGAAAAAGATACCAAAAAGTGTAGGAGCAAGCACGCAGCCCTGCTTTACTCCACTGCTGATGCTGAATGACTGGGACGTTGAGCCGTCAAATAAAATGGTCCCCTGCATGTTTTCGTGAAATGATTTCACTTCACGAGACTAAGAAGGGTGGGTGGACATCCTGTTTCTTCAAGGATCTTAAAAAGGCCGTTTCTGCTCACGAGGTCAAATGCCTTTGTGAGGTCGATGAAGGCAATATATAATGGCTTCCTCTGTTCTCTGCACTTCTCTTGGAGCTGCCGGAGTGACAAAATCATATCGACGGTGGACCTGTTGGGTCCGCACTGTGATTCGGGGTAGATTCTTTCAGCAAGAATGTGTAACCTTTAAAGGATTATTCGAGCAAAAATCTTGCCTGTAATGCTGAGTAGGGAATGCCGCGGTAATTGTTGCAGTCGTTTCTGTCGCCTTTGTTGTTATAAAGGGTAACATTGTGGTACTGATTTTTCTTTCCAGCAGAGCTAAAATATTGCATACAGTTCTGGGATGATTGTTTCTTTGCTACATTGTAAAATTTCAGGTGGAGTACTATCTTTTCCTGGTGCCTTGCCGGATTTGAGAGTGTCTAGTGCTTCACTGATTTCTGTGAGGCATGGTTCGTTATCCAGGGCATGCATGGTGGACTGTTGATCGATGGCTTCCAGAGCTTCTTCTCCGACAGCGTTCTCCACTGAGTATAGCTCTGAGTAGTGATCTACCCAGCGATGCATTTGTTTCGCTCGATCTTTCATGATTACGCCCTCTGCCGATCGTAAAGGGGCCATCTTATTTTTTGATGGACCGACAGCTTGCTTGATGCCCTCGTACATTCCTCTTATATTTCCAGTGTCTGCACAAGTTTGAATTTGAGCAGAGAGCAGTAGCCAGTACCTGTTCGCACATTTTCTTGCCATCTGTTGTACTCTATTTCTGGCCGTTCGCAATGCCTGCAGTGTTTTCTCTGAAGGTGATGTTTTATACACTGAGAATGCAATTCTCTTTATCTCCAGGACTGGGAGCATCTCTTTAGAGTGTGCTTCATACCAGTCGGTTGACTTAGTTTGCTTCTTGCCAAATGCTGATAGTGTTGTATTGCAGAAGGTGTCACGAAAATGACTCCATCTCTCGATGGCAGTTACGTTTGTGGGGCCAGGCAGAGTCTCCGCTAGAGCCTGGGTGAATTTGTTGACTTTTTCTTTGTTTTGTGATCCGCTGGTGTCAATGCGTGGTCTTCCTTCTGTTCTGCTTCTGTAGATTCTCTTTGGCTTTATCTTCACCTTGCTGGAGACGAGTGAATGGTCGGTGTCGCATTCGGCACTGTGATAGTTGCGAGTCAGCCGTACATTGTGGAAATTGCTGCATTTGGTGAGCACCAGGTCGAGTTGGTGCCAGTTCTTTGATCTAGGGTGCCTCCATGACAACTTGTGTTGAGGTTTCGTGTCAAAGAAGATGTTGGTCACGCACAGATTATGATGGCTGCAGAATTCCAAGAGACGTTGTCCATTGTCATTGATCTTCCCAACGCCAAACTGTCCTAGACATGAAGGCCAAGAGTTTTTGTCGGAGCCAACTCTGGCATTGAAATCCCCCAGGATAAAGAGATGTTGTTTCTCTGGTGTTTCACTGACTTCTTTGCTAAGGTCGTCATAAAACTTGTCTTTAGATTCTGATGCTGTGTCATACAGCAGTGGGGAAAAATACACCTTACAGAGAACCAAAGGATAAACGCAAAGCGAACTGCAGTGGACAGTACACGACAACTAGGACGTCACGGCCACGTTCACGGGACAACGAAAACTTGACAACGGGGATACGTTGTGTGACATTGAATGTGATAGGTCGGGTTACCTAGTTGGAGAAGAATTAGTGCGACTACTGGAGAATTGGCAGTGGACTCATTGGAACATAAGGATAGATAGCTACTGGCATATCTGGAGAAAGTGGAGAACTATAGTGATAGAAGAATAGGAGATGAATGACATGTGTAAATCAAGCAATGAAGCACTGATCATGTAGAGGAATGCCCCTGTCAACTGAAGCCTCTATGAACAGAGATCACATAGACACACTGATTCTTACAGCTTCATAACGGATGGGTAGACGAAAGGAGGAATAAAGGCGACGAAAGCTTGAGGAGGAATAACAGTTAGTACAGAAGCATAGATAGTTAATTATTCATTCTGCCGCCGGCCTGGTGTCACAGGCCAGGTAGAGGACTATTTGATGTGAGTACATTTACTGTATGTCGGCTGCATAATAAACAGCGATGTTTTCTCATTTCTCAACACTCGTTTACCGTATCATTCCTTCATCGTTATGGATCCATTGCAGTTATGAGTTCCTGTTAAGTTTGAGCCGTGAAAGCCAACATTGACTTATTGTTGATCAGTCAGATTATACTTAATAATGGAATCAGCTTTAAGGCATGCTGCATTTAGTGTTGGGGCGTAAACGCTTATAATACTTATTGGGCCTGCCTCTGTCTGGAGTTGGAGCTTCAGTATTCTTTCAGTGCCATCACTTGGTGGTATGATAGACTTAACCAGCTTGTTTCTGATAGCGAAGCTAACTCCATGCTCCTTCAACCTTGGCCTCTCCGCACGGCTTGCCATGCCAGTAGAAAGTGAAATCCCTCTCATTGATGTTTCCAGATTCTTGGAGTCTGGTCTCTTGCAGGGTGACAATGTCTATCCCCAGTCTGAGTAGTTCGTTGTTTATCACTGCAGTTTTACGGGCATCCACAATCTCGTTTAGATCTTCTGAGATACCAGGGGTCATGGTTCTTACATTCCATGTTCCCAGCCTTAGGACCGGTTTTTTTCTTCTTGTTGCTAGGTGTATAGATTGGGTCCATGTGTCAGGATTTCCCCCTAAGCTCCATACACCCTCAGGAGCAGAAGAACCGTGGCGAGACAACATCTTATTGTTTAGGCGGGCGGTAGCTGTCTAGTGAGATACGATGATCTCTCCCATCGTCGGAAGCAGCCCCTGGCGCCTTGCTCTACGCCAATTGAGCATTAAGACATAACCGGTAAATGCTGCTTCCCGTGTTGTGTTACCGCTTTACGCGGTGCTGAAGTAACCTCTTCAGGGCACAAGCCTTGGCAATGGAAATAGGAGAACCAGCTGTTGCCGAGTAGCAAGTTCCCCTTGTCCACGTCGCCGATTTTGACCAAGGGAAAGGCAATAGCCAATGCAACTTTGCATCAATGCCATCGAAGGAGTTGCCAGAACTATGTTGTTTTCAACATGGAACTACTTTAGGGACTCCATCTCCGGATTTGTTCTCAGTGTTTACTCCCGTAGACTTTCTCATATGGGTATACCCGCAAGGCAGCGGAGGTTTGAGATTTAGAGTTCCCTCTCTTAGAAGAGATACCAACCAAGGCTGACGAGCCTCCTCTGCCCGGGAATCAATAAGGAGGGAAGTCTACCATTCTTTCTTCCTGGCAGTGATCATACTGATCAGACGACCGTAGCCATTGTCTCCGTTGAGAGATCCTCTGCCCACCGTCACTGACTTGAAACCATAACCAACAACTATCTGTCGGCTGCTCCCAAGTCCAATCCACCACCTGCTCACATGGTTTCACGTTACCCTGTTGAGGGGTGGGGTGGGGGGGGGGGCAAACGAGTACTCCAACTTGCACAAGGGTGTCCCGTAGGCTAGCGGAGGGAAGGAGGCACCTTACTTCTCCTTTGATAGGAGATAATATTATTATAATTATATTTATAATTATAGTATTTTTATTAAATAATTATACAATTAAATATATTTATATTTATATAAATATATAAAAATATAAATAAATATATATTTTAAAAAACAAATAAATAAAAAATATAAAAATATAAATATTTATCTATATATGTAAATATATATAATTATAATATTTATAATATAAATATCATTATTATTAGGAGAGGATAAGTAGCCTTTACCAAGATGAAAAACATATTGACCAATAAAACTATGTCAAGTGAAACAAGAAAAAGAGTGTTAAGGTGCTACATAGAGCCTTTACTTTTGTATGAATGTGAAGCTTGGACAATGTGCAGTCAAGCTGAAAAACATCTAATGGCTGTGGAAATGTGGTTTCTGAGGAGAATGCAAGGAATACCATGGTCAGATAGAAAAACCAATCACCAAGAGCTACAAGCAACAAAAGTATAGGTTATATGTAGCACTTCAACACTCTTTTTCTCGTTTCACTTAATATCTTTTTATTGGTCAGTATATTTTTCATCTGGCAAAAGGCTACCTTCACAATGGCAATTCTTGTTCTAATCTCTTCAAGGCATCTCCCATCAGATGTAATGACTGTTCCGAGATAACTTTTCCGATTTACTTGCTTAAGAATGTGCCCATTTACTCGTATATCACATTGTGGTATGTCCTTCTTCACAGTGACGACCATCATCTGTGTCTTTTTACTATTCAATTCTAACCCTAGTTGTTCACTGTGTGCAACAACAGCATCTACTAAATGTTGCAGGTCCTGTTCATTGTCTGCAATCAAGATTGTATCCTCTGCATATCCAATACTATTGATCTATCGTCCCCCAGTGTTGTTTCCTTCCATATGTTCTTTATATTTCTGAAAATATTTTCACTGTAGGCCTACAGGGAAAATAAAGATCTGGAGACATTACACATCCCTGTCTCACACCTCTTTTAATAGGCTGATATTAACCTACATCATTATCAATTCTAATGGCAGCTTGTTGTTTCCAATATATGTATTTTTTTCTTTTACAAGTCTAAGTTTTTTCCATCAATTTGTAGATCTTCATGCATCCTTATCATGTCGACTTGTCTCACTTTATCGAAAGTCTTTGTGTAGTCAATAAAGCAAAGATGTACATCTTTGTTTACTTCTATATAACGTTCAATAATTGATAGCAGCATATACACAGCATTTACTGTACCCTTTCCTTCTACAAACCCACATTGTCCTCCCCAGTTTCAGGTTGTATTTTCTTCTGTGCATGATAATTCGTAGCAAAATCTTCGTGATGTGACTCATTATACTATTTGTTCTATGTTGATCACATTCCAAGGCTCCTGATTTCTTTGGGATTGCAATGAATATAGAATTACATAATCCAGAAGGTATTTCTCCGGTATCATAATATAATTTTATAATGTGTTAAGCAGTCAGGTGACTTGATCTATTCCATATTCTTCTAAAGCTTTAATCATTTCTGTTGTGATGTTATCTGAACCGGGGGCCTTGCCAGCTTTCATATCTTTAAGAACATTTCGAACCTATATCTTAAAAATTGGCGGTCCTTCATTATTAAATCGAATATCATACGGTTCATCTTTGTTATCATCAAAAGGTTTTTCACAACCATTATATGATTAAATTATTATACTGTAAGCTGAAAATGAGAGACACGTTTTAGGAAAATTTGGATTAGGAAATAGAAATGATGCAGGTGACAAATTAATTGAATTTTGCACAGAAAATGAGTTAACGATAGCCAACACGCTTTTTAAACAACATCCAAGAAGACTCTTCACATGGAAGTCTCCAGACAATATTACCAAAAATCAGATAGATTATATTTTAATACAAAGAAGATGGAGATCAAGCATAACATCTGCAAAAACCCTACGTAGTGAAGACTGTGATACAGATCATCAGTTATTAGAAGCAGATCTGAAATTAAAACTCAAAAAGCTTATCCGAGAACCAAGGCCACTTCGTTTTGATCTCACAAAAATACCGGATGCATACACTGTAGAAGTTAGGAATCGCTTTGGGGTCTTGATGTCTGTACAAGAAGAAATGACACCTGATGAACTGGCAGTACAAGCTAGAGATATCTTGATAACTGCAGCCAAAGATTTAATTCTGAACAAGAAAAAGCAACTTAAGCCATGGATTACATCAGACACAATAGAATTAATAAAACAACGAAGGGAACTTAAACAGAAAGGAGGTGAATCCGATAACAGCAGGATGAAGTATAAATCTTTAACTCGAGAAATAAGAAAGAACACAAGAAAGGACAAAAATCAATATATACAAGATTGCTGTACCAGAATAGAGAAATATCATAAGACTGGAAGAGATTATGAAATGTTAAAAGAAATGAAGTTATTGACAAGAAATGTTCAACCTCAATTGAATATTATCTGTGACAAGATGGGAAATACCTTAACAGAATCTAGACAAATTCTAGAAAGATGGCGGGAGTACTGCAGTGGAATGTATGATATGAGTGACAGTGAGGATATGAATGAGATACACGAACCAATGGCGTGCTGTCATCCTATTTGTTTAACCTGTATGCCGAAAATATAATGAGAAATGTAAGAGATGATATAAACAGGGAGCTATATGATGCCCTAAATATTGGCGGTCATGACATACCGGAGATTCGATATGCTGATGATACAGTATTACTATCCACAACACAGAATGGCATAGAAAACCTAATAGCTTCAACACAATTGAATAGCGAAAATCACAACTTATATCTTAACATAGCAAAAACAAAGATAATGCATACAGATAAAACTACTATGGAGAAAGAAATATACATTAATGGGGAAAAATTGGCGGTAGTGGAAAATTTTGAATATCTTGGTTCATTGATTACTAACAACGGTGACACAATGAAAGAAATTAAACGGCGACTATCAATTGCTCTTCAAAGACTAAAACAGCTGAATAAATTATGGAGTGGGACAGATAGAACTACAAAAATTAGATTTTTAAGAGCATGCATCTTTCCCATTGCAACATACGCCTGTGAGACATGGACACTTACTAAACAAGCTGAACAGCGCATAAACGCCTTTGAATATAAATGTTATAGACGAATTCTAAGAATATCTTGGGTAAAGAAAAGAACAAATGCATCCATACTTCAAGAGTTGAATATTGAAGAAGGTTGGCTATTAAAGACGATAAAACAAAAGAAAATTGAAATATTTTGGTCACTTGAAACGTCACGAAAGTTTGGAGAGAACAATAATGGAGGGGTATATGCCTGGGAAGAGAGGAAGAGGAAGGCCAAAGAGAAGATGGGTGCAGGATGTGGCGGATGATCTCCAGATGGGTGTATCAGACGCGGGACATCTTGCTTATGATCGAGAGGTTTTCCGGAAGGTTGTTATGGGAGCGAGGTTCTGCAAAGGACATGCTAATGTCAATGAATGAATGAATCGTATTTGGCAGCTCGTGAAAAAATAACCCGGTAGACAAAATGCCTAGTATCCGGAACAAACACAAACCCGCGTGTTTTGTGTAAACGGCTGTGCTCCGTGTCACACGAGAAACAAGGATCCAGCCTAACGCTTTTAATTTGTATGTTTTTTTTTTTTTTGGAGCGAAGTGGTAACGTTAACATTTCTGATGCAGTCGAATGCCTTATCTTCTGGTTCAAAAATGTCAAATAATAGGTAAGGACACAGTATCATTTATCAGTGTTTATACGCTACGCCGCTGGAATTCGTAATTTTTTGTGTGCGAGTTGGTGAATGAATTTTGGGGATCAAAATGGATCGTGTATCCCACGACGATGATTGGTTTGGATTAGCAGTGTTATTTCAAACAAGTCGTTGTTTGTTGTGGTTGTGCGATGTTCTTGTATGTTTACGGTTTAATAGATTTGTCTGAAATGAAATTTAAAAAAAATCTTGTTCCAGATGTATTGCCAATACTAAACTAATACTAGTGTAGCATATACAGAGAATATTTTAAAATGGGGTTTCTACTTATGAAATCATCACAACAGTTGGATACAGCTTGACAAGATGAATCCAACAGTATCTCAACGAAGAATGTTCGTTAATTCTAAGCGGAGTTATAATTTTTTATTTTGTCGTAATTTAAAACCAGGAAGTGTAATGATGTCATAAGAGATAGAGGAGGTTTTATCGCGGATCATTAAATTGGAAGCTGAGAAATTCTGCCTTCTATTATTGTGGCTTGTTTAATTTTAAACGAACAACATAGACCCATATATCATTATTGCGTCCGGGGTGGCGAGACATAATATCTATTTTTCAATAGGATGTGCCGTGACCTAATTAACAATTACAAAATGCCGCCAATTGTTTATTATTCATTAAAAGTCTGTCACATTGCTAACAAACCTGGTAAGATGTATATTTTACCGAAGTGTCCATTCGCAACCAAGTTGCGAATAAACAAAGTCTTTATTCGCAGCCAAAGGCTAGTCATGTGACATACGTGACGTCATTGGGACATGTGGTTGACTGTATTATACATTTGTGTTAAGCTTTCATCGTGGCCCCAGAAGCATAGCTGTAAGTATCTCCACTTGTAGCCATGGTTCGATTCCCCGCTTGCGAAATTTTTTTTTTCATTTTTTCATTTTTCATAAATTAATTAGTGAAATCGACAAGATAACTATGTACAAAGACAGTTATTCGGCATTTTGACAAAATTAGCTAACTTACTGGTAACTGATAGTAATTATTTATCCGGTAAACCGGTAGGAAACTGGAGGAAAGCCTTTCCGCTGGAGCTTCAATTAACCTTCTCCACGACGCCTAACAGCATAAGTGGAAGGCAACAACAACACCTTCTGGAATAAATGCTGTGGTTGATTGTGATGTCCTGTAAAAGACATCCAACTAACTGTACCTTCTGAAACAAACATGAATAGTCTGAATAGTCAACGGGTCTGTAGTGAAGTGGTTATGAATGCATTTCGTAATCCTGCACACCGTGTTCGAAACCTAGCTGCGGCGATTAGGATGCAGACAGCCTTGCGTCGGTTTTCATACAGATGTATGAGTGCTTGTAGTTCAGAAAGAAATGGCAAACTACTGAATGTAAACATGCCCAGGAATTTAAAAAAAAAAACACACACACACACACATTCTGTTGATTTGCCTAACCAAGCCATAAATCACGGTGTCAGGATTAATTCATGGAAATATCAAATATATCATGAGAGGTTTATTGGATATCTGAATTTGTTGTTTGTTCGTTCGCTTTGAAAGGAAACGTAGCCAATATATGTGCTACTTACTACTAATAGCTGCCACTACTGGAGAGTGCACTGGACTGATATTTGCATGTGGATTATTTTTCCTATTACTATTACCATTGTCCCTCATCATCAGGTAAACCCACTCACTTCAGGCAGGGGCAGACTTGGGCATTCCCCGCACATGGCTGCTTAATTGTATAAGATTCTACATTGGTTTGTTAGATGTGTACTCACTCCATATTGTTTAAGGATTTCCCACAGCTTGTTTGTATCTACTCTTGGTTGCGAATAAAGACTTTGTTTATTCGCAACTTGGTTGCGAATAGAGACTTCATTTATTCGCAACTTGGTTGCGAATAAACTCTCCCATATTTTATTGTGCGGTTTTGGTAACAGGAAAGTAAAGGTCACATTCCTCTTTTAATAGAATGGCGAGAGGATTGAGAGGATCAACTTCATTGCACCAGATGTTACCCCATATGGCTCAGTCTCTTTCCGCATGGCGGCCTGCCGAAAGCATCGTACAAAGCACGAGTCTCAGAGTCTCTGATAAAAATGGACTCGACTTTTAAGACTTTTCTATAGGATGTGCTGTGACCTAATTAATAGTTTAAAATAGCTGCCCATTTATATTATTAATTAAATGTCTTGTGAGATGTTTGTCGTTAGTGAAAGATTGAAAGAACAATTCATGAAAATGTACTCATATTGTCTTAATGTACCAACTACATTGCGACAGCTTTCTTTTGTTGATTAAATATCATGCATTAATGTAAGTAAATAAGTTTGTAATTGCTGCATAAATTAAGCAGCAGTTAATTAATTATTAAAATATTAAATAATAAAAAATATTAAATAATTAAATATTCACTAAAATTGATTTCTACTTCTGCTCTATAATTACACTGTTCTGTATCTAATAGAGAGCAATTAATAATTAAATACTAACTTATTTAAAACATATAACGTATTTTACAGTACTGTATTTAAATTTAAATAATTATGCGCTGCTTAGAAAAAAAGTACTCCTTACTTACGCTACTTTACAGGTTTACAGATGGGTCCGAAAACTGGCTTCCAAAATTATTTTCAGTCATGTCAAAATGCTGAAATATTATACAAGTACACAGATACATTACTGCTACAAATGACACTTGTATTCTGTTTAATTTTAGTAGTTAAATTGCCAGTTCTAATTATAAATAAATACAGGTCCGCTATAGTTTATTGTATGGGCGCCGCAATCTTGAATTTTGTGTTATGACGGCCATGTCACTAAATATTTTTTCCTGAATGCCAGCAAACACCAGCAATGTTGAAACTCTTCACATTTATGTAAAATTGAACGGGGGATTCAAAAATGCAACAAAAAGTTAACGTTTCTTTAATCTACAGGAGTTATAAGACAAATTAGCTGACTATTCGTGAATTGACTCCAAGAAATTCAAGAGAAAACAGTTTCTCAGCCTCAAACTCTTGGCGCTTAGCAGAAGGACCTCTACTGCAAATAGTAGTATCCCCTTTTGTCATACCACGTTGGTTTTGAATAAATCAAATCTAATGTGACATTGTAAAAACCTGAAGTGAATAGTTGGTTGCAAAGAATAGTGCGGGAAATTAAAATTGGCCAGCCCCTCCCCCAAGGGCAAAGTTCGATAATTCTGACATTGCTACTAATACATTGGTGTTACCTTTCCTCTGGAGTGAACTAGGTAGGCCGAGAAAGGGATCATGCTGCATTGGCAACACGTGGTCTCTATATAGTATATAAAATATTTCAGCCCAGGCTTTGTGCTATGGAGAGGTATAACTCCATCCCTGATCTTAATCAATCTTGGAATCAAAGGGAGAGGTAGCAGTTACGGGTTACTGAAACATGCATTTCCGTAGGATGGTGGTATATACATAATTTACATTCACTCACGCTCAGATGGCTGCCTCTACAATGCGCAGAAATTGAAGGCCAAGACCAAAATTAGGAGGGTACTGATAAGTATACTGAGAGTTACTGTTTGCAGATGATGCTGCAATTATGATCCATTCTGAGAAAGTAAGAATTACGTCTACTATCTACATTCTCCAATGCTTGTTCTGAATTTGGTTTAACAATTAGCAAAAAGAAGACACAGATTATATCACAAAGTGCACATGGGGTACGATCAATCTTTACTGACGACACTAACTGGAGATAGTTGTGGGATGTTAAAAAGAAATGAGGATGGAATCCCCAAATTCTGTAGCCAGCTGTTAATAGAAACTTGAAATGGCTTGAGAAGACTTCCTAGGGGTGGCAGATGATCAAAAGATGAAGTTTCCTAACAGAGAGCCAGTAGAGCCCCGGAAGGTCACAGTCACATCATAAAAAAAAAGAGAGGAGAAAGCTCCTCTGGGAATTTTTAAATGCTTTCAGTTTCCATCCACACTTGGCTCTCTTCGTATGTTGTAGTTCATATATTTTTCTAACTAGTACTCCAACAAATCAAGGAAAAACAACTGCCATAACCCAAATTAGACTCGGTCAGAGGTTGTGGCAGTGTTCAGGAAATGGACACCTGAAACGTGAAAGTGAACACTTTTCACGCAGCAAAAAAATGCTGGGACTCGCTTTGCGGTCAGCATGAAGGAATCCTGACAAGGACATTCAAGGCTGTGGTTTCGTCGAGTGTGGACCACATCGAGAAGAGAGTTGCGGCCAAAATTGTGCCACTCTTTTAATGTAGTCGATGTGTTAGTATATGTGGTGTAGATTTATTGTTGAATATAAGGTTGTACATGCACGATGTCTATCTTAGCCTGTATAGAACAATATACGAACAAACCTACAACCGGCGTTCAAGTTACACATATTACATTTTTGATGAGTGGTGTTCGTAGTAAGTTGGTGTAACGTGTGTAGAATATTAGTCTAACCATCAGCAAAGTTAAGTGCTGAGAAACGACCACGGTGCCGACTGGAGGAAGATGAAGTAATAATTCATACCCCTAGGGGAGGGCTGCACCTTGTGAAGCCGGTAGTAATTGGCAGGCCACAATACACACCATTTGCACTTTGGCAAGGCCACAGTAGCACTTTGGCAAGACATCAGTTGCACCCTGGCAACAACCAACACCCTGTGAAACATAACTCTATAATGAAATAATATGGTGGTGGGTTACTGTGTGTGCATGCTAGAGTGGCATATGGTATCCAAATTGGAATAACACCATTAATGATGTAATCAAACTAATCATCAACACCGATGAGTAAGTAAGGTTCCAAAATCTACACTAATGTTCCGGTATACAGTCTTTGATTCATTAATGGTACTAAACCAAATGTGTGTCAGAGTTCACCACAAAGCAAATATATTGTTCAGAATGTCACACACTAAGACTACTCTACTTGTTCCTGGTGCACCCCAAACGGTACAAAAGCAATGTTCTTGAAGTCGTGAGTCTTAACGATGTAAATACTCTCATTGTAGATCCTACTTAGGTTGAAAAGGGGGTCGCTAGTACCTCTATAGTCCCGGACAACACAGACGATACTGACAGGTACTTTGCTGCTGATTCCTGGGCTGTAGGGTTGTGGCATAGGAGTAGACGTTGAGGTATTATGACTCAGTCCCTCCAGAATAATCACCGTTACAGGTCTCTGCCCCGTTCAGGCAACCAAACATAACCACCACCCTTGAGAAATATGGACCAAAAACCATATAGCTATCTCACCTAAGATCTGGTTTTGTTTTTGTTTTTTGCATAACCTTTACAGGACATCGCTGTCAACATCAGCATCTTTCAGCTGATTGTTGATTTCTTGGCAAGATTACGCTCCCCACGTTACCGCCACCCTTGTCACGTTACCCACGAGAGTATACGAGATTACGGAGAAAAGTTGCTAACCTCTAGGCCAGGAAGCCGGCAAGATTTGGGTTAGGGGCAAAAAATAAACGAAGGGAGAAGGGATCATTATCTAGGCTTAGGTTAGTCCAGCCTGGCCATGTTGTGTGCTTGATGTTTTTATACAAACATGTGTTTGTAGGTGTTCAACTCACATACTGGCAAATTATGTCCTCTTCAGTCTGGTGTTATGCAGACTAGTCATTCTCTTGTCCCCAGTCGTCTCGTTATCTGGGTGGCTATCAGTAGAATGATATGAGCACACTGCCTTGTCAATTCTTCCCTTCTTCCGGGAAAACACCTACATACCATGTTCACATAAGTAATTCACATATATAGTAATACACATATATATATAGAATCATAAATTATAGTGTTTAGAAAATTATCATTCACAAACAAAACATACAGATTATTTCAAAACACAATCATCCAGAGTCAGAACATATGCTATATTTCTGAACAGCATTTTCCCAACATAATATACGGGCTATTTCTTAGAAAGGACCAGGATAGTTCTATAAAGCATATAGCTTCCCTGGAGACCCTGAGAAATAGTAAATGAGAAAGCCTAGTGCTCACGAAATACACGAACCAAACCAGCAAAAAACTCACTCAAAATTCTCCAGATCAAAGAATGACTTATCTAGCTCTTCGAATTATTTTCTCAAAGTCAAGAAAATCTCCTCTATCTTCTGAGACTGTCTCTAGATCTATGTCTCTGTTTTCGCTGTCACAAAGAAAAAGAGATCTCTTTACAGGACATCCCTCTTTTAACCTTATCCATGGATAGAAGCGGAGTAGTAATAAATATACACTGTCCACAGGACACATATAATCAACACACTGAAAAACGGCCGCTCTCTAACTCACATTTCTGTTGACGCATCCAGAATTTCCCTCTTTGGATGACTTTCACCAACTTCTTTTTGTCCTTCCGACTCTCTTTGATGTTGGCCACTCCGGGCCAAGTTTTACCTGGGGTGACACAGCAACATAGTGCACCTGGCATCTCTTTGTTCCTGTAGGCGCAAGTGTCCCGTCATGACCGACGAATCATTCTGCTCTCCGCCGTTTTGTGATTTAAGTTTTAAGAAATGGTTTTCCATGCTGTCCTTTCCTTTTTAGAAACCATTCTCTTTCTATATCCTCTAATGATGATGTTGCATCCTATATTCAGGATGGAGACTGGGGTGAAACGTAAAATGTTACAATAGTAGACCATTTCACATATTTAGAATCAGAGGCAGATAGCAAATTATCCCTAGATCATGATTGGTAAGGCAGCAACAAAAGGGAACAGGTTAACAAAAAGAGTCTGGGAGAACAGGAAGCTTACTGCCAAAATAAAAGTCCTTGTCTATCAAGCCTGTGTCCTTGGTACTTTTCTTTATGGCAATGAAGCCTGGTCAACTTACTCACACCAACAGAAACCTTTAAACAGCTTTCATATGCCGTGTCTGCAAAGAATACTTGGTATTAAGTGGCAAGACAAAATCACAAATACTGAAGTATTGGAAAGATCAGGTTGTGTGATGGTTTATTCCATGCTCAGTCTTTGTAGACTTAGATAGGACACGTTGTGAGGATGGATGATGGTAGAATACCAAAAGACATCTTATTTTGGTGAATTACAGATGGGTAAGAGATCTCAGGGTCAGCCTCTACTACAATAGAAAGATGTGTGTAAGCAGGACATGATTGATACAGGCATTTATAATGCAGATTGGGAGCAAGTTGCCGCAGAACGTATCACATGGAGGGCAAATATTAGAAATGGAATAAAGACAAAGGAGAAAGGGTTTGTAGATAGGTCACACACCGAGCGTGTTGCATGGAGGGCACATATAAGAAATGAAATAAAGAAACGATTGCAGATAGGTCACACACTGAGCACTTGAGACGTTGGATGGTACGTGTTGGTGAAAATGAGCATGTGTTCACAATGCATCCATAGTGAACTAACATTTACAGGGTGAATTGGTCTGATCAGTTACATTCACTACCACCTTGGGTTGTAGTTATGCCTTTTTGAAGCACAATGTAACAATCATCTGTCAAGACAGCAGGGTGCTAGTGAAATGAAATAAAACAGCTGAAACTGTAATCTGTTTCACTGTTCATTCTTCTTGCCATATTTTGTGACAAACTGAAACTTTTGTTTCACTATAAGGGTTACCTGTAGGTCACAGATGGTTAATTAATATACGGTTCTTAGAAAACAAAATTAAACTCACGTTTTCATATTTCTTAAGATAAGGAACATCGAGATGTCTCAAATGACCAACTGTTTAAGTGAATAAGAATAAGTGTCATCTTCCTCCTCGTTTGCCATTGGTGACACTAATAATAACAAGCTCAAGACCCATTTCAGTTTCCAACCAATGTTGTTTTCCCAGGAAAGAAATTATCTGGTGCCACAGTCCGCTCTGTTCACTGCTGTATGTTGGGCAAGACTGCAGTAGATATTCTGAATAATTGTTATTCAGTTGTAATAGATTTTATGACACAGACGCCAACAAATCTGTTGACTTATGTGAATTTTGCATCTTATTATTATTATGGGTAATCATCATAATATGCTATGATATACTAGTAAACGAAGGGATGAAGGATAATCATTTCCCATTATTCCTAAATTCTAAAGAGTTTTTTAACCTTAATTCTCTTGAATCAAGTCTTTATTTATATGCGTATTAAGTTCGGATGTATATATTTCCTTCAAATGTGCCTAAAAAATTCACGGCCTCTTGTCTAATTTCATCTGTCATTTCAATTTTTTTTAAAATTGTGTTAAGGGAATCCCAAGCATAATTATGGTTATGATAATTTTCTTTTTTTTTCATTTGTTCGCTATTTTTATTTTGGCCTTAACTGATTCAGTGCCGAAGGATACTATATCGCCCCATTTGGACAGATGGATGATGTATCACCATACTAGGGTCAATTTCAATGCTCATTGAAAGGAAATTTACATTAAAATTATAAAACACTTGTTCATTTGAATTGTGTACAATGCTTGGTCCAACCCTGCTTCTTGTTTGGCACTGCATCAGTTAATTATACTGATTGATTACAGCAGAGCTGCAACATAACTCAGTATCAAGTCTGTAATCACTTGGTCCTCCTCCCCCCAGCAGAATTTGAAGTCATCATCATCATCTTCCACTTCTGCCGTCAAGCGTCGTGGGGAAGAATAATTTATGCTCCAGCGCCCGATGGGCAGAACTGGATAGTGTCATTCTGTGTGATTGTACAATGTGTTTGATGTCGTCAATCCATTTTCTTCTTGGACGTCCTCTTGATCTCGTCACAGATGATCTTTGATGTAAGGCCAGTGATGGTAGTTGATGGTGTTGCATTCTAACGACATGGCCAAACCACTTGATCTTCTGTCTTTCAATAAATGTGGCACAAGGTGTTGATCCCACTGTCTGTCTGATAACAGCATTTCTTACTTGGTCGCGGATTGTTAAGTTGGCAGCTCTCCTCAGACATCTCATCTCGCAGGTGTTGATTTTGCAAAAGTGTGATTTGGATTAAGTCTAAGTTTGAGATCGGTAGCATAGGGTTGGTTTGAATATGCTGTTTATTATCTGTTATTTGCAGACATGGGTATATTTGGATGTTTCAGTAAGGGTGATAGTTGATATGTAAGTGCACTAGCTTTTTGACATCTGATTTAGACTTCTCTGTCCAATCTGCCATCTTCTGTGATCATTCTTCCAAGATTTTTGAATTCTTTAACTTGTTTCAGAGTTGTGCTATTTATTTGTATACTTAGTGGACCAGGCGATCTGCTAACTTGCATTACTTCAGTTTTGGCTGTATTTATACTCATATTGTATCTGCTGCATGTTGAACTCAGATTATTAATATGATTTTGTAGTCTGCCCTCATCGCTGTAAAACAGGCAGTGAATGTCTGCAAATAGAAGTTCATTTATTTCCTGTGATCAGTTGTTTCATCTGAAGTAAAGAGTTCTAAATTTTCTGAGTTTGTTCTGTCAAGGTTTGCTTCTTTGGATATTCTGTCCATGTAGATATTGAATAGCAGGGGAGAGAGCACACATCCCTGCCTCACTCCTGTATTGACTGTGAACATATCTGATATACCTTCTTGTGTTCTTACTGCACTTCAGCTCAAGTGGTACATGGCTATGATGTTTTCTAGCAGTTGCCCTTGTATCCCATAGTCTTCAAGGATGGTCCATAATTTGTGTCTGTCTACTCGATCAAAAGCCTTTTCCTGATCTACAAACACAATATTCTGCTGGTCACTATATTTGATAGTTTTTTTTAACATATTTGTCTAAGTGTAAATAGTGCATCAGTGCAACTTTTACCTTTCCGAAAACCAAATTGTACTTTGCTTAACTGTTGTTCAACTATGCGTCTAGCTCTTTGTTCCAATAGTTTTGCGTGCATTTTCCCTATATAGCCCAGGAGTGATATACTTCTGTATGTTTTGCACTCTCTCATATTGACTTTCTTTTTCCATATTGGAACTATTATTGCCTGTTGCCAATCATCTGGGACTTTTCTTTCTTCCCTTGCTATATTAAAAAGTCTTGTTAGCCATTTAACTCCTGTTTTTCCACAGGCCTGAATAGCTTCTGTGGTTATTCCATCTGGACCCGGTGATTTGTTTTTAGGACTTTTCTGTATAACTGCTTTGACTTCTGCAGGGATGAAATTTAGTTCTTGTGTTGTCCACGGCTTTTAGGCACACAAGTGAGGTTTTCTATGTTATTATGTGTGGGGTTAACTAGTTCTTCAAAGTATTCTGCCCACCTTGCTAGTCTTTGTTGTGGATTAAATATTGGTATACCTCTTTTGCTGTTTATGATGGTGGTTGGGTTGTAACATGCATCTCTGTTTCTCATTGTATTGACACGTTTATAAAATTCTCTTGGGCAGTCTTTGCTAAGGGTAGCCATCTGTTCACCGTATATTCTCCAGGATTCATCTTTAGATGCTCTAATTGTTCGTTTGGCATTTAATCACTCATTCATTGGCACCTTGCCATCTTGACAGACGATAGTTTGTAAGGGATGAAGTTATTGCCTCTCCATAGCACAAAGCCTGGGCTAAAATATAGAGATCATGTGTTGCCCATGCAGCATGATCCCTCTCTCGGCCTGCCTAGTTCACTCCAGAGGAACGGTAACACCTCTACATCTGGAACAAGACAAGCTGCAGAAGCTGCCGAATCAGCAAAGCAATGCTCTAACTGTCCACCTGTTGGAGCTTCGATCCTAGACCAGCCGCCAACGAAGGCTTAGAGCCTGGTCTGCCCTGCCATGACACTTTGTCTTTAGGTTGTATTTCCTCGCACCAGGGTAAGGCTTGTACCCTCCCAATTGTGCTCTTCCGCCCGAAGCCGTTGGCACAATGTGGGGTGTCAGATTTGGTAAGCGCCGCCCAATGTTCGGCGCTAACAGAAAGCAGGTCTACTGTTATACAGTAGCTCAGTCATATCTGACTAAGACCTAGCATTTAATCATGCTATTCTATAAGTAACATAGTCGTGTTCAGATTTAGTTGTGATCCATTTATTGAACGCTACCTTCTTTTTGAATACGCTATCTTTAACTTCGTTGTTCCACCAAGCTGTTCTTAATCTTTTGTCCTGCCTTGCTTTCTTTGTTCCACATTTATTTTCCAGTGTGTCAAGCATGGCAGCCTTTAAAATTGTCCATTCCTTATCTACACTTGAGTAGTCATCAGGGATCTTCTTATGTAGTTTTTTTAATTTCTTGATTGAATTCATCTTAAACTGTATTTTCCTGAAGCCTCCTATAATTGATGACATGTGTTGTTACCTTTTTGTTTCTTATTTTCCTGTATGTTGAAATCTTTTTTATTATGGCTGGTTTGTGATCAATATCGTCTGTATTTGGGAATGCTCTTGAATCCAATAGTAGTCTTCTGTATTTTTAATAGATCAATTGGCACTTGATAGGTGATGGGGTCAGTATCACATTAGCCGTCATTACTTCCCAGAACATTTCTGGTGCCAATTTTAGACTGGGTCACCCTTGGGGTACATGTCAATGTTGACAACATCCAGACCTTGATATGGATCCACCAGGCAAGCATGCTGGCCACTGCACTACCACATCATCCACATTCATCGGTGTTGAGATGAAACCCTCAGTGTTGAGTTGAAACCATCAGTGTAGAGATGAAACCATCAGTGTTTGTGAAGATGATAAGATTGTATTATTCTACAGATGACTTGATATTGAAATGTCTTGTTTGTTTTACAGTACAAATGGTTTTAGTACAGAAGACGACAGTCGGTCCAGTCATGATCTTGTGTGTTGTTTGATATACAATGGCGACAGGTGTCAGAGGCAAGCAGGAAATGCCAGCTACAGCAAACGCTATCATAACCAAATGCGCAACTTGAAGCTCACTCGAGATGAAATGGTAAGAAGTTTGCTCACTTTGTACTCCCCTTGGCCATTGGGTTGAAATCGGTTATTTGTTGCCTCAGAACAGGACACGATGGATTACGCAACCACATGTATACACAATTCAAGTTCGGTGAATCAGCCATGTACACATGTGGATTGGTGCCACAGACAGCAGATCACATACTCAAAGACTGCCTAAAATACGATACATCTAGGCAAACCTTCAGGCCTACAGAAACAACAGTGGAAGATAAACTATATGGACCACTGAGTGAACTAAAAAAGTTAGTTGCATATCATTTACAAGACGACACAGTCAACACCAGCTTGTTTTGCTGTTGTGATCTCTTGGCTTGTTTACGTTCAGTAGTTTGCCATTGCTTTTTGAATGATGGCACCCATACCATTTCATAAAAAAACCAATGCAAGGCAGCCTGCTACCAAATCACCCGCAGCTGTGTTTCGAACCCGGGTATGCAGGAATACAAATTGGGTCTGTAACTCCTTCGCCACGGAGCCGGCTAACATGAACTTTAAAAAAAAAGACAATAAAATTAATACAAGAGACATTGCAGTTATAGATGAATTTCAAGCGGCCCTAAAACATGTGGAAGAAACATTACCACCTTAAGCCAGATTGCAGCCATTTTGTATGTGCTGTGGTGAATCAAAATCTTGGTTCATTCTTGGCAGCTGTGAGGATCCAGTGCCAGTCTTGTACGCCTCACTAGTTTCTGGGCATGGACAGGGGAATAAGAGGTCTGTGACACAGGCCCTGTGGAGATGGTGCTTTAGTGCGGGGTCAGGAGGAAAGTCTTTACACCCGCTGATACCGATACTGGTACCTTGCTATCTTGACATAGGATAGTTATTGTGCTTTAAAACAATGCATAATAACCTCTCCTTAGCACACAGCCTGGGCTGAATTGTAGAGACCATGTGTTGCTCATGCAGCATGATCCCTCTCTCAGCCTGCCTAGTTTACTACAGAGGAAAGATAACACCAGTGCATCTGGAATAAGATAAGCTGCAGAAGCTCCAGATTCACAAAGCAATGCTCTAACTGTCCAACTGTCAGAACTTAAATCCTAGATCAGTTGCCACCCAAGGCTTAGGGCCTGGTCTGCCCTGCCATGACATTTAGGTTTTAGGCTGCAATTGCTCACACCAGGATAAGGCTTGTATCCTCCGCCTGAAGTCGTTGGCACAATGTGGAGTCTCGGATTTGGTGATTTTCGGATTTTTGGGTCTACACTCTGGCTACCGTTGCAAAGATTGCTTTGCCTATATAAAGATGTGCAGTTTCAGTACCGGTCTTACACTTTTTGCTGGTTTCTGATCTCAGAGAGGGAAAGGAGTGTGCTGCAACACAGTTCCTGTAGAAATGGTACTGGATCGTGCGCAAAGTCTCTACACTAACTTAACTCTAACTGACATTTCAGGGCTCAGGTGACCTTATCAACAATGCAGAAACTTAAAAAGTTAAAACTAATTTTTGTCAGATAATTTTTACCTAATCAACCTGGGTAGGTCAGCATGGCCGAATGGATAAGAATGTGTGTTCCGGTGTGCTGATGGCAAGGTAAGGGGTTCAACCCCTATACTGGACAGCTGGTCTAAAATGTTGACCTATCGTCCTTGACCAGGGGGCGTAAATTACAAGTACCTGTGAAGTCATAGAGTGGGTTCGCCTGATGGCAAGGGAGTCTGTTAATATGGAAAGCTAATCCAAATGCAAAATTCAGTCCAGCACTACTAGAAGTAGTGTGTATAGTCTACGCTTGAGTTCAAAGCGAGCGAGTGCAAAAAAAAAAACACATCTAACTAACCAATCAGGATCTATCATTTTAGTGTGATTGTTTTTTGCTTTTATTCTTTTCTGATGCAGAGTTCACATATTTACATTTGTGGCTACCACAAGACACAGATCCAGAACATCCGCACCAAGCTCAAACGAAAAGAGATGAGATGGTTGGCCTTGGAGTTGGTTGAGGTAACAAACATTTAGGAGCTGTTGACTATTACAAGGAGTGATTCAGAATGGGTTCACCTGATGGGGAGGGACACTGGTAATAGGGAAAGCTAATCCAAATGCAAACATCAGTACATTGCACTAGAAGTAGTATCATGTGTATGGACCTCGCTTGAGTTAAAAACGAGCGAACGCAAATAAAATTTAAAAAAAAAACTTCGCAGCTGCCAGAAATTCAGGGGATTTTTCCTTCCTCTTTGTTTATTAGTCTGGTGTAGGATATGGTTGCTTTGTGTCTGTTTACAACAGAGTTATGATGTTTAAGCCATTCGACCGCTACATCTGACCATCATGTGTCAGCCTGGCAGTTGTTGTTTAGGTTTGCCTGGCTAGCCAAATGGCTAGAATATCCTGTTTTCCTTCGGGAGACTTGGGTTCAAATCCTCGATAAGGTGTCGATTTTTTTGTCAGAGACGAAAAGAAAACCCTAACCTGCACAGTTCACTTTCACCGCACCAGCCAGGAAGCCTGAAGATCCTCTCTGTTCTACATCACAAGGTATTATTGGCAATAGATGACAATTTTGTTTGGGCAGTTTTTTCATAGGACATTCCACCATCTCAGTATGGCGTTGTCTGCATCCAAGCGCAGATTTACACCTCATCTGACCCTTCCAGAACAGTGGCGTGCTTGACATTCAACCCTTAAGGGAAGGCAGATGCAGTTCTTGGTCATTTGCCGCCATCCATCGAGACTTCCAATATTACAGCAGATGAATACAGAGCCAATACATGAGCTGCAGTAGGGTAGTGGCTGTATGCTTGCTTGTTGGCCCAGGGTCATGTGTCCAAACCCGCACTGGGCATATTTTAACAACTGACCTGAGCTTCCAGGTTGACCCAGTCTGAAATAGGTACTAGAAAAATGTGGGAAATAAAGATGGCCAGTGGGATACTGACCACATCACCCAGCAAGTGTATAAACATTTGGGTCTTGCACCATATGCCCATTGTTCCTTAACCGATTAAGTGCCATGTGATGATTAATCATCTTAAGTGACTTCCCGTATCTGCCACGAGCTTATATATCGCCAACATTTTGTCACCGTGTTATAATACAACTTGGGACACAGAGTTGTTTCCAAGGCCGGGTTCTATACTGTCCTCCTCGTGCACCCTGGGCAACAGGTCCCATCGGGGTCCTGGCTAACATCAGTAGGATTGTTGATTCCTCCGAAGACGGAGAGTGTCTGCCTGCACGGCAAGGAACCACCAGTCTGCATACCAATAAGCCAGACATGGGACAATGGATACTCACGTAAACCTCAGGTCCTGTATGACATCACACTGATGTTGGACAACAGGATGTCTTCATCCGACATACAGGACTTCGCGCTGGAGTTCACAGCCAGCAAGCAAGCAAGCATGCATAATACTACATCTCTGCTACCATATTAACAACTCTTAAGTCATAATTATGACATACTTCTAATGCCCATTTTCCAACATCCATGTTTGTTTGGTCCAATGTCTGCTTAACCACATTTGTGTATATTCTCATTCGTCATGGGATGGGCATTTAGGAAGTAGGATAATTTTTCTTCTCCTCCTTCCTTTTATCCCCTAATAGAGCATAGGCCCTTGGCTAATTCACATCGATACCTCCTATCTTTTGCCATTTCCTGCAATGTCCTCCCCATATTATTAATCTGTCTGTCTAATTCTCTTCTCCATGGTTTTTTGTTTTAAGGTTTCCCCTCTATTTCTTTTGCCCTGTGGGATCTGAAGAAGCAAGTTTCTAGTTATACTATGAGGGGCTTCTAATGGAAACCTTAAAAGTGATTGAAATTACTATAACGATGCCATTGTCTTGTAACCTGTCGATGTTGTTAAGTGTGTTCAGCACATAACGTCATAGTGATGTCATAAGGACAGTTTAAGGATTGCCACCCAATTTTTTAATGCACCAATGAGCATTCTGTTATGTTTTTAAAAAAATCAGTGAAGGTGTGAAAAAACCTATAGAAATTTATCAGTGAATGCAGGTACAGTGCGGTGATGCATGTTTGTCAGTCCAGCAAGTATATGAGTGGAGTAGGAAGTGACTTCTGTGACAGACTTTTCAGTCTGATGAAGCAGTACATCACACATGGCCAGGAGAATTTTTTCTACAGGAATCCAAGCACTTTATCTGCATTAGAGGACTTGCATTCATGGTAGTAGTGAATATATAAAAAATTGATACATTTGTCCTTTACTTTTTCAATATATATGCACCAAAATAAAACGTTTAAGATTTTCATTTGAACCCTCTCATATAAACGTGTTTTCTTAATGTGTATCCTATCCTGTATCTTTTCTCTTTCCCCCACCTCTTGGTTCAGTTGAATTTGTTTAGTTCTGTCTATAAGTAATGCATTGGTGATTGTGTCCTACCATTTGAGTCCTGTTCTGCACAGACACTGGTTAATTAATGTTTATTAGTGTTTGTTGTTATCCATCTTTCTACTTCATACAGCAGTACTGTTTTAATGTTATAGTTAAATATTCCAGGCTGGGTACTAGTTTTAATTTCTTTCACCTTCCCGAATTTGCTAGTGCTACGAATGCTGCACTTGCTTTTTGTATTCTTAACATCTCTATTTCCCCCTTTTTGTCTACATTGCTACCCACTTTGTGTTAGTTAGTTAGTTAGTCGACAGATCATCCTCATTGCACATCGAACCATTCAATCCATAAGTGCTCGGATCCCCTCCTCAGCAAATCCCGCAGCGTGTAGCGGCTAACGACGCCAGTTCTGTGTTGGTTTATCAATCTTCTTTGGCTTCCTGCGTAGTGTTCTTGTTTGGCCACCCCTCTTTTAATTTGCTGTTTTCGCAGTCTGGCCATGGTTGTAGATTCACAGTCATCACTTGGATCATGCAAGAGTCTTACTTCTCGTAGAGCATTCAGAATGTCAGCCTGGTCCATGGCGCGCCCGCCCTCCACAGTAGCCTCACCTGTGAGCTTGTCAGCCCGCTCATTTCCTTGGATTCCCGCATGCCCTGGCACGAAGATGAAACTAATCTTTGTCAGCCGAGACCGCTCCAGAGGCAGCAACCATTCTCTTTGGATCGACCCCTCCTCTATCCTCTTGATCATGTTCATTGAGTCGCTAAGGAAACATGCCCTAGTGAATGTCTGTGTCTTGAGCCATGTTATTGCTTTACTTACTGCCATGACTTCCATAGTCAGGCTACTTGTGGTTTCAGTGAAAGCACCAGAGTCCTCCTTCACAATTCTCCCTCCGGCCCGAGCTGTAAAGGCCCATGAGCTTCTCACATGTCGGACGACCGACCCATCTGTGTAGATGACCGCATCACCGTCTAGCGAATTCTCGAAAATCAACGCTTGTACTTCAGCCTCCACAGCAGCCGGATTTTCTTGTCTGCATTTTCTATCTAGTTGGATGCAAACTGAAAAGGATGTGCAGAAATCTGTTGGCACTTGCACCCACTCCTCGCCAGGTTCTAAGTCCTCAAGTGAACACACCTGTTGAAGAATGTCTTCGACTTGACCCATCCACGACCGTCCTCTTTTTAACCTGCTGCCCTTCACCTTCATAATTTCACTATGCAGTGGATGTTGTGTGTTTGCGTTAACTCTGAGGTAGGCGCGTGCCCTGCAAACTTGTATTCTCTCTTCAATGGTTGGAAAATCAAGAAGGTAGTGCATCGCCCTGCATGCTGTATCTCTTGTACATCCAAGAATAATGCGCATAGCTTCATTCTGTATCCTTTCTATCTGCTTACGGCTGAGAGTCAGGATTGCCATTGCATACTCCAAAACAGACATGACCAGCCCCTCGAACAGAAGACATAGATGGCGCTGCTCACAGTTTGCTGCCGCCATCACCCGCATCGCAGCCAAACCCCGCTTGGCCTTTATCACCTGGTCTATGTGCTCATTATAAGCAAGGCTTCGATCAAACCGTATCCCCAGGTAATTCATTGCCTGCGTTCTTTCCACCGTCTCTGAACACAGCATTACAGTTGGTGTTGGAGTGTTGACAATATGATTATTCAACGAGAACCAAGTCACTATTGCCTTTGTTGGGTTGACCATTGCCCCAGCTTCATCACACCAAGTACTTATGCGTTTGAGTTCGGTTTGTAGTTCCACAGCAACCTGCTCTCTATCCTTACCCTGACGATACACTAAAACATCATCGGCATATGACAATGTCCTGCCAGGTCCAGTGATCTGCTCACTGGTGATTCTCACTGTGTAGGCGTTGAAAAGTACCGGAGATAATGGTGATCCCTGTGGTAGGCCAGGATATATTGTTGTTGGTTCCGAAGTCCAACTGCCACATCTAAAAACTACTTTCCGTTGGAAGAGGGCTGCAGCGATCCAACTAAGGAGGAATGGACTTACTTTTAGTTCAAGAAGCTGAAGCATTAAAAAATCCAATGGCATAAGATACGACGACATCAATAGGTGTACCGACAATGGGCTAGAGAAACTAGCAGACATGTACAACAACAGTATAGAGAGTGCCAGCATCAAGGAGGAGTGGTTACACAGCTATCTGATTCCCTTGCCAAAGCCTGACAAAGACCACACAAAAATTCAGGGATATCGAATTATAACCATGGAGAATACAATAGGCAAGCTGCTGGAGAAGGTAATTGCCAGAAAAATATCAAGCCAGCTAGAGAGGCAAGGTGTTTTCCCACCTACCCTGAGTGGGTACCGTCCAAAAAGAGAAACCTGGACCAATGCAGCAGTCTTTGCCCATGATGTCTATGAAGGTTTCCACTCAGGCATTGAAACCTTTGCTGCAGCGATTGATCTTGAAGACTTTGTGTGTATGATTCAATTAACTAAAGTGAGGTTTCACCAAGGTAAATTGGAGTATCATTAGTTTGGTTTATTCTCATTAATTTTAATGTATTAACTTAATTGTTGTTCTTCCTTCTCTGGTTTTCTTTGGGGATCTCACAATAATCTTTGCCCATTTATGAAGCTTATCTAATATGTATGATCTAATTTTCAGGCTGATTTCTACAAAGTGCCACTCACCACCATTTTGAGAATATACTATGATGAATTAAACCTACCTCACCGACCTTTCATGAGGAAAGCTAGACTAGCTGATGTAAGTAGCAGAAATATATGACAAAACAATAGATGCCTTATTAATATTTTCCTCATTGAATACTATTACTTGTCCATCTTTTGAAGGGAGTGTGTCCCACCAGGTTTAGCATCTCAAAGATCACTGTGTCTGTCCTTAACATGCATTTGTGTACGGTTTGCTTCCTCTAAATGAATTTCATCCAAGGTAACTGGCTCTGTATACCCATGGGTAAGTACAGTCAAACCTCGGTTATCGTCGATAATCTGTCCAATATATACAAATATAAACAATAGGTGAAATTCGAAACCAACAAAAACCGCACAGATTAAATTGAATCAGTATTGTGCTAATCCCGTGAAGTCCCATCATGCGGTGTTAGTGCCAGACCCCCTGCCTCGAGGGGGTCTACCCATTGCTACTGGTGGTCACCTTCCCCTGTGCTGTGGAGTCGAGGCATAGAGTAGGGTAAGAGCTATTGACCAAACACCCCGGACACTCAACATATTACAGGGGAATGCCAAAGGAGTTTCTAACAAGAAAGTCTCCCTAACAAATCGTCTTCATAAAGATAGAATAGATGTGGCATGCATTCAAGAGACACACCTCAATGCCCATCGCAGATTCTCAGAGGATATCAGGCCACATATTTCGACCACGAAGGACACAAAGGAGGAGTTTTAATACTTACACGAAACACAATGCCTTGCAGTGAAGTATCTGTGACCTCTGACAACCAAACAGAAATTATAGGTGTTGATATAATGATAAAGTACGTGAAAATAAGAATTTACAATCTGTATAGCCCAGCAGGTAAGGACGTTACACTTTCAAACATGAAAATAACTGACACAAACTGCACTATTGTCGGAGACTTTAATGGCCGTTCAGAACGATGGGGCTATCCAGATACTGACAACAGAGGAGATGAAGTGGATAACTGGGAAAAAGACTAAAATTTCCATCTACTCAACAAAGCGGATGACACACAGAGCTTCTACTCTAGAAGATGGTTTACCACTTCTACTCCAGACTTAGCTTTCTCCACAGGAGACATCCTCTACAAAATCGATCGCTATGTGCTTGACCAATTAGCAGGTGGTGGCCACAGACAATTAAGCTTTTAATGAATATGGAGTATGTCCCATAGGAGCAAAAGTCTTTGCCCCGCTGGAATTACAAACGAGCAGATTGGGACAGATTTGCCATACTAACAGACAAATATTGTGAACACATAAATACACAATATGGCAACATGAAGCAAATGGTGGAAAGTCTAAACAGAGCGATAATACAGGCAGCCACTGAGTCCATTCCAAGAGGAGCGAGGAAAAATTACAAACCACACTGGACTGAAGAACTACAAATTTTGGAGGACAAAGTTGAAGATGCCAGGAAGACAGCAGAGAGAGAACAAACAACTGAAGCAAACATATCTCTCAAAGCCATCTCAGCAAAATATAAAAGAACAGTAAATCAAACAATAAGAGATTGTTGGAGGGAAAAAACGGAAAACCTGAACTTTGACAGTGATGGAAACAAACTATTGAACTTGGTGAAAGCCATGAACAATGAAGAACCCAGAAACGAACAAATAACAATTAAACAAGGAAATGCCTTGCTTACAGGGAAAAAGGCTGCAAATGCACTAATGGTACACACTGCTAGTGCAAACCACATTGCTATTACCGAACAGAAGAAAGTAATCAAAGATAAACAGACACATCATAGTAATACAGAGACAGCAGCAGAATATATGATGGCAAATCTAAAAATGGAACAAATGAAACAGGCAATGAATACCCAGCAGCAGAATATATGATGGCAAATCTAAAAATGGAAGAAATGAAACAGGCAATGAATACCCTAAAAAAGAAGAAATCACCAGGAAAGGATGGAATCACAAATAAAATGTTAATAGAACTAGGCACTAAAACAGAAAAGAAACTACTAGCAGTCCTAAATTACAGCTGGAAGAGAGGAATAGTCTCACAGGCATGGAAGGAAGTTATACTAATACCAGTCCCAAAGAAAGGAAAAGACTTGGAAGAACCAAATGGCTATCGGCCTATCAATCTACCTATCTGTGTAGGAAAATTAATGGAACATTATCAGTGGCAGGGTAACATGGCATCTTGAAAAAAAGCAACTCTTAACACCGCACCAAGCAGGATTCAGAAAGTACAGATCCACTGAAGATCAAATTATCTATTATAGCTCAGGAAATAGAGGATGCCTTCCAAGAGAAAAAGCACACACTAGCATTCTGGATAGATTTAGAAAAAGCATTTGATAAAGTATGAAAGGAAGGACTGAAAGTAAAACTGCAAAAAAATGCATCAGCCACTACGAGAACAGAACTGCCAGGACAAAAGTACAAGGACAAACCAGCATAAAGATGCTGTTGGAGCAAGGTGTCCCCCAAGGAGGAGTTCTTTTATCAACATTATTCCTAGCATATATAAATGGCATCACGGAAAATTTTTCAGCCAGAGTACACACATCCTCCCTTGCAGATGACATAGCCATATGGGCATCTGAAGAATATATTAGTACAGCTAACAGCAGAATACAGCAAGCCTTATTAGCGCTAAAGGACTGGTCAAAATCATGGCTAGTGAAGAGAAAACAACATGCACAGTGTTCTCACTCTCAAATAAAACTCGGCAACCTAAGCTGGTATTGAATGGAGAAATATTGTGCCATGAAGAAAATCAAAACTATCTAGGAGTCACCTTTGATCGTCGCCTGACATGGAAGACATAGGTTGAGAAAAATCTAATAAGAGCAAGGCAAAGAATGGCAAGCGTGAAAATGCTCTCTGTTACCACGTGGGGAGCAGATGAGAAAGTTCTCAAGAAGTTGTACACTGGACGGGTGAGGCCAGTACTGGAATATGACATCCAAAATCAAGGAATGTGGATCAAAACTGGAAGCCTGAAAACCACGCCTATTAACAAACTAGAAAAGATCACTTGTTTGTAACCAATGCAGGATAGAAGAGATAGTAGAGCCCAGCAACAAGCAGAAAAATTTAGAAGATTGGCAGATCACCCCATGTATAACAGGTTTAATGGTTTTGGAAAGGGAAGACTGAAGTGTAGCAACTTTGTAGAAACTGCAAAACAAAAGATTAGGGCAGATCCTATACTTAAGGCGATGTGAGACAGAAAAAATTAAATTCTATAATATTTCATTTCTATGTTCTGATATGGTTTAGTATGTGATACCGAAGACTTCTGATCGATAAAATACTGTCAAACTGGCTTTGCACTTAACGGTTGCTATGGAAACCAAGATAAACAGTGGCCTTATTGGATTTCTTAAAGGAGCCCTAAAACAATTTTGACAGACGATTTTAATATCTCTTGGCATATTTTTCCTTCATAATTTAAAAATTTAATGACATTTTTCATGTCAGTTTTTATGGTTTTTTAACTGCTGTACAAAAACTAAATCTTAATTTCAAAAAATGCTCTGTACGTAATGTAAGTAAATGCAATGAAGAATAAGTGTACCTAGTGTTACTGTAATCTTTCAAATAGGTTTTGAGAAAACATGACTAAAGTACAAAAAACTGGTGAAATGAGAAAACGGGGAAGAACAAATTATTTTCATTTTTTAAAATACTAATAAAGTTATCTTAATGCTAAAACAAGTTATTTTACACAGGAAACCATTAGAACAATCCTGCTGCATATGCAGGACCTCCCTCCAGGGCATGCAGCTCCTCTTGTCTCTTCAGTTTGGCCGCTTGTACACTATAGCGTCTCTTAGTTTGCTTGTTCTTCTTGTACTTCAAGCTATTTCTAAGTCTCTTCTGCACCCTAGATGCTCCTAGTCTCTGCGTATGCAGGCCTGTAGAAAATCAAGAGAACTGGGCAGTGTCTTGGACAGCAGCAGCTCCAAAGTTGAATTCTCTTGCTGCAGTTACAACTGCATACTGAATGCGCTTGAGTGAGGCACGGTTGTCTTTAGTACAGCGAGCCCATATCAAGTTGTGTAAACTCTCATTTGAATTCTAAGTTTCTCCTGACACACATCTACTAAGTATTTTATTGTCAGACAGCCTGTCATAAATTGGCAACACATATTTCTCAAGCTTGTCACGGTTGAGCCATGTGTGTAACATTTTGTCATAAGGACCCGGGACCTGATGCTTAGCCTGAGCGGATTGAAATAAACACCAAGATTGCTCTCCACTTGGGCACAATTCATGATGTGGACTTTTGTCTGTTGAAAAACAGTGATGAAGTGAAGCCATAACACTTTTTCTCATAGTCTTTACACTTGTATTGTTTCTTATGGCCCTATTGTAATAAATTGCCTATAAAGGAAGGCATTTTTTGTAAGCTGACCTTGACCATGTCCTCCTAAGGTCACGCCTTGCTATCAGCAGTCAGCAACAACATTGTGGAGTGCTGTTCCAAGGAATTTACTGACATGGTTGATACACTCCTCTTTATCTATCTGAATGTCATCCCCGTATGGTTTGATCTTGGTCAGCTCCGCAAATGTTTTGGCGTCACCATCAGACAGTATTGATGTACAGCGAAGCTTATGATGGGCCACAGACCATCGCCACAGTACCCTTGCAGCCTCCACCTCC
This sequence comes from Cepaea hortensis, assembly GCA_963921405.1. Classification (NCBI taxonomy): domain Eukaryota; kingdom Metazoa; phylum Mollusca; class Gastropoda; order Stylommatophora; family Helicidae; genus Cepaea; species Cepaea hortensis. The sequence goes on from OY992876.1 coordinate 300,230,517, forward strand.
ATCATTCAAGCAGATCCTGTGAAATTGATATCAGTTTAGAAGATATTGTGCCTTCCATGCTGCAAATTCATCTGGTTTGTCTCTGGGAAGTGTCTTACCAGTGGTTTCACACACCTGGCAATATGTGGACAAAACATGGACAACTATGCAAAGTCCTGTAAGAACATCCACTGCACAGCCAACTCCAATGTGGGATGTGTGGCCTCTAGTCAGCCAAGTGCCATCAAAGCTTACACTACTATCTAGCACATCATTGTCATGTAGTGTTATGCCTGACTGTTGTGCATGAACCTGTAGAACATACTTTACGGTTTGAGAAAAAACTTTGAATATAGTTTATTCGCTTTGCTGTGAAATGTTTTGTGATGAAGACCTTGCAAGTTCATGTTTTCACAAAAATTATTGAATGTTGTTGCACCCATCCCACAAACTACTGCAGAATAAACAGACTGGCTGTTGATGGAAAAAGGTTTATCTCCATCAACTGCAACAAGAGCAGAAATCCTCTGCATACACAGCTAATCCTTTGGCTTTCTTGCTGTCAGTTTTACAAATAAGACTAGTATTTTTACATACTGAACAACATAATGTTTTGATGATTTTGTCAATTTCTGAACAGTCAACTGCTGTATGTTCCAGTTGTTGGTATACATTGTCATCAACAGAAACACACTTGCTGCTAGAGGAGGTCATATATTCATACATATCTCTTTTAAATTGGTGTCGAGTTTTTTCTGAAATAAAAGATTCACTTCCACAACTTTGAGAAGAACACGATGGTACTGAATCATTCAGATTCACTTTCAGAATACTTGAAAGTGGCATGTGCTGTTTAGCTGGGTAGCTTTCAGAATTTTCTGTAATGTTTATGACGTTCTGGTAGGCTTTTCGTTGCTTACGAGCAATTGCAAGTTGTAGACTGCGAGATTTCTTCCGTTGAGTAATGACTGGATGTTAAATTTCTTGGGACAAGGCATTTTTTAATTCTCATGTCAATCAGTTGCCAAGCGAAAACATAACAAAACAGCCATCTTGGAAAAAATCAGATAGCCACGTGATCATTTTCAGTCAGCGGAAATCGCGCATTGCCTATGGTCACGTGTTGTGTTCCATATATGGAGGTTTCTGGAAGATTATTGATTCAAAAGAAACAGTTGTACACAGGAGAGTTCCCAACTACATGATTTCGAAGTTTAACGAACAATTGGTGTGAAAAACGTAAATTTCGTAACAATTTTAAATAAGTAGACAATTTGACACCTAGGGTGGGTTAAGTAAAATATGAATATTGCATTAAAATAACAGTTTTTAAACAAGTACTGAATCTGATAGAGGACATGTTAAGGCGATGTGTGGTAATAAAAACATCGATTTGTGGTCAATTTTGCTATTTTTGGAAAAGTTCATTTTTAGACACCTTATTATGTCTTCTATCAGATTCAGTACTTGTTTTTGTTTAAAAACTTATTTTAATGCAATATTCATATTTTACTGAACAAATGTGTGTTCTGAACTATGTGTCAAATTGTCTACTTATTGAAAATTGTTGCGAAATTGACGGTTTTCAAACCCTAGCAACGATATATCGGGAACACACTACACGCGCATGCCGGGTATCACTGAAAAGATCGTGATCTTCCGTAACTATTCGTGAAACTCCGAGTTCGTCTAATCGGAAACTTTTCTGTGTACATTGGATTTATTCGTATCTATCATCTTCCGGAAATTTCCATATATGGAACACCGTAAGCAATCCGCGTTCGCCGATGGCTGAAATTGATCACGTGGATTTCCAAAATGGCTTCTGTGTGTTGTTTACACCTCGCAACGTGCTGAACGTTCATTGTTGACGACAGACTGACACGCATTGAAATATGCCTCGTTCTAAGAAACCAGTCATCTACTCAATGTAAGAAATCTCTCAGACTACACCTCGCAAATGCTCGTAAGCAGCGAAAAGCCTATCAGAACGTCATAAACGATACAGGCAATTCTGAAACTACTGAAAGCGACCCAGCTAAAGTGCACATGCCACTTCTTCCAAATCCAAGTGTTTTGACAGTGAATCTGAATGAATCAGTGCTATCGTGTTCTTCTCAATGTTGTGGAAGTGATTCTTTTATTACCCGAAGCCAATTTAAAAGAGATACGTATAAATACACGACATCCACTAGCAGCAAGTATGCTTCTAGTGACGACAATGGATATCAAAAACGGGAACAAAAAGCAATAGTTGATTATTCAGAAATTGAGGCAATAATCAAAATGTTATGTTGTCCAGTTTGTAAAAATGCTAGTCTTATTTTGAAAACTGACAGCAAGAAAGCCAAGGGATTAGCTGTGTATGCAGAGGTTTACTGCTCTTGTTGTGAAGAAGTAGTGTGTGGAAGATACCAATCTGCAAGAAGTAATGATGGGGATAGATCTTTTGCTGTCAACAGCCAGTCAGTATATTCAGCATTAGTTTGTGGGATGGGTGCAACAACATTCAATAATTTTTGTGAAAACATGAACCTGCAAGGTCTTCATCACAAAAGATTTCACAGCAAAGCGAATAAACTATATTCAAAGATAGAAGATCTGGAGGACACTGTTTTCTCTCAAACCATAAAGTATGTTCGACAGGCTCATGCACAACAGTCAGGCATAACTCTACATGACAATGATGTGCTAGATATTAGTGTCAGCCTTGATGGCTCTTGGCTGACTAGAGGCCACACATCCCACATTGGAGTTGGCTGTGCAGTGGATGTTCTTACAGGACTTTGCATAGATGCCCATGTTATGTCCACATATTGCCAGGTGTGTGAAACCACTGGTAAGACATTTTCCAGGGACAAACCAGATGAATTTGCAGCATGGAAGGCAGAACATCTTCTAAACTGTTATAATAATTTCACAGGATCTGCTGGAATGATGGAGGTGGAGGCTGCAAGGGTGCCGTGGCGACGGTCTGTGGCCCGTCATAAACTTCGCTACACGTCAATACTTTCTGATGGTGACACCAAAACATTTGCAGAACTTACCAAGATCAAACCATATGGGGATGACATTCAGATAGACAAAGAGGAGTGTATCAACCATGTCAGTAAACGCCTTGGAACAGCACTCCGCAATGTTGTTGCTGACTGCCGAAAGCAAGGTGTGACCCTAGGAGGATGCAGTAAATGTCAGCTTACACAAAATGCCATCCGTAGGCTGACAATTTATTACAATAGAGCCATACGAAAACTACACAAGTGTAGAGTCCATGAGGAAAAGTGTTATGGCTTCACTGCATCACTGATTTTCAACAGACAAAAGTCCACGTCATGAAATGTGCCTAAGTGGAGAGCAATCTTGGTGGTTTTTTTTCAATCCGCCCTGGCTAAGCATCAGGTCCCAGGTCCTCATGACAAGATATTACACACATGGCTCAACCGTGAAAAGTTTGAGAAATATGTGTTTGCCAATTTATGAAAGGCTTTCTGACACTAAACTACTTAGTAGATGTGTCTCAGGACAAACTCAGAATTCAAATTAGTGTTTACACAGCTTGATATGGACTCAATGCACTAAAGACAACTTTGCCTCTCGCAAGCGGGTTCAGTTTGCAGTTGTAACTGCAGCAAGAGAGTTCAACTTTTGAGCTGCTGCTGCCCAAGACACTGCCCAGATTTATGGACTTTCTACAGGCCTGCATATGCAGAGACTAGGAACATTTAGGATGCAGAAGCAAGTAAGAAATAGTCTGAAGTACAAGAAGGACAAACAAACTAAAAGATGTGACACTGTACGAGCGGCCAAACTGAAGAGACAAGGTGAGCTGCATGCCCTGGAGGGAGGTCGTGCATATTCAGCAGGACTATTTTAACAGTCAGGTACAGTTTTACACTGTTTTTCTCTGTAAAAGAGTGTTTAATAATAATAAACAAAAAAATAATTAGTTTTTCCCCGTTTTCTCATTTCACCAGATTTTTATACATAGGTACAATTTATTTTAAAACTATTCATTAGATTTTAATCAAACTTTGCAGAGATATTCTTTATTATATCACTTACATTGTGAGTAGATCAATCTTGAAAATTAAGTTTTAGTTTTTGTGCTGCACTAAAATAAACAAAAAAATGTCATTATAATTTTCAAATTATGAAAAAAAAAACTGCAAAGAGATATCATTAAAATGTTCTACTAAACTTGTAAAGGGTCTATTTATTTACACATAAAACAAAGAATTTAGTCTGTACATTAAAAAATAAATGTTTTAGAGATACATTAAGAAATTCAATATGACCGCTGTTTATCTTGGTTTCCATAGCAACCGTTAAGTTCAAAGTCAATTTGACAATATTTTATTGATCAGCAGTCTTCAATATCAAACCCTATACCATAAAAGAACATAGAAATTAAGTATCATGGAATTAAATTATTTACGGGTAGCATCGCCTTAAGGTGTTTAAAAATTAACTATTCCAAATTGACCCAAAAATTATTTTTTCTGCCACACATCGCCTTAACATATCAACAGACAAACCCATTTACAATGCACACAAGTTCCCAGCTTGGAGACAGCAGCAACTGCCTGAGATGATAGAAAACATTCCTGGTATTGAGAAAAAGAACACTCAGCATGAAACCGAAAGAAGAGAAATAACCCTAAACTACGTAAAAGAACATTACCCATGTAGCAACTGGACCCATGCATATACAGATGGATCAGCCAAAAATTCAATACAAATGGAGGAGGAGGAATTCTCCTAAATTTTAAAAAATGGAGTAAAAACACAATGACAGTGGCAATGGGACAATTTTTAAGTAACTTCAAAGCAGAGGTAGAGGTTTTCAAAACTGCAGTAGAAATGCTCTTGATGGAGGAAAATAAAGAGAAGCAAATAGCTATCTTCACAGATGCAAAGTCAGCTGTCTCTATACTGAAGAGCAAAAACAGCACAGAACTAGCTGACCTAAGAGCAGTACTCCATGGACTATGTCAGAAATTTAAACAATTTTTAACACAGTGGATCCAATCACATTGCAGTATACCTGGAAATGAAGAGGCTGACAGACTGGCAAAAGAGGGCGGACGACTACCACAGCCTGACATAGACATAACCTATAATGAGGCAAAGAGGTTTACAAAAAGCACTTATATAACCAAATGGGAATCAGAGCATTCAGGTCACAAGAAAGATGATGCACATTACAAACTCGACTGAAGTGAACAAGTAGCAATCTTCAGACTCCGCACAGGACATAACAGGCTGAAATACCACTTGTTCAATAAACTAAAGATAGGAGATACCGATGAATGTAATTGTGGAACTGGTAAAATGACAGCTAGACATTTGCTACAGGAGTGCCCAATATATACAGAACAGAGAAAGATATTTTGGCCCACATCTGCTTCATTTTAGGACAAAAAATGCTTTGCATATGCTTTCCAGGAAATCGCTGTCAACATCAGCATCTTTCAGCTGATTGTTGATTTCTTGGCAAGATTACGCTCAGTAGTTTGCCATTGCTTTCTGAGCGACTGGCTCCATACTCTCATAAGTCACTGGCGCGACTCGAACTGCTTCCAATTCTCGTGTGCTCACGTCAACCACAAGAGTATTCGTGGTTACAGAGAAAGCTGCTAACTCCTCGACCAGGGAGACCAGCATTAAATATCAACAAGCTCAAGTTGACTGCAGCTTACTTTAACTACATTCAGGTTGACATCTAAAGATGCATGAAGTACTTAGACTGCCACATTTCATACCACAGGTATGTTGGTAGCAAAAGCGTCCCAGAGGCATGAAATGGAATGTTGCTTGGCTAGCAAATCCATTGCGTGGAAAGTCTGAATCTAAAGCTCATTGTGTGAGCGTCATCAAAAAATGTCCTAGTGGCACAAAATGGAATATTGCTTGGTTAGCAAATCCATTATGTGGAAAGTCCAAATCGAAAGCTCACTGTGTGGATGTCATCTGCAGATTGCATTCTTTTGGTTTCCGGAGGAACAGCCTGTGGTGAACGGAAGGCCCAATATATGGAAGTGAGGCTAAGCAGTCATGTGCAGGACGTGACGATTCCTTGGGTGAGCCCAGTACCAGAGCGCTATGTGTCGGCTCTGCAATTATGGAAGCCTCCTTGGATGGCGGGGAATGCCCCTGACTTCCCTTGAGGGCTGACCGGTATGTCTTTGGCTTTTCTAAATGGGCCAGCTGGGATGGGGGATAACACCACAACAGTGAGAGTCAAACGCCCTACGAAACCCTCAGGAAGGTTAACCCGGTCAACAAATGCCTGCAGAAGCCGGATGTGTCAGCCTAACGGTGCAAGAACGCAGCTCTGCTGTAAACAGGTACAACCCGGTCACGCCCGAAAAAACTCTGGATAAACACAGAAGAAGAAGAAGTTACACTGTATGCCAGTGTGCCCTCTGAATTTTTCAAACCATCCTCTGCTGGCCTTAAAATTACTAAGTACACTAGCACTCTTCCCAAGCACTTTCTTAATGAGATCGGCATACAACAGTCTACCCATTTCACATATGATTGCCTCCGAAGCAGAATCGCCATCTAACTGGTTTTAATTTATCCAAATTAATTATAATTGTTTGACATCTTCAATTGTTTGTGATCTCTGTTTCATTAGCACATTCAGGTCTTTTGCTACATTAGCCTCCTTTATTGCTTCCTTTTTCACCACAGTGAAACTTACCGTGGATGATGACTTCCGTACATGTGGCCGATTTCAGCTATCTTAATGCCGCTCTCATTTTTTAAATTAGAAAGTGATGCTCACACAATGAAAAACAATGCCAAACTAAGCAGAAGGATGCATTGGTCCCTATGTTTTCACAAAATTAGCATCGATGTCATGTCAACACACCGATGAAATTCGAGGCTATCACCGAAAACCAAGACACATTTTTTGCGGAAAATATTGACGAAACACCGAAGGCAACGAAAACCAAGGTTTGACTGTATTCTTTCCTAATATTGTTTCCAGGGCAGTGGCATTATGACCAACTCTGCAATTAATTTCCAACTGCTGTGGGATTTTAATGTGCGTGACTTGCACATTTATAACATATAGAGGCATTCATAACATCAGATGGAAGGTGCACAACAGAGATTAAGAACAGAATAGGGTTAGCAAAACCCGCATTTAAGAAAATGAAAAGTTTGTTGTGCAATAAGTCACTATCATTGAATGTAAGAAAGATAGTGCTGAAATGCTATAAAGAACCTATTTTGCTGAATGGCAGTGAATCTTGGAATGTAAATGGACAAATTAGGAAGAACTTAGAAGTAACAGAGATGTGGTTCTTGAGACGAATGTTGCAAATTTCTTGGACTGCCAGAGTAACTAATGACGATTGCCCGAAAGAGGCTAATGAAACTTGAACGTTATATCCAACAAAAAGAAATAGACAAACAGCTTTCTTTGGTCATGTGATGAGAATAGAGGGATTGAAGAACATTGTGATGACTAGAAAGATCAGAGTGAGGACCGGATTTTTTCACATGGACTTCTAGTAATAAAATTGCCCCTGGTTTCTGGGTAGTGAGATCGGATGCCCGTGTGTATTGTTGTGCATGTAAAAAATCCCTTGGCAGTTGGAAATTGAAAAAGAGTAGCCTAACGGCGCTGCCCGGGCAAAATTTTGAGTTAAAAATCTACCCAAAAGTATTTCAAGATCTTCGCCGGTGCTACGGAGTTCGTGCACTGTGCTGAGTTTCTCCAGACTCAGGTTTGAGTTATGAGGAGAATGGAGCACTTATGGGTTACACCCGTGTGCCGTGATGTTGATCCATCGACTAAACTAAACTAAACAGGCACAAGTTATATGGAAAGCTAATCGACATGCAGTCCTGACATAGTAGCACATGTTCAAAGTGAGTGAACGCTAAAAAAAAGGTTTTTTAATTTTAAAAATGTCCACACCCGGGCACAATCCTAAGGATAGAAAGCAGTTGAATCTGGATTGTTCCATGTCAGTGACATGAGACTACTGGATGAGATGGGAACATTGAATTGATTTATCCTTCTCCATAATTCAGGGAACACAATGTAGCTTAATAATTTGGTTCCTTTCGAAAGGGCTCATCTTTGTAGTCATAACACATTATTTTTGTATAAAATGTGAAGTCCTAACACTTTATTATGCTGTATACATATAGCCCGAACACTTTATTATGGTGTATACGTACATTCCTAACACTTTTTGGTGCATATGTTTAGTCCTAATACTCTATTATTGTTTCTAAATTCGTTTTGTGTGTATTTAAAAATAAAAAATTTCTATAAATATTTTGTGTTTCTATTTTCTATAATGTTTGTGTTGCTTATTTCTGTAATTGTTTTGTATTTTGTTACCTTGCAGGCGATTGCCAGTCATCTCCGAACTATTCCTGTCTTGGAGAAGGAGCGTATAGCCCGAGAAATTTATTATGGTGTATATTAATTGCCATGTTGTGGCTGGCAGGTAAAGATGGCTTGATGTCCTCGGTGTAACATCTGGCACATTTCTCACTCAGGTTGATACAGATGGCAAATGACTTCACAAACGTTCATTTCAGTGCTCTGAACAGTTTATTGGTAACACGTGGTGTATTAGCTTCTTCACCGACCAGGGCTGGTCTTCACTCAATGTGTACCACTGCCAGACATCGTTAACATGAAAGACAGTCTGGCACCAGAGTACCTACATTCATGTAGCCCCTGGCGTCATGGTCATAGTTGTCATTAAGTACTGGTCAACACTCGAGTTCAAAGTGAATATAGAAATCTTGTTTAACTTCTTACTTCCCTTGGATACACACTTTGCTAATACTTCATGAACATTGTCTGTCGGTCAATTCTGTGTCCACAAATCTTCACACTAACCTTTGGGCTTCATTAATCATGGTTAGCCAATCGTAGTCTAGTTAAGTTTCTTCCCAACTGGAAACTGATGTTGATTAGATCTTTCCGTTGAAGATATTATATACTGTTAGTCGAACTCACTTAGCTAACTTCTTAGATCATCTTAGTAAGGCAGAAGTCATCAGTTCAGCTATCCCTTGCCGAATGATTCTAAAAATCTATTCACGGGCTGACTTTCTGTCGCGTCATGTAACTATCTGAGCTGTGGTTTGTCTGATCAACTGTGTCAACACTTCCATGAAATGTCTTAAAGTTATTGCTTCTCTCTCTCTCTCTCTCTCTCTCTCGCTCTCTCTCTCTCTTGCTCTCTCTCTCTCTCTGCCTCTCTTGCTCTCTCTCTCTCCGCCTCTCTTGCTCTCTCTCTCTCTCTGCCTCTCTTGCTCTCTCTCTCTCTCCGCCTCTCTTGCTCTCTCTCTCTCTCCGCCTCTCTTGCTCTCTCTCTCTCTCCGCCTCTCTTGCTCTCTCTCTCTCTCTCTCTGCCTCTGCCTGCCCCTGTTAATAGAGTTCATTACTGTCAATTCTTATGTTAATCCCCCTCTAGCCTATTTTTGGAACTATTCCAGTAATGGAGAAGGAGTGTATAGTCTGAAAAGTTTATTATGGTGTATATGAATTGTCTGAATATATTTTTATGGTGTATATGTACATTCTGAAAACATGTTTGGTGCATATGTATAGTCCTAATACTCTATTATTGTTTCTAAATTTGTTGTTGTGTGTGCATGTTTTAATAAAATAATTTCTATAAATATTGTTGTTTCTTTTTTTTCTATAATTTTGTATTGTTTTTTTCTGTAATTGTTTTGCATTTTGTCATCTTGCAGGCGGTTGCCAGTCATTTCCGAACTATTCCAGTCATGGAAAAAGAGTTTATAGTCCGAAAAGTTTATTATGGTATAGTGATAGTGACACATACTCTGCCGCGGAGCAAACACGACAGGCAGCTTCTGATCGTCAGAAAATCATCTGATCGTGGAGACGTTTGGTCGATTTCGTTGTCCTTTTTGTTGTGCTTGTCCTTAAGTTTTTAACATGTCCACTCTAAAGCTTCCCCCCTCAGTGAGGCGAGTCCGTGCAGCCTGTGCTTGCCCCTTAGCACCTGTGGTCATGGGGAGCCTGCTTCTCCACAGCCATGGCCTCCGTCCATTTCTGTTGCCGTGATCCTTCTTTGTGCCCCGTTCATCGCACCACACTTTACTAGGATGCCAGTTCTTCCATTGGTTTTCCGACACACCTCTTGGTCTCTGCAGGTTAGTGCGACTTGCGGACAATTACCTTTCTGGTATGGAGGTTGGACTTCATCCGAAATTTGCATTATTTGACTGCACTTAGATTCACCACCCTCGCTTGGAGGAAAGGCTCTCACGAGATGTTGCAAGCTCGTGGTCTTAGTTGAGAGGTTGTTAGATGTTCTGCAGCTACCGCTTTTAACCATACTAGTTTGGAGACATGTCCCAAGTCAGGTTCTAACAATTCCACAGCCAAGACGAGGCCTTTTCTGCTGCCTCACACAGTTGTTTTTGTGCCCAAGTTCTCGCTCATCCTTTAATGCCCATTCCTTAGTACAGGCAATTTCCCAGACAGGAGCGCCTCAAGTACTGATTTTGGATCTGTCAAGAGCACCAAAGGTTGTGTACCATGGCTGGTATTTAGTAATTTCTCTGTGCTATCTTGATTGCATCAATTTCAGCATCTTAGTTATGGCAGTACTTTCCTGTTGGTACTCTAGCCGTGTCCCTAGTATTATCTTTTTTTCTATAATTTTTGTGTTTGTTTCTGTAATTCTTTTGCATTTTGTCATCTTGCAGGCGATTGCTATTCATTTACGAACTATTCCAGTCAAGGAGGAGTTCATAGTCTGAAAAGTTTATTATGGTGTATATGAATAATCCTAATACTTTATTATGGTGTATATGTACATTCCTAACTTTTTTTGGTGCATATGTATAGTCCTAACACTTTATTATTGTTTCTAAATTTGTTTTATGTGTGTGTTTTGTTTTTAAAATAATTTCTATATTATTTTGTTTTTCTTTTTTCTATAATTTTGAAATTTTTTGTCCGAAGGATGAAGTCTTTTGTGATTTCAGGTAACTTCAAGATAGGTGGTTCACTAAATACTGTCTTGATTTGTTGTAATAGTTTGTCATATTTGTCTGTCCAAATAATCTTTGTTGGTTGTCCTTTCTTTAACAATTCAGATAACTGTACTGTCATGTCAGCAAAGTTTGGAGTAACTTCTAGTAGTAGGTTATGAGTACTAACATGCTCCTGACTTCTTTCTTGGTGGTAGGAGGTTTAATTTCTAACAATTTTTGTTGCCAACTTTGGGTCTGTTTCGAAAAATGCTTTTGAAATTCTGATTCCTAAAATTTGGACTTTGAGAAATCTTATTTCTATTTGCCTGGTTTTATTTTCAGACCACATGTTTCTGTGCACTAAAATATATCTATATTGTATATAATGATAGATAGTAATATGATGAAATAATGATCTGGTTTCTAGTTTCTGTAATAAAATTTATTCCACTAAATATGGTGCAAAGTATGATTTAATGCTTACAGTGCTTTCGCTGAATGATGGACTTAATGTTCCAAACATTTCAAAAACTTTGGCTAACCTTTCTTTTTCTTCTTGTAGCAGATCAGGTTTATACTGGACTGTTTCCCAGCTAATATTCGTATCTGTAAATGGCAATCCCCGATGAGCATCATCCTCATCGAATGATTGTTGGTATTAATTCTGTTCAAGTTAAGAGAGGGGTTTTCTTTTGCTGTGTAGTTGCCTTTTTTTGGGGTACATATATGTACATAAAGCAATTAGTCTGCATGTCAGTTTGTCTTTCCGTCTCTGTTACGTTTGATTATCTTGTCTTAATCAGATTTTTCGACTGTGTCTTATTCTCTGATATAATGTCTTCTGTGTCAGTCATTAGGACTTGCGTATCATTGGTTGGGGAGGCCAGTAAGGTGGTGTTTTTTTTAACTTTTCCGAGAATAGCTTGTCGTTCACAGATGGCGTTTGCCTTAAGATATTGACTTTCCCATTCTTTTATATCTTGACTACTACAGTCCTTGACATTTGGTATGTTGCCTAATGCTACTTAAGTGCGAGGTTGTGGCAGTAGTGCCACTTTTACACGTCCCTGGTAATATGGGCAATTAATGTCAGCCCATGCAACCTTGTACTCCTCTGGGTTGCCCCCAAATGTCCTACAGGGCAAGTACTTGTTTCATGTAGTCTTTCTCGTTCACCAATTTCTAGTCTATGCCATCAACGGAAGTCCCGGTGCCTCCAACCATTTTTACTGGTAATCCATTTACCAATGCTGTATGGATATCTAGGATTCTGTCTGGGGTGCTACCGGAGTTGGCTACCTGGATAGAGACGTTATGACCACATGATAGGGTACCATTCTGGTGGAATTCACTACAGGAGTCATGACTGTCATAAAGGTCGATTGCTATTTTAACCATGTTGCCTCATCTTTGTTATCTGCAACGCTACTAGATATCATTCTTGCCATGTTAGCCTCTTTGTATATTTGCTTTAATGGGCACGTTTTATAACCGTGAGCTGTAACAGTCTTTATAATGATAGCTCTATTTTGGTAGCTGGTAAACCTGTTTTTGATGTGTGCTTCAAAACTTTTGTCACACATTTCTAGAGAACTGTGGGAATTTAAAAATTATCTACATTGAATCATGAAACCTTTTCTTGAAGAATGAGGAGTTGCTTGCTGGTCGAACCTACCTTAGTACTTTTGTTGATGCTTTGGTTGCTGACCATATGGATGGTATATGAATTGATTACCATGCATTCTTGATTGTGAATATCTGGCAGCTGCTCCTGTGACCAAATCTGCCTGAGCACATTCAGCAAAGATTTCTCTATGTGAATTATAGTACACTTCACCCTTGGATTAGATTTCTTCAATAGATTTGTATTTATTTTCTATGAGGAATGTTGCCTCTGGCACTGCTGAGATTAGCTTATCCCTCAACATGAGGTCTCTCAGCATATAGAAGCTGTCCTGCACGTTTCTTTACTTCGGCCATTTATCGAAAAGTGACTCTCTGAAACGTAGTCCAAAAACAGTTTGATTGGCTTTCTGTGCCAGAGATCTGTACACTGTGTTAAGTCCGGCTTTTTCTAGGCAAATATGAGATAAAAACTCTCTCTCAAACATATTGATAGTTTGTTCATAAGTATTTAGGGATGATTTCCACAACTTTTGAATGTTATAGATCTAAGTGCTTATGAAAAAGAATTGTCCATTCTTCTTCTGGTGCTTTGTAATGTTTCATTAGGACTTCAAAATTTGTGACCCATGCTGATATTGAATAACCCCATACAATATCTTGATACTATTTAATGGGATCCAAGGTGTTAGATGCCAATTTGGCCTGCACAATTTCTTCTTCTTCTTCTTCTTTGTTCATCCGGAGTTTTTTTCCGGACGTGATTGCGTTGTGCCTGTTTACAGCAGAGCTGCGTTCTTGCGCCGTTAGGCCGACACATCCGACTTCTGCGGGCATTTGTTGACCGGGTTAACCTTCCCGGGCACAATTTCTACATCCATTTCTTTCTCCAACAACTTTACTCTAATGTTCTCTTCAATCTATTAATCCTTCATCACCTGTTCTGCTGCCAGTTTCTCTCAGTTTTTATTTTCTTGTGCAATCTCTCTCATTTTTATATCTTTCTCTGCAGAAAGTTTTACCTTTTCGAGAGTTTGATCTCTGTACCGAGACCCCTGGGGCTTTGACAGGTAGGGGTACACTCTGAACTTTCCACCCTGTACTGACCTGAACACAGGTATAGTTCGTCTACTGAACCCCACACAGACTCTGGACACCCCCTGTCTTTCACTCACTCAACCTATGGACTAGTACCCATAGGGGGCTCAGCCCAGAAGACATACATAAACTCAAGCAAAGACATGGTAACAAAAAGGGAGATGTATTTTACAATATAGTCCAGAGAAGAAGAATGAAGGTTAGGGTAGAGAGTAGGTCTATGTACAGATAGACAACAGAGTATAGAAGAGATTCAGGGATGATCCATATATCATTATGAAGCACATGAAATATGTTGAGTGCATATGTCTGATCGGTTGCATTGACTCACTGAGGTCCCTCCAAGCTGACTGGAAAGTTGCGGTCACTTCCAGCTTCACCCAAGTCCCCGGTGAATACTAACTGGAAAGAACTTCCTGAGGGTCACTGACAGGTGGTCCATGTTCACACTCTAGGTTGTGTAGCTACATCACAGTATGACACCTTTGCAATCAAAGGTGTCACCCTGTGACGTAGCTACACAACCTAGAGTCTCAAGCAAAAGTCTGACTGGGAGACCCTATGGCGTTAGGCATCCCCAATGAAGTTTGCTACTAGGTACTAACTCATTGGAGCATGGTAGCTCAAGTAAAGTCAATAGTCTGTTGACCCTTTCTGGGTTGGAGAAGTTATGATAAACTCTATTTTTACTAGTCTGGTATAAGTCAATGTGAATAGTGACTACTGGTACAACTGTTTGGACCCCAACTGGGTCTGATGAAGTAGAACGTATGGCATTTCTTATATAAAATTACACAAGTCATTTAAGACGATGATTGGTTTCACAGACTCCTGGGTCTGGCAAAGCATTTGCAGTGTCATTATGACAGTCAAAATTGTCGTGACTGATTATCTCACCTTGATGGTCAAATGTACCTCATATGGAAATAGCAGGCACGTGTGAATTCATCACTGTCATGTGTGCTCTTACTGAAGGAAACTGCATTGGATTTTCCCCAGAACGTTGACCTCACCTAGAGCATGGCGGTCTAACTGGAGTGAGCATATCGCCAGTCCTTCCCTTTTCAGTGTAAACATCTTCACTATTACCTGGAAGGCAAACCCTGCAAGGAGAGGATTTGAGAGAGCATTCGGCAACAACACTGACACACATAGCACTCCTTAACACAGGTCTTCAGATTACCTAATAACCACTCTTTACATGTTATTGGATCCTATCCATCATAAAGGAAGTTTAGGCATGAGCTAGCTTCCATGGTCAGGCAGCACCTAGAATTGCTCGTCTGGGAGGCATGGTTCCATTGAGTACCGGTCTCGTCGTAGCATTACCCTTGTCACGTCATCCTGGTGCCTCTCTCTCTCTCTCTCTTCAACAAACAGTAAAATATTTAAATCTTACATAAGTGTAGGGGTCATCTCTTATGTAGAATTGTTCATCCGGACAATTCCCCTTCCATATCATCATCATCAGATTCTCTTCTGGGATCCCCATCCCAGCCCAAAGAGAAACCCTCCTTGTTACCCCATCTCCCCTAGAAGGCAAAGAGTATTATAATTGTACATGATATCCCACCCCATGTAGATGGTGTGAGTCTAAACCCATTCCTTTACCCTGTTAAGTAGTGGTGGTTAAATTGTGATCGGTTCGACTGGCCTGGCTGGACGAGTCATCTCATATTCAGAATGCAGCAAGCATCCCATCCTATAATTCCTGTCTCTCGAAGTATTGAAGAACCCTCCTCCTCACCCTAACCCTAGTATAGATGTTCCCAGACAATGAGGATAGAGTAAAGTGGAGAGTATAGACCCGAACGTTCCCCTCAGAACCACGATGCAAATACACACGCTTCCCTCTAGGAATCGTGTCGTACCACCACATGCCAGTCCTTCTGGAATTTGCAAGGAATATACACACTATGACCCCACATGAAATAACACCACTATGACACTGAACATATTAGCAGCAGTCCCCATGACATTAATAAGCACCACATTCCCATGGAATCAAGCAGCACCACAATCCCATTAAATAAATCAGCACCACACTCCCATTAAATAAATCACAGTAACCTAGCTGATTAACCAATAATCCTTAGAACACATTACATGCCTTACTTAATCTTGCCCTGTCCGCTAGAAAAGCACTGACGACTATCACTAACTAACATTACAGCTATTATCATGCCCTCTCACAAATAAATGCAAGTTCCTAAATCAAATAAATATTATATCGATTGAGTAACACAGGCCTGTAGTAAAGGACTTCAGTGAAACACTAGTTCTCATCAGTATTCAAAGAATTACTGTTCCAACGAGAAATAAATACACAAGCCTTCGCCTTAGATTTACGCCTATAGTATGTCCACATTTGTTTGCCTTCATTCAGAATCAATGATTTTGAAAACTGTCTGTTGCATCGTTATGAAATTTTTCCAGCCGTCTTATATTTACCCCCACCCAAGGAATATGTCTTTGATAGGTCCAAAAACAACTGAAATCATTGAAAGCGGCGACATTCCTTTGATGTTTTGCTTAACAACTAGTGATTTCTCGCTAAAAAAGTTATGTTTACGGTAATGGGGACCTGCAAATTCAGATGACAAACAAAGGCGTATCCGGATTCGTATGGGAGTGGGTGCAATGAAAGAAGTAGCTTACAATGGTGTCGTAGTATTTCCTGGGGTGAGGGAAGCATACTATTACATCTTAATAACGGGATAGATGCACTCTGGGAATACAATAAATCTCAGTCTACAGACCCCACCAGCCCTTGGATTCCTGTCTCTCTCACTATCAACCGCTGGACAATACCTTTTTCACCTCTCATCCAGAACAGATGACACGACTCTGTTGTCTACACACAATGACTAGATGATATAATGTACAAGAGGATTATCAACAAGGGGAATGTTCATGAGAGAATCCTGGCTACCGCCAGGTGATAGAAGAAATGACTATCTGGATTAGTCTCCGGCCGTCTCACTCATCACTGTACACTGGGTACGATACCACAAGGTTAAAGAGGTCACTCATCTGCACACGTAGCGTGGAATATCTCTGCCGAGGTGTAGACTCCACTGGAATGACTAGCACGTCAATGTGGTGACTCCAAGTTGCGGTGGTACGTGATGACTCCGGACTAACATCCCTGTAGACGTTCTGAAGGCCTGTCCTTCAAGCTTCAATGGTAAGGCCTGTGCTAGACAACGGTCCTAATAAGCCACCATAACATTTAACCCACATTTAACAATGTCAAAGTTCTGGAAACAGATGGTGGTCTCTAATGGGAACAGGATGGGTATAACTGGGCCTATAAGCACAGAAAGTTGGCACAGTTCAAGTTGACTCTGTCACTCAAAGTCAGTACTGGTAGCGCGTGACCCGGTAAGGAATGTCACAAATGTTCCTAATCCTACATGGTAGACTGTTCCCGGAACACCAGGCCATCATGAAATAAAGGGTAATGTAGTTCTTCTCTACCCGTTTGGCTAGTGGGTCACAATGTCAAAATTGATCACAGACAAGAGGACACGATACTCGCCCGTGTGGAGCCATCATAATACTTGGTGGACTGACTGAAGATCATTTAGCGGTTGAGACGGGACTGGACTGTGGCGTAGTGACTTCCCGGCACGTGGTGTGGTGTAGAAGCCTCACTTCACGTCACATAGGTAAGCCAGCCATTTAGC
Organism: Cepaea hortensis; assembly: GCA_963921405.1. Taxonomy (NCBI): domain Eukaryota; kingdom Metazoa; phylum Mollusca; class Gastropoda; order Stylommatophora; family Helicidae; genus Cepaea; species Cepaea hortensis. The sequence continues at coordinate 300,247,901 of OY992876.1, forward strand.
CTTCACCAAGTCATCTTCCTCTGGTCCCGTCACGTAAGTCTCTCAGAAAGTAGAACCTGCCAAAGATAACACCATGTGTGAATATCGTGACACAGACTTACCCCCAGAGGTACACGTTACCTATGTGTACTCAGCATAGGCCGGTGTCGCTATGACCCGGCCGGCAGCCTCACAGACCAGGATCCACTGCCAAAACTGAACTAGGTCTGGGTCCTAACAAGTGCTGGCTGAACCGTCATCCGTCTCGAACCCGCCCAAGGTAGTGCTGTGTATCTGGTCCTGGTGTCGGCGACATCCTTCTGTCCTTAAAAAGACTTCTAAGGACATAATATACCAGGTTAGTAGGTTAAAGGTACCTAGAGACAGAATGGCCCTGAAGGAGGACCGGTGACCACCGAATTCCCCTCCCTCGGAGGTAGCCCCCTCTCCCTGGTTCTATTTTATGTTTACCTACTATACAACCAGTTTCCCGGAGCTCGAGCTTTGATCCAGGAATTTAATAGATGATACAGGGAAATCCCCCTGTAGCGGAAGTCCACATCCCGTTCCCTCCTCCCCTAGTTAGGGTCAGAGCATTTGGAACGGTGTTCAGCTGGTTGTGACCAGCTCTGTCGCATTCCCCAGTTTCTCCAGTGTCAACCTCTCGGGAACCAACTGTATATCAAGATGGTGTTCCGTCACGGCAACCAATAACATAAAGAGTAAGAGGAAAGCTCAGCAAAGCCAGTGGTCGCCACACCAAAGAATTCGAACTTAGACACCCGCAATGTCCTTCGAATGACCTTCGACACGTCCGGCGACCATCGCATGGGTTTCGTCTAGTTCGGCCGAGTTCCCTGATACCTCACTCGACCTATGTTCTACAACGCCTTCGCCCACGTCCGGTTGTGTCGACTACGTTAGAGTTCTAAGGCCGCCCAGGAGTGAACTCGGACTACTAACACTATTGGGCCTGTCCTAAGTTTACCTAACTACTTGTAGCGGCGATAACACGCATTCACGCACTTGTACAATTGTAACGTAAAAACAGGCCTACAATCCATCGTGTTCAACTAGCCTGCAATGTTAAGTTAAAACACAAGCCCACAGGTTCACCCCTGACTGACCTTTGTGCGCCGGGCGGGACATGTGGTCGAACAGCTTCGGTTCAACGCGGTAGCGACACACATTATTTATCTAAATATGTTTCACGTACCTTACGACAAACTGTGCATTCAGAATTGAGGAGCTCCCGTCCCAACACTGGACGTTCTGTCAATTTTCTTTGACAAACAGCAAGACACTGGCTTCCTCTCTCCCATTTACGAATTAACACAGTCGTCCAAACACAACGTCTGGCTCGCAAGGCCGGATCTCAACTGAGCCTCTCTTTGTTCTGAGAAGGTTCTTGCGCATGCGTTAGCGGATCTGGTTGGGTTGAGCTTTCGTCACCCGAACAGTCTAGAAGTCAAGGGCCACCAATCGCCCTTGCGTGGGGTACATTAATACCTCGGTTGTATCCCTTCGACTGATCGGCTGTTCTAGGCTGACATATAAGGGGATTTGGCCTTTTGGGAGTTTTGTTAGGTGAATTCTCAGCAGTTCCGTGACAAATGGACAGGGTCGGCTGCATTGCACAGGGTTTTTATCCCATATGGCTCAGTTTCTTTCCGCAGCGCGGAAAGCGTCGCACAAAGCACGAACTCCGTAGCTCCAGCGACGACCCTCGGGGGTCCGAAAAAAATGCACTCTTGAAATGAAGGACGCGGCCCGGAATCGAACATACAACCATCAATCCATCCTTTCTCCAATAGTCCTCTTCCTCTTTCAACACATGGTCCTGACGTTTGTTTCCAGTAACTTTTATCAGTATTTAATAGCATGGACAGACAGAAAGGTAGGTAGGCAGAAAGGTGGGTGGATGGCTGACTGGGTGGGTGGATCGGCAGGCAGATAGATAGATAGATAAGCAGGCAGGCGGGTAGGCAGATAGATAGATAAGCGGACAGACAGACAGATAGATCCCCACCAGAAGCCGGAACTTGTCAGCTAGTTTATTTATATAATAACGTTTCATGAAAGAACCCCCATTTGGAGACACCTCTGAATCTTCGCGCTGTTTGTTTCAAAACGGAAATCACGTGAAAATTTCAAAAAAGGCCCGGACGTCTCTTGGTGAAGCTGTAATACTGTTAAAATCATGGAGGTAATCTCTATGTCGTAATTAATATACCGAATATAAACTAACTTTGAAATCTGCTGTAAAATCTCCAGAACAAAAATTTTTTTGTTGGGTGGACATCATGATAAGGTTATATACTAAATCTCATCATTTTCCCTCTGTTGGTTAATGAGATATTGAATTTTATATTGAGGCAACAACAAAGAAACACACACTATAGTATCGATCACTCACCTTACATTAATATTCATGAATCGGCGTCCTAACAACACAGATAGCAGCACCAATAATCGCGTAATACTATTAAACAAGACAAGTACAGAAGTAAAAGTGTTATTACCTTAGAGCTTGAACAAATACTGGAATTCGCCATTAGATTGTCGGGTGCTGAAGTGATGCGCCATCTAGACAATCATGAGCAGAAAACAGTCGACCAGTCGCTAGAACGAAGTTACTGCAAATGGCGATCTAATGCCTGGCTGAGAGTACTCTCGAAGTCGGCCGAAGTTTGTCTTTTCTAGAGAAAATCACTTTCCCCGAGATTTATGGGTGCCACCGCCGGGAAACCCATGTTGGTTCAGCTCATAGGTTGTTGGGTGCTTATCGCCAGCCCAGAATATCAACAATGACAATGATAGAGAAAGTTCTAGTATCTACGATGTTAGGCGGCTTCCCCGAAGTTAAAAATAACTTTAGACCTAGCTAACTCCGCTAAGCCCCGCCTGTGGGGAGTTCCCGTTCGCGAAGACACGCCCATTTGGAGGTTTCGCGACAATCTCTTTCTTGAGTAGCCAGTCTTTCTTTTTCAAGCGATATTTGTAATGCTCGTTTTTTCTTTGTTTGAGCAGCAAATGTCTCTTTTTCAAGAGCTATCTCTTTCTCTTTAATGAGCTCTTCTCGTTTTAGGATAGCCTCTTGTGCCGATAATTTTTCTTTCTCTGCCTGCGCTTTCTTTCTCAGCTTCTCTACCTGCGGCCCTGTTATCACGCTCTTGTGTTTGAAATGCAGTGTACTCTGCTTTAGTCAATGCTAAGAGCTCAGCACCCGACAGGTCACATTTCTCACCAATGGCTGTAAACTTCGGTTAGGTAGACATGTTTTTTGTTCGCATATACTTAACAGGACATCGCTGTCAACATCAGCATCTTTCAGCTGATTGTTGATTTCTTGGTAAGAAATGGCAAGCTCAGTAGTTTGCCATTAGACATTATTTACCCAAAATTTACCCAAATTTAATTAAGTAGCAAGTAATTGAAAGAATTATCTGTTTTTAAAATAAGCATCTCTCTCTCTCTCTCTCTCTCTCTCTCTCTCTCTCTCTCTCTCTCTCTCTCTCTCTCTCTCTCTCTCTCTCTCTCTCTCTCTCTCTCTCTCTCTCTCTCTCTCTCTCTCTCTCTCTCTCTCTCTCTCTCTCTGTATGTGTGTGTGTGTAAACACTTGGGGAAAGGGGACTTTTTCTATCCCTCCCACACACATCGACTCGACGCGCTATCGAGAACAGATCACTATCGGTTAAACGCAGAGGATGCGACGCGTTAAAAGTGCTGCGCAGAGACATGCGCATAATGCAGCCGGGAAAAAGAAGGCAGAGGCGAGGAAGGCCGCTGCGACTGCTGAGCCCAGTTCTACAAACAGCAGTCCTGCACCCACACCAGCTGAAACCGTTCCCGTGGCGGAAGAAATCACAGTTGAAGTCAGCTGCAGCCGGGAAGTCCTAACCAGCACCAACACGATGCGGCCCAATATACCAGAGACCGACCTCCACACAGGAGGAAACAACAAGTACTACTGTAGACTTCACCTGCACAATTCTACTCAAGCGTGGGAGAAGCCAAACTGTCGGCGCTTCCAACAGACAAGATAATCAGTCTGTTGGAAAACGAGCTGGGAAGAAACAGCATCAATCAGCTGCGCAAGACACCCGATGGAGTAGTGGTCTCCATCAACAAAAATCCATAGACCACAGCCCTGTTACAGAAGCTCGCACAAGAGGAGAAAGGCGTCATACAGCTTCACTACGGCATAGTATTTGGAAGCCGCCCGACACCGCACAATCAAAAGATGGGTCATCAAACGAGTCAAGACCCATCTCACCAACGACCAGATCAGTGAGATGATGGCGAGGGAGAACCGCAAAATCAAGATCAATGCTGAGTGGATCATCGGAAAGAACAACATACCCCCTACAGTTGTCGTCGTAACATAAGAGGACCGACTGATCCCTCAATACATTGTATGGGACTAGAAAGACCAAGTACCAGAGCACTACATACCGAGAGTGCTGCAGTGTTCCAAGTGCCAGAAATTTTAGCACACCCGTGCCACCTGCAAAAGTGATGTGGAGTTGTGTAGGTACTACTCTGTGTAGCGAAACCCCAGTGGCCCATGTTCTCATACCTATCCGCTCAATTCCTTCGGAGTGGGATTCTCTGGAGTACTTTCATAACCCGAGCATTTGACACGTATACTTTGAAATCTATCTGTTTTTCGGGAAAACCCAATGGCGCGCCTTGCACCAAATATGACCTAGGGTAATGGTTTGGGCGTGAAAAGTCCGTTGTCAACCTTGTCGGTTGTGGTCGGCACAATGTATTCAAGTTTTAAAGAATTTTACAGATAAAGTGCCGCATCCTACGGCTGGGATATGAAAGGTAATTGTAGATTAATAGGTCCTGCCAGACCTGGGCATATTAAGCTTGGTCGTCTCAAATAATGAGACGAATTGGTGAAACGGCAGTCTTGCCAATTTGGCTAAGCGTCTAGATCTGGGCATGGCGGGGGAACAAATCGGGGCTATCCTTCTTCCTATGGCTTTACCTCTGTTTAGTGTGCTCTTTCATTTGAATATAAACATTCTATAGCTATGGCATGTCGAGGGGAGGGAAGGGCTCCGTGGGGACCGGTTCCACCCATCTGAGTTATATCTTCTTGAGCCAGAAGAGGCGATCCACTGTGTTATCTCTTTCGTCTTTCGGCTGATGGGGGGGGGGGCCAGGTGGACCGGGTGGTTCCTGGTCGATAGGAGGATGTTGGGAGTATAAATGGACTTCCCTGTCTCCCTGAGAGAACCTGAACTCATCTGAATATATGGGTTATGTGAGACACGGCCGATACATTGCGGTGACAGCTCAGACAAGAGCGGCGGCCGGACAGGGTAGTTTCCTCTTTCTTGTTCTTGCTAGGGATGGGGGAGGGAGATTCACTGCGGTCCATACAGACCCACTATTATTATATGAGTTAAGAGTAGGAAACATACATAATTACGCACACTACTCCACAATAGCTTTGTCGTGAGAAAGGCAAGGTTTGCAAGTGAGAGGGAAGCATGAGAAGGTATGTGCCCAATATTAATAAAGGCATGGTATGAGTGTGGAGAGGAGTGTGGTATGAAGATAATTGAATACTAGGTAATTGTATGGATTTTATGTATGGCAACCGACATGCTGAGACCATTGGAATCTCCATGCCGGCTGTATCTGAAGTTTACACCAGAGGCTCTCAAAATTGTTTTAACTTTACAGGATCCTTCTTTTGACGGCGAATATAGCCGGAGGTTTCGACAGAGCATCGACATAGAACTTTATGTTTACTATGAGGTCCCTGCTGCTGTTGGGCTATACCAGATAGAACCACGGCGGGCCCGAACGAATACTTTCAGACACCTCGGCAGGCGTTTCGTTGAGCTGGGATCGAGTATGTTTTCATTTTGGGCTAGATCCCGCCTAAGTCACTGACACACCCGTACATATATCCTATTTATTCTCCTTGAGTATTTCCCCACCAAAATTGTGCCACGTGATCCCAGGGCACTTTCCCTAACCATTGGACACACTACATTCGTGTAGGACACGGAAACTTGGAATCCTGGATTTATGGAACCCTGTTGTTCGAACAACCTACGCGGGAAATAAAGACCAGTGAACTTGCCATGAGGTGGTTGTGAATTCATGGGACAATATGGAAAACGATGAGCTAGGAGATTTATATTTGTGTTGATATTGTATGGACTAGTTTTCTCTCTAGATTGTGTGTAGATGTTTATGAGTTAATTGTCAGATATTGTTTTTTCTCTGTGCTGTTATGTATTGAGTTATTAAATTTACAATTACAAATATGTTGAAGAACGTCATGTTGTATGCGTGTCAGCCAGAACGACCCTGCAGGAAATAGGTCCTTAGGTCGAATAGAGAGTGACAGTGAGTCCGGGGGAAACGGAGGAGGGTTGGCAGGGAAAGACCTATTTAAAGCCAGGGCTATGAAATATACATGAGAAAATTGAGACATAGTTATTTGGGACCCTCCACATAGCTTGTTACAATTTCTGGGGGCACGTCGCGGGATATTTTAAATCCTGGTGGAGCGCTGGCTGATATAGGGATAGGGGACAGATATTCTGGTCTAATATCAATAGGTTCTGCTTACCGTACCTGGCTTTTGTCTATACTCTTCCTGACACAGACTGACGACATACGAAGTGTTGTGGTCGTGTATTATATCCATTTGTCCATTACCTATTCACTTACCCTCTGAGTTAAGATGGCATCCGCGAAATTTAATGTGGCTGAAGTGCAGGCTACAGGGCGTGAGATAGGCTATGAAGGGGCTGAGTTACATAAATATGTTCAAGAAGTGGAGAGAGATTTTCGACAAGCTGAGCGCGAAGCTAAGAAAATTGAGGCAGAGCGCGAAGCTAAGAAATTCGAGGCAGAGCGCGAGGCTAAGAAAATCGAGGCAGAGCGCGAAGTAAAGAAAATTGAGGTTGAGGCTAGGAAGATGGTGGCCGAGCAGGCAGCCAGAGACCATGAGTTCCGTATGAGGGAGTTGGAGCTGAAAGCTCAAACTGCCAAGGGAGGCGAGGGTGCAGTTGGAGGCGCAGTTCTCCCTGACTCAACAACTTCTAGTGGCGGTCCATACCAGGCAATGAAGTTCCCATTACTCCCGTTCGATGAACACAAAGATAAGATCGACCAGTATCTTCACAGATTTCAGTCGATGGCTTTGGCTATGGGATTGGAACGTGGGAAATGGAACTTGAAACTCTCACAGGGCCTGAGGGGGACCGCATATGAGGTCTATTCAAGGTTGCCACCTGGTATGGAGAATGACTATGAGGCCCTGGAAAAGGCATTATTGAAAAGGTTCCAGATGACAGCCCATACTTACCGACAACAGTTCAGAAAGTCGAGGAGAGAGCCAGGAGAGATGTTCTCAGCATACAGTGTTAGACTTAAGTCTTACCTTTTGAAATGGATGTCATTAGCAGGATTTGCCAACGACTATGAAAGTTTAGAAGAATTAGTGGTCGTGGACCAAATGAAGAGGATGATGCCTAAGCCATTGCAAACCTTCTTGGTTGAAAATGGGACAGAAAGGTTAGACGTAGTCAACACATTGGCGGAAAGGTATGTGCTAGCTCATGGGGATAATGGGGAACTGGCACAACCCAATCTCCGATCACCAGACACTGGGTCTGGAAAGAAGAAGAACCCCAAACCCACTCACACCAAAAAGGAGGATCCTTTCGAAAAAGTTCCCATTAAGAAACCCTCTGGTAAGAGTCCACCTGGATCTCCCAAAAGAAAGTGGAGTGAAAAGTGGTGCGCCTTCTGCAAATCTCCCACACACAATACGGCCGATTGCAGGCGCAAACAGAAAGATTCTCACTATGCTGCCTGTCTTGTAGAAACCGGGGAGGGGTCTAACAAGGAGGTAGAAGGGAGGGATCCTGGGAACAAAGATTCAGAAAAACCACCAGTAGTAGAGACGGTTCTTGTGAACGGACAACCAGTCGAGTGTCTCAATGACACAGGTCTTCAGTTTGAGGCCGTAATTTCATCACACTTAGTGAGCCCAGAGCAGCTAACCGGGGAATCCATTGAGATTCAAACGGCGACAAAGAGTGCGGTAGCGATGTCTCTTCCAATTGCGAAGGTGGACATCAAATCAAAATATGTTACCGGCACTATTCAGGCAGCCGTTCTGATCGATCCTATCTTCCCGATGATCTTGGGTTCCCGCTACGTCTTCCTAGGGATCCCAAACGAACCCATGTACGTAGGGGCGATGCAAACCAGATCTCAATCGGAGGAGGAGCAGACGCCGGCCTTGATCGTGAATCCCTTGCCTGGGGAGTTACGAGCTGCTCAAAGCCAGGATGCTACGTTGCAACCTTGCTTCAACCAGTTGCCAAAAAGTGCTGACCCACCAAGACGGGGTCAGTATTATATGAAGAATCGGTTACTGTACCGGAGAGCCGGAGTGGAGGAACGCCAGCATGGACAGCTGGTAGTTCCTAAGGCTTATCGGGAACAGCTTCTTCATATGGGACACACCATTTCTTTCAGTGGACATATGGGTGTCGGGGCAACACTTCAGCGCATTTCCTGCCATTACTACTGGCCAGGGATGACTGGAGATGTGCGTAGGTACGTCAAGTCGTGCCCAGAGTGCCAGCGTGTGGCACCAAAACACTGGACGGCTCCGGTAGTCTTGGGTGATATGCCCATTATGAACTCTCCTTTCGAGAGAGTTGCCATCGATCTGGTTGGTCCTCTTCCTCGGACTAGGAAGAGGAATATGTATATTCTGACGATGGTGGATTGCTGTTCCATGTGGGGCGAGGCGATACCGTTGGCCACCATCGACTCTAAGCGAGTGGCTGATGCACTGATGGAGACTTTTACTCGGTTGGGATTTCCAAACCAGATCCTAACGGACAATGGGTCTCAGTTTTGTGGTAAGCTGATGGAAGAAGTCTTTCGTATCTTCCAGACTAACCACATTCACACAAGCCCATACCACCCTCAGTCTAATGGGCAAGTAGAGAGGTTTAATGGTACCTTGATGACCATGCTTAGGAAGCTGGCTCAAGAGAAACCAGACAGATGGGATGAATATATCCCAGCCGCCTTGTTCGCCTATCGGGAGGTTCCCCATGGGTCAACCGGGTTGCCACCAGCCACTCTATTATTCGGGAGGCCAATCAAGGGTCCCTTAGAAGCCTTATTGAGATGTTGGACAGAGGAGGAGACTTCCGAAGAGGTGGTATCTTCCTACAAATACGTCGAGGAGTTAAAGAAGAAACTCCAGACAGGTTGGGCTTTGGCGGCTCAGAATCTGAGAGCGGCCAGAAAGAGACACGCGGCCTACTACAATAGAAGGACGAAAGATAGGTCTCTGAAGGTGGGGGATCGGGTTCTGTTGTTACTTCCAGTAGGTTCCAATAAACTCGAGATTGGTTGGCAGGGGCCTTTCCCGGTGGAAAGGGTTGTGTCCCGTACCAATTATGCTATCCGGATCAGGGGGAAATCTAAAATCTTTCACATTAACCTCCTCAAAAAATATGAGGAACGATCCGATGGTACTTCTCTCCCACTCATGACTATGGCGGTCGCGATGGAAACTGAATCGGGCGAAGACGCGGATAGGGAGTATCCTTTACACCCTGGGGAAACCTATAAGGATGTACATATAAATCCTGATCTGTCGGCTGAAGAAACAGAATGTAGAGAAGGTCAGACTCGCACCCCGTCCTAAATCCAAAAAGGATGTTAGGTCTTTCTTGTCTCTGTGTGGGTTTTACCAGAAATTTATTCCGAAGTTCAACGAAATTGGGGCACCGTTAACCGAAACCCTGAAGAAAGGATCGCCAGATCCTATAGTCTGGACCCCGAGCTGTGAAGAGGCTTATGGGAAGCTGAAACAGGTTTTGGTGGATAGGCCAGTCCTGCAACTCCCAAATTTGGAGAAAACGTTTGTTCTAAGAACCGACGCGAGTAACATAGGGATTGGAGCAACTCTGTTGCAGGAAGGGCGAGATGATCCTACTGTGCTATGTCCGGTGGCATATGCCAGTAGAAAACTGTTACCCGCAGAACGGAATTACTCCACCGTCGAACGGGAATGTCTGGCTCTAGTGTGGGCGGTACAGAAATTTCAACCTTATCTGTATGGAGTACCGTTCAAAGTGCAGTCCGACCATCAACCTCTGACGTTTTTGGCAACTTCTAAGAAACTGAACGCAAGGTTAATGAGATGGTCATTGCTCTTACAACCGTATCAGTTCACGGTCGAATACATCCCCGGAAGGGAGAATGTGGGAGCGGATTTTATGTCACGGCATCCTATGGTCGAAGGTGAAGGGGAGGTAATTCGAACAGAACCTCTGGCAGTTGAAAGTTCGTAGGGTTCGACTTTCTTAAGAGGGGGCCTATGTAGCGAAACCCCAGTGGCCCATGTTCTCATACCTATCCGCTCAATTCCTTCGGAGTGGGATTCTCTGGAGTACTTTCATAACCCGAGCATTTGACACGTATACTTTGAAATCTATCTGTTTTTCGGGAAAACCCAATGGCGCGCCTTGCACCAAATATGACCTAGGGTAATGGTTTGGGCGTGAAAAGTCCGTTGTCAACCTTGTCGGTTGTGGTCGGCACAATGTATTCAAGTTTTAAAGAATTTTACAGATAAAGTGCCGCATCCTACGGCTGGGATATGAAAGGTAATTGTAGATTAATAGGTCCTGCCAGACCTGGGCATATTAAGCTTGGTCGTCTCAAATAATGAGACGAATTGGTGAAACGGCAGTCTTGCCAATTTGGCTAAGCGTCTAGATCTGGGCATGGCGGGGGAACAAATCGGGGCTATCCTTCTTCCTATGGCTTTACCTCTGTTTAGTGTGCTCTTTCATTTGAATGTAAACATTCTATAGCTATGGCATGTCGAGGGGAGGGAAGGGCTCCGTGGGGACCGGTTCCACCCATCTGAGTTATATCTTCTTGAGCCAGAAGAGGCGATCCACTGTGTTATCTCTTTCGTCTTTCGGCTGATGGGGGGGGGGGGGGGCAGGTGGACCGGGTGGTTCCTGGTCGATAGGAGGATGTTGGGAGTATAAATGGACTTCCCTGTCTCCCTGAGAGAACCTGAGCTCATCTGAATATATGGGTTATGTGAGACACGGCCGATACATTGCGGTGACAGCTCAGACAAGAGCGGCGGCCGGACAGGGTAGTTTCCTCTTTCTTGTTCTTGCTAGGGATGGGGGAGGGAGATTCACTGCGGTCCATACAGACCCACTATTATTATATGAGTTAAGAGTAGGAAACATACATAATTACGCACACTACTCCACAATAGCTTTGTCGTGAGAAAGGCAAGGTTTGCAAGTGAGAGGGAAGCTTGAGAAGGTATGTGCCCAATATTAATAAAGGCATGGTATGAGTGTGGAGAGGAGTGTGGTATGAAGATAATTGAATACTAGGTAATTGTATGGATTTTATGTATGGCAACCGACATGCTGAGACCATTGGAATCTCCATGCCGGCTGTATCTGAAGTTTACACCAGAGGCTCTCAAAATTGTTTTAACTTTACAGGATCCTTCTTTTGACGGCGAATATAGCCGGAGGTTTCGACAGAGCATCGACATAGAACTTTATGTTTACTATGAGGTCCCTGCTGCTGTTGGGCTATACCAGATAGAACCACGGCGGGCCCGAACGAATACTTTCAGACACCTCGGCAGGCGTTTCGTTGAGCTGGGATCGAGTATGTTTTCATTTTGGGCTAGATCCCGCCTAAGTCACTGACACACCCGTACATATATCCTATTTATTCTCCTTGAGTATTTCCCCACCAAAATTGTGCCACGTGATCCCAGGGCACTTTCCCTAACCATTGGACACACTACATTCGTGTAGGACACGGAAACTTGGAATCCTGGATTTATGGAACCCTGTTGTTCGAACAACCTACGCGGGAAATAAAGACCAGTGAACTTGCCATGAGGTGGTTGTGAATTCATGGGACAATATGGAAAACGATGAGCTAGGAGATTTATATTTGTGTTGATATTGTATGGACTAGTTTTCTCTCTAGATTGTGTGTAGATGTTTATGAGTTAATTGTCAGATATTGTTTTTTCTCTGTGCTGTTATGTATTGAGTTATTAAATTTACAATTACAAATATGTTGAAGAACGTCATGTTGTATGCGTGTCAGCCAGAACGACCCTGCAGGAAATAGGTCCTTAGGTCGAATAGAGAGTGACAGTGAGTCCGGGGGAAACGGAGGAGGGTTGGCAGGGAAAGACCTATTTAAAGCCAGGGCTATGAAATATACATGAGAAAATTGAGACATAGTTATTTGGGACCCTCCACATAGCTTGTTACACTCTGGTCCCCATCAATATAGTCAGTGCCAGCATGCGAAGAACGACTCTGACTTCAGGAGGCCTAACCTCAACAGAAAGTGCGCCACCTGCCTCGGCAACCATGGCACCAGGTACCTCGGCTGGGGCAGCAAAACAGCAAGGAAGCCATGAAAGTCGCAATCAAGTCTAACCTACCATATAAGGAGGCTAGGAGGCAGTACGAGGCTACCAACCGACTCACCAAAAGCGACAAAGCGCACTTGGAAGGCCAACTGAAGGTCATGAGAACACAGTTCAAAAACATGGAGGAAGAAAAAGACAAAACACAGATAACGGCCTTTCAGCGCATCCTGGACGAACTGAAGCAAGTCCAGCAGTAGATAGAGCAGGCTGTCGCTCGAATGGCTGCTATAAAGGCTGAAACTGACGAAACTTGATCAAAAATTCGAGAAGAAAGAGAAAAGACAGACGAAACGCTAAAACATATTCAAGAAGAAAGGCAACAACTAGAATACTCAAGACCAAGACCGAAACACCCGAACCAGAAAACACAAAGACTCAGACAGAAGAAGAATCATCAGAAAGTGAAATAGAACTGGATGAAAATGGATACTCAGACCAAGAAAAATGGTTTGAGAGACGGTATCGAAAAGGCCTAGTCGGAACCGGCCACGACACACGGAATCAATCAAGACCGAGAAGATTCGAAGACAACCCAAGACGGGGAAGGAGGTGGAACACCAGGAGAGACGACAACTGGTAAAACTCCCTGAAGGAAACGGCACCATATGACGGGGTGGGTACCCAATTACTCCAGGCCTCAACAACTGCGCGACTCTGCCCAGACATGAAAAACCTCATCAAGAAAGTAACGAACAAAAGCAACCAACCAGAAGCCTGGAAGCTGATAACAAGCAGCCCGATCTACGAACGAATCAAGACAAGCGACACCATAGAGGCCCCAAATACAACCAAACCGATACAGTCGAAAGTTGAACGGGGCCATTCGTTTCGAGAGTTGGAATTGGAATTGGGACTTTTTCTGACAATCAGAAGTCCCCTATCGTGTTTGCTCCGCGGCGGAGTTTTTATTACACTATATATCTTATATATAAAAAAGGATCTCCGTCTGTCTGTCTGTCTGTCTGTCTGTCCGTCTGTCTGTCTGTCTGTCTGTCTGTCTGCCCGTCTGTCTGTCTGTCCGTCTGTCCTTTATGCGCTCGCGAACGGCCCATCCGATTGAGATGAAATTTTCTACACGCCTTCCTTTCATTCCAGAGCTGCCAACTGTCATAGTTTTTTTTTCTTCTTCCTCCTCCTCCCTCCTCCCTCCTCCCCCTCCCAAAATACGTACGTCCAGGAAATGGTCTTCTACATAGACACTTCTCTCTGAGGTCCGCGATAACATATTAACCTGGTGGGATGGCAATCAATCATCCTACTACCTCCTCCCTCCTCCTCCCTCTCCCTCCTCTTCCTCCTCCATCCTCCTCCTACCCTCTTCCTCTTCCCCTCCTCCCTCTCCCTCCTCTTCCTCCTCCATCCTCCTCCTCCCTCTTCCTCCTCCTCCTCCCTCTTCCTCCTCACTCCTCCTCCTCACTCTTCTTCCTCCTCCCTCTACCTCCTCCCTCCTCCTCCTTCACCATCCTCCCTCCTCCTCCTCCTCCTCCTCCTCCTCCTCCCTCCTCCTCCCTCTTCCTCCTCCTCCTCCCTCCTCCCTCCTCCTTCTCCTCTTTCCCCCCTCTTTCTCTTAATCCCTCCTCCTCCCTTCTCCTCCCTCCTATTCATCCCTACTCCTCCTCCTCCCTCCTCCTCCTCTCTCCGCCTATCTCTTCCTCCCTCCTCCTCCCTCCTCTCTCTTCCTCCTCCCTCCTCTCTCTTCCTCCTCCCTCCTCCTCCCTCTTCCCTCCTCCTTCCTCCTGCTCCTCCCTCCTCCTCCCTTCTCCTCCCTTCTCCTCCTCCCCCTCCTACCCCTCCCTCCTCCCCCTCATCCGTCTTCCTCCCTCCTCCTTCTTCCTCCCTCCTCCTCCCCCTCCTCCCCCTCGTCCTCCCTCTCCTCCTCATCCCTCCTCCTCCATTCTCCTCCTCCCTCCTCCTCCTCTCTCTACCTCCTCCCTCCTCCCTTCACATTCCTCCTCCTCCCTCTTCCTCCTCATCCCTCCTCCTCCTCTATCCTCCTCCCTCCTCCTCCTCCTCCCTCTACCTCCTCCCTCATCCTCCCTTCACATTCCTCCTCCTCCCTCTTCCTCCTCCTCCCTCTCATCCTCTTCCCTCCTTCTCCTCCCTCCTCCTTCTCCCTCTTCCTCCTCCCTCTTCCTCCCTCCGCCTCCTCCCTCCTCCCGCTCTCTACTCCTCCCTCCTCCTTCTCCTCCCTCCTCTTCCTCCCTCTTCCTGCTCCCTCCGCCTCCTCCCTCCGCCTACTCTCTCCTCCTCCTCCCTCCTCCTCCCTCTCCCTCCTCCTCCTCCCTCTCCCTCCTCCTCCTCCCTCTCCTCCTCCTCCTCCTGCGATCTCCTTCTCCCTCTTCATCCCTCCTCCCTCCTCCTCCTCCTCCTCCCCCTCCTCCTCCACCCTACTCCTCCCTCCTCTTCCTAATCCCTCCTCCTCCCTCCTATTCCTCCTGTCTCCTCCTCCCTCCTCCTCCCTCCTCTTCCCTCCTCCACCTCCCTCTTCCTCCTCCCTCCTCCATTTACCCAAGACAGACAGACATACAGATAGTCGGGAACGGGATCTTATATGACTACTTATATGATTTAAATGAGATGCTCTCCACCATGGGCTGGGCCGGGTCAGACAGACAGACAGACAGATAGATAGACAGACAGACAGTCGGGAACGGGAGCTTATATGACTACTTATATGAATTAAATGAGATGCTCCCCACCAGAGTCTGGGCGAAGCCGGGCCGTGTCAGCTAGTATATATATATATATATATATATATATATATATATATATATATATATATATATATATATATATATATATATCCACCCATCATGTGCCATGCCGATAAGCGTGGGATTATGTCATGTTCTGCCATCTCACTCGATCACCAGAGTCGTGGATCAGCTTCGTGATCCTGTCTCGACCATGCCACGTGGCCAAGCCATCCAGGTATTTACTTCTCGGTCTTCCCCTTGATCTCTTCCCTTCGATCTTGCTAGTTGTCACCAAGTTCTCCAAGTCATTTCTTCTCATAACATGCCCAAAATTTTTTTTGACTGTCAACGTCTAATGACTCTAATCAGTTTACGATCTTCATTTGTTTCTTGAAGGACTTGTTCATTGGTCTTTCTGTCTGTCCATTGTATTCTTTGCATGTTCCTCAGAAACCACATTTCCGCGACCATCAGATGGTTTTTTAGCTTGACTGCTCATTGTCCACGCTTCACATCCATACAAAAGTGTAGGTTCTATGTAGCACTTCAATACTCTTTTGCTCGTTGCAATTGATATCTTTTTATTGGTCAGTATGTTTTTTCATCTTGCAAAAGGCTACCTTCGCAATGACAATTCTTTTTCTAATCTCTTCAAGGTATCTCCTCCCATCAGATGTTATGACTGTTCCGAGATAACTGTGTCGATTCACGTGCTTTAAGATTATGCCCATTTACCCCTATATCACTTTGTGGTATTTCCTTCTTCCCAGTGACGACCATAATCTGTGTCTTCTTACTATTCAGTTCTAACCCTAGTTGTTTATTGTGTGCAACAACAGCATATACTAAATGTTGCAGGTTCTGTTCATTGTCTGCAATCAAGACTGTATCATCTGTATATCCAATGTTATTGATGTATCGTCCCCCAATGTTGATTCCTTCCATATCTTCTATATTTCTGAAAATATTTTCACTGTACAGGGAAAAAAGATCTGGAGACATTACACATCCCTGTCTCACACCTCTTTTAATAGGCTGATATTTACCTACATCGTTCTCAATTCTGATGGCAGCTTGCTGTTTCCAATATATGTTTTTTACAAGTTTAAGGTCGTTTCCATCAATTTGTAGATCTTCAAGCATCCTTATCATGTCGGCATGTCTCACTTTATCGAAAGCCTTTGTGTAGTCAAAAAAGCAAAGATATAGATCTTTGTTTACTTCTATAGAACGTTTAATTATTGTTCTCAGTATATACACAGCATTTACTGTACCCTTGCCTTCTACAAACCCGCATTGTTCTTCTCCTATTTCGGAGTGTATTTTCTTCCTAACTCTTTGCATGATAATTCTCAGCAAAATCTTCGTGATGTGGCTCATTATACTAATTATTAGATGTTGATCACATTCCAAGGCTCCTGATTTCTTCGGGATTGCAATAAATATAGGATTACATAAATCGGAAGGTATATCTCCAGTACCGTATATTGTGTTCAGCAGTCTGGTGACTTAGTCTATTCCATATTCTTCTAAGGCAGAGGTCACCAATCATTTTTCACAGCGGGCCGGATAACTGACAAAATGACGAGCGCGGGCTGCATACTCATTCTGTACAATACTTGCGCCGTCTCCATGGCGAAGGTCTTACGGACGCGTTTCGTAAAACCGTATACCCGCGTTCGAAATACAGCTGCGCGCGATTTAGCAGCAGACCGCGTTGCGCTGGTTTTTTACGCTATGGTTTGGGTGCCGATTGTTCAGAAAGCAATGGCAAACTACTGAACGTAAACTTGCCAGGACATCAACAACAGCAAAAAATGCAGGTGTTGACTGCAAACGTCCTGTAAAGGATATGCAACTAACTTCAACAATACTTGCAAGCTAGAACGAAAACTCTGAGGGAGGGGGGGGGGGGAGAGGGGGAGGGGGGGGGCGAAAAACTAAGTTAATCATGGGTGAGTGGCAAGAAATGCACAAAAAACCAAAGACAACCAACATATTTATTTACTAAACAAGTTATGAAAGAAGGCGACGTTAGCAAACAGATAGTTACATGAGACCTAGTGTGCATATATCCGAATCTCACAAACTAAGCAACAAAAAGGGTTAGTGAGATCTGTGAAACTGATATTTGGCTTTCAGTGTATCATCAATTTTTGGTTTGGAATTGCTGCATCCAATCAAGAGAATTGTTTTCAAATGTTCATCAGTCAATCTCGTTCGATGTGTTGACTTCACATATTTCATTTTTGAAAATGTTTCTCACAGACATAAATTGTTCCAAACACTGATGCTATACCAGCGGCAAATTTCTTCAGCTTCGGAAACACAACACTTCATTAAGGTTATAATCAAACAGATTCTGGAACAGAAGAATGTCACTCTCAATTCTGTCATGATATGAAAATCTCTCCAGAAAATGCTTCTTTAAGCCACGAATAATTTGTTTCGGAAAATCGAGGTTGACATCTTCGGCGATTGTAGCGCAAAACTTTTTGAAACGGTGAAAATGAGAAACGTTTTCTCCTTCCAGTTGCGCTTCAAACAATGACAGCTTTCTCCGAAATCCTTTGATGATTCTGTAGAGATCACAGACGAGGTTATACTTTACCGGAAGTTTCAAATTCAGTTCATTCAAGTGGGATTTGATGTCAACCAAAAATGACAACTTTGACAGCCAGGTAGGATCCGACAGCTGTGGATCAGCTCTATCTTTTTTCAGCGAGGAAAACATCTATATCGTTTCGGAGTTATTTAAAAAACAAAACAGGATTTTGCCGCAGCTGAGCCACCTTACTTATGTGCGATAAGGCAAGTCACAGAATTCAGAATCAATTTCTTCAAGAAAAGCCTGAAACTTACGGTGACTGGGAGCATGTGTCCCCGAATGAAGTTCACAGCAGAAACGTCTGGTTCCAGTACACAAGAAATATCTACGTCTTTCCCACTAGGTGCTTGCTGATGTATGATGCAGCGTGTGAACAGAGCTCCAGGAATTTGCAAATCTTCCCACTGAGTCCTGATCTGCCCCATTAGACCCTTCCTCACTCCAGCCATGTTTTTTCCTCCATCAGCTGTAACACATCGAAGCTGATTCCACTGAAGGTTATAGTCTAGCAAAATTATTTGCACTTCCACGAAAATGTCTTTTCCAGTTGTTGTTCCATGCATGCTGCAAACGAAAGCCAACTCTTCCACCACGAATGAACATTAGAAGTTGTGACGTACTTGAGAGATCAGTCATCCATATCACTCATCCAGCGACAGAGAATACCACAACAAGTCCCTAGTTTTGTCGCGTATCTGCAGCACTATGTTCTCTCCAAGTTCTTCTGTTCTTTACACAACTGAACTTGCCGAAAGGCTGATAGTTCCAATCAAATCGGCTTTCTCAGGACAAAAGTCATTTTTTGCTTTCATCATACTCTTTGATGAAGTTGCCATCAGTAAACGGGTTTTCTCGTTCTGCCATCTAATACACTACTTTGTAACTTGTACGAGTGACAGATTCATTTTCATCAAACTGTCTCGTGAAGAGATTTCTTTGTGTTTCTAAGCCACGTTTCATGGGCTCATATTTCTTAGAGTGTAACTTTCCAGAAAACTTTGAATTTGTTGATAGATGTTTTGTTTCATAGTGATGCCGAAGATTGTACTCTTTCAAAACGGCAACGCTTTCGATGCATATTACGCAGCTGGTTTTCTTCTCCTTTGTTTCTACAAAGAAACACTTTATTCCCCATTCTTCGTTGAAAACGCGACACTCGACGTCCACTTTTCTTTTCTTAGTAGCCATAATGAAGGGTGAAGTACACGGGATCTGAAAGTGAAAAAGATATTGAATTAGAAACATAATTAAAATCCTATTGAAACACAAGAAAAGCAGAGGACTAGGGGTCACTGTTGAAGCTACGGCTCACCAAAGGTACATATAAAGTTTATAGGTACCTTTGGTAATAGAATATATCTCACAATAAGGTTTGTAAAATAAATAAATAGCGCCGACCTAAATAAACAGCCCAGAGCAGAGTTTTTCAACCGGGGTTCACGAGTGGCAGGCAGGGGTTCCTCCGAAACAGACCGAAATTGCCTAAATGCAACATTTCTGCCCATCTGGTTTGTTACATAAAGTAGGACAAATACTTGGATAATTGCGCAGAGTTCCTTGAGTAACGTAAACATTTGCGTAAGGCTCTGCTCCAGCAGAAAGGTTAAAAAACACTGGCCTAGAGACCAGCTCGGTTAACACTTTGTCCGGTGACTTCTTCTGAGCTGGGGATATTTTCGTAATAACACGAGGCTTCTATGGCATGTTAATGCTATGTTATTGCCTCTATTTACACTTGTAGTAACTTATCTATCACTGTCAAACAAAGAAATCCTTGTTACATACCCATAAAATGGATGACTGGAAAAAAATAAGTAAACATTTCTGGAGCATCGGACCTGTTTTGACAGCCGGACGCATCTGGGGGAGGGAAAGATGCGTGTGTGTGTGTGTTGCCATGGAAACCAAACGTAAACGTCTCTACCACAAGCCTGGGAAGGACATGGGATGTCACGAAATAAGCCAACATCACAATAAACAAGAAAATCTAGGTACAATAATTTATAATTGAAAATAGTAATTTTAAGACACATAGCAACCTGGAGGTCTCCGCATGTGTGAATATCTCCTATTTACTATTATTCTAAACGTAATATTTACACTTAAATTGCATTACCACGTCTCGTGTTCCATACGTTATATCAAGCAAGTTCGAGTACCGTCGGCGGGCCGTGATTCTAAGGCATTGATTATTTCTGTTGTGATGGTATCTGTATATGGGGTCTTGCCAGTTTTCATATGGTTAAGAGCATTCTGAACTTCCATCTTCAAAATTGATGGTCTTTCATTATTATTCCGAAGATCATATTGTTCTTCTCTTGTATCATCATACAGATCTTTCATATAATCTGACCATGGTTGTAAAATCTGATCTTTCTCTATTATGATTTTGCCATCTTTGGTTTTTAGGCAACCCGTTGATGTGTGTGTTCTTTTGTTAGTGATGTCATTAATTTTCTTGTGCACTAACTTGACATTCCGGGTGTTGTGTTGGTTTTTAATTTCCTTGCAATTTTCCTCAAGCCAAGTTTCTATTGCCTCTTTGCACAGCCTCCTATTTTTCCTGTGAATCGGTTCATATTTTTCCTTGTTAATTTTGTTAATTCTTATTTCCATGAGTTTTAAGATATATATTTGGCTTTTATAGAATCATTTAACAGCAGAATCAAGTTGATTTAAGTAAGCTACGGATATAAATATCGACCCAATCAAGAATGTGCTCTTTGTTCCTGGTCAGACTGTATGGTTTTATCAAGTCGACTTTGATGGCGATAATAACAATATAAATTTACCCATAATGACAACGATCACACCTCATCATCATCATCAAGTGCCGTGCCGGCTGGCGTAGGCGTTCATGGCTCTCCATAAATCTCGGTCTTTGGTTTTCTGGATCAACTCTGGTGCTGATATTCCTCCATGCCACCGTCTCAATCCATCCAGCATCACTTCTCTTGGTCTACCTCTGCCTCTCTTCCCCTCGATCTTTCCAGTTGTTACGATGTTCTCCAATGCCTCTCTTCTCATCACGTGACCGAAGAAAGATGTTTGTCTCTGTCTTATTGTTGTATACAATGTTCTAGTTTCATTAGCCTGTTTCAGGCAGTCGTCGTTAGTCACTCTGGCAGTCCAAGGAATTCGCAACATTCGTCTCAGGAACCACATCTCTGTTGCTTCTAATTTCTTCTTAATTTGTTCATTTACGTTCCAAGATTCACTGCCATACAGCAAAACTGGTTCTACATAGCATTTCAGCACTCTCTTTTTTACATTCAGATGTTTATAGAAGATCACACCTATCAGGGAATAAATCTAATATATTGACGATACAAACGTGAGCTGCACAACATTTTAAGATACACTGATGCGAGATAGCACTACGTATAAACGAGAGAGTTAACGATTAGCAATACAATGTCCTGGACAACAGTCGAGAAAACAACTAAGGAAAAAATGTATCAACTACTATTCAGGACAACGTATCTTTTTGCTACTACCAGATGACAGTGATACAAAGACAGCCCAACCAGCCTACCACTCAACAAACGATGACATAGGAAAGACAGGGCGATATAGAAGTGAGCCTGAAATTCGAAATCTTGGACCACTGAACAGAACAAATCACAAACAGTAGTCTTAATTTCTGTTGGTCTGGTCCCAGTAGCGATGTTGTTGACTTCCCTCACATGGGCAGGCGGCACTTCCACTTACAACACTATGACGAAGAGGAGAAACAACGGTGCTTAGACACTGTCAGGATCGGTAATCCCTGAGTAGAGTGATTCGCAGAGTTTCTCTGGTTGAAGAGCTTTGACCCGGCATTCCCTGGCTGAAGCAGTGAGATAAAGTCTGAAGTAAACTATGTAGATGTTACCAGATAGGCCTACTCCCCCCCCCCCCCCTCACACACTTGTGCTAAGTTTTAATAGCTGATTTATGTATCTTTTTGTACATCCAAGTATTTCATGCTTCTTTTATTTAAAAAAGTGTCACTTTCTATCAAAGTTGCGGATAATTTAATTAGAATTTGTCTTGAAAACGGCTGTTTCTATTAATAACCACAGGTCTTTTGATTGTCAAACTTGTCTTCATTTCCACGGAAAACACGTTGTCTAGATTTCTGGTTCTTAACAACTGCAACGTCCCAATGTTGACATCGTATTAAGTCAACACTGTGTTAAAACTATATAGTTCAGAGAATCCATGTTGATATTAGGCTCGCAAGTAGTAAAGGATGTCGATTACACCCTGGAGTTGAGAGTAGTGGGTAAAGGACTGAGGAGGACTGCGGCGACCGAGGACTGAGACGAAGTTTTTTTTTCGCAAGTTGTAAAATTGTTTCGTGATTAAAGTGAGGGATGATCATAAGGTGGTCAAGTGGTGGTCGAGTGACCACTTAAATATTAGAGGAAGGTACGTGTAGTGACATGGTGGTGGGTAAAGTGAGGGATGACGTGGTCAAGGGGTGGTTAAGTGGTCGAGTGACCACCAACTCTTCTATCCATTGTGGAATCGTTCCACACAGGTATGAAGGATGTAATCAAGTTTGATGGGGAAACTTCAGAAGAGTTTGAAATCATGAGTGGAGTTAAGCAAGGTTGTGTACTATCCCCCACCCTCTTTGGAAAATACTTTTCACTTCTACTGAAACATGCCTTTCCTGATCAGGATGTCGATATATACATTCACTCACGCTCAGATGTCGGCCTCTATAATGCTCAGAGATTGAAGGCCAAGACCAAAATTAGGAGGGTACTAATCAAAGAGTTACTTTTTGCAGATGATGCTGAAATTACGACCCACTCTGCGGAAGAATTACATCTACTATCTGCATTTTCCAATGCTTGTTCTGAATTTGGTTTAACAATTAACAAAAATAAGACACATATTATGTCACGGGGTGCACATGGGGTACCATCAATCTTTATCAACGACGCCGAATCGGAGATAATAGACCATTTTACATATCTAGGGTCAGAGGTAAATAGCAAATTATCCCTGGATCAGGAAATCAACACCAAGATTGACATGGCAGCAACAAGAATGAACATGTTAGCAAAAAGAGTCTGGGAGAACAGGAAGCTTACTGCCAAAACAAAAGTCCTCGTCTACCAAGCCTGTGTCCTTAGTACTCTTCTTTATGGCAGTGAAACCTGGTCAACTTACTCACACCAAGAGAAACGTTTAAACAGCTTTCATATGCGGTGTCTGCGAAGGATACTTGGTATTAAGTGGCAAGACAAAATCACAAATACTGAAGTATTTAAAAGATCAGGTTGTGTGACGGTTTGTTCCACGCTCAGTCTTCGTAGATTTAGATGGATAGGGCACGTTAGGAGGAAGGATGATGGTAGAATACCAAAGGACATCTTTTTTGGTGAATTACAGATGGGTAGGAGATCTGAGGGTCGGCCTCTACAAAGATGTGTGTAAGCGGGGCATGATTGATACATGTATTGATAATAATAAAATAATTGTGTCAGGTCTTAGTCAGATATGACTGAGCTACCGTATAACAGTAGACGGTACTACCTGCTTTCTGTTAGCGCCGAACGTTGGACCGCACTTACCAAACCCGACACCCACACTGTGCCAACGGCTTCGGGCGGAAGAGCGCAATTGGGAGGGTACAAGCCTTACCCTGGTGCGAGGAAATGCAACCTAAAGACAAAGTGTCATGGCAGGGCAGACCAGGCCCTAAGCCTTAGTTGGCGGCTGATCTAGGATCGAAGCTCCGACAGGCGGACAATTAGAGCATTGCTTTGCTGATCCGGCAGCTTCTGCAGCTTGCCTTGTTCCAGATGTAGAGGTGTTACCTTTCCTCTGGAGTGAACTAGGCAGGCCGAGAGAGGGATCGTGCTGCATGGGCAACACATGATCTTTATATTTTAGCCCAGGCTTTGTGCTATGGAGAGGCAATAACTCCATCCCTTACAAACTATCGTCTGTCAAGACGGCAAGGTGCCAATGATTATAATGCACATTGGGATCTAGTCGCCGCTGAACATGTTGCATGGAGGGTGGCTATCAGAAATTGAATAAAGACAAAGGAGAAAATGATTGCAGATAAAGCACACACAGAGCGTGAGAGACGTAAGATGGTGCATGATGGTGGAAATGACCATGTGTTCACATGCATCCACTGTGGACGAACATTTATAGCGCGAATTGGCCTTATCAGCCACATTCGCCACCGCCATGGGTTGTAGTTATTGTGCGTTTTTGATGCACAATGTACCAAACTATCGTCTGTCAAAACGGAAAGGTGCCAATGTATTAACCCCGCCACGTAGTAAGCACGACAGAGGCCGTCAGATCGTCAGAAATGAATCCTTGTCACTAAATGCTTCAGCCTCTGACCACAAAGCTGACCAATTCTACAATTTCGTTGATTTACTAATGATACATTCCCCTTCCCCCTGTCCAACTAACGTTGTTTATCTCGGCCTGCCTCTTCTTCTATTCATCTTACAAGTCGTGAAAATGTTTTCTATCGCATATCTTCTCGTTATATGATCAAATTTTTATAATTGTTTTTGGCAGCTCACGGAAAGTCGCTTAGAAAAGTCACTTAGAAGTCGACTACATTGCACCGGCGCAGCGTGGAAAGAATCGCACAAAGCACGAACTCCGTAGCTCCAGCGACAACCCTCAGTAGTCTACTGAAAAAATGCACTCGTGAACGGAAGGACGCGGCCCTAAATTGAACCCACAAGCTTCGGAGCCCGAGTCAGACGGCTTGACCACTTCGCCACGGAGCTCCCTTATTATCCCATAAGGGCAACGATCACCTTCAGACTGTTAGGGTAAAACCATGGGCAGCTGGTTTGGTCGCTGACTAGTCACAGGACTATCAGTCTGAGCCGGTGATGGACCCTACTATAACTTCTCCTTGAGGTTGAACGGGGTAGGGGTTATGGTGAAATCGCAAATCGAATCGACTCCCAGCTCGTGGAAAGATAACTCGGAAGACAAAATGCCCCGGAACCGTAACCAACACAGACCTGCGTGTTGTGTGTAATGTGTAACGGCTGCGCTCCGTGTCAGAAGAGAAACAAGGATCCACCCTTACGCTGTTAATTTCTATGTTGTTTTTTTTTTGGCGAAGTTGTATCGTTAACATTTCTGATGCAGTCGAATGCTTTATCTTCTGGTTCTAAAATGTCGAATAATAGGTAAGTACACATTGTTATTGGTTAGTGTTTATGCTACGCCGCTGAAATTCGAGTGTTTTGTGAGTTGGTGGAATATCGACGTTTCTAAATGAATGAAATATGAATGGGGATAAAATGGATCGTGAATGGCGATGAATGATTTAGATTAGTCGTGTTATTTCAAACAGGTTGTTGTGGTTGTGTTGCGTGATGTAAATTCAATTTTCTTGTATGGCTGCGGTTTAATAGATTATTAGATTTTCTGAAATAAAACAGCTGAAACTGTAGTGTAAGTAATTTGTATCACTGTTCATTCTTCTTCTTGCCCTATTTTGTGACAAACTGAAACTTTCATTTCTTCTTCTTCGTCTTCTTCTTCTTCCTCTTCTTCTGCGTTCATCCGGAGTTTTTTTTCCGGACGTGATTGCGTTGTGCCTGTCTACAGCAGAGCTGCGTTCTTGCGCCGTTAGGCCGACACATCCGACTTCTGCGGGCATTTGTTGACCCGGTTAACCTTCCCTGGGACACTTTCATTTCAATGTACAGGGGTTACATGTAGGTCGCAGAAGGTTAATTAATAAACGGTTCTTAGAAAACAAAATTAAACTCGCCGTTTTCATATTTCTCAAGGTAGGGAACATCCAGATATCCTAAATGACTCACCGTTAACCAGTGTTGCCATCTCCCTTTGATGAAATAGCACCAAAATCGACCAAAAAAAAGCACAAAATTTGTTTAGGAAGCACCAAAAAAAAAGCACCAACTGTTTTTATTACAAATGTAACAAGGTAGCACAGTATAATTTATTATTATCACTTCATATTACAATGAAGTTTATTCCAGATCCGCCAAATCCCAATCAGAACTACTTTCGAGCCAAAAAAGCACCAAATTGCAATACTATTTTTTTGGGAAATCACTTAAAACAAGCCCTGGCGGTATTCATTCAAAATGTTATAAAGTAGCACATTATAATTTATTATTATCACTGAATATTAGAATGAAGTTTATTCCAGATCTGCTAAATCCCAGTCAAACAACTCCTCTTCAGTTTCTGTAGCTATTTCCTGTTGTGTTTGCTCCTGCGATCATGAGGATGAGGAGGATGATTGAAAGAAACATGTATATGCCTCATGTGATCCAATTTTTCGCAGAATATCCTTAGGTAGTTTATAATCATGACAGCATTTGCATATCTTTTCATTCCATATCTAATAGTCAAAACAGCTGTCAAACTCTTTATGCTCAGTCTGTTCCGCAATTTTGATTTTATAACTCCCATCTGACTGAAAATACGCTCCACGTCCGCATTAGAATGAGGTAAAATGAGCACAGTTAAAGCTAAATCTGTAAGATCTTGGAAAGGATTTTCACCTGTGGCATCCCTGTATGAGGCTATTTCTGCCCACAGTCCAAGTGTGTCAGAGGTCTGTGTCCACTGCATATGATGAAGTTTTCTCCACTGTAAATCGATGCGGGTGAGAGTAGCTGCATCATCTACAAAAATTTTAGCAAGATCCAATATACAGGGCTTCATTGGCTGTAGACATCCACTTCCACTAAGACATGACATGGACTGTAACACTCAAACATTATCGGGTGCACGTAAACGCAGCTGTGTCAATAGCTCTATTAAAAACTGGATGCACCTTCCACGAATTTCTTTCTCATCGGGAAACTTGTAGTCTGCTATTAAAGGGAGTTCAATTAGTTGAATATTGCACGGTAACGTACTAAGACTGTATTACTCCCTCGCTTCAGTTCAAATTCGGCTTTTTAGTGTTCCCAAAATGAATTTTAAAGTAATTTTTACCCACCCCAAAAATTTTGTGAAGCACTAAATTTACGCGACCACGCTAAAAGGAAAATTTTTGCACTAACTGACTTGAAAAAGCACTAAATTTAGCGCGAAAAGTACTAAAATGGCAACACTGCCGTTAACCCTTTTAGGACGGAACAACATTGGGCCAAATTTAGCTTTCCCTCTGAAGAAGACGGAGTAATTTATTTGGAGTACAGAAATGACCGAAGTGACAATTTTGAAAATTCAATAAACAATATTAGAACCCTATATATGTATATACAAGTATATATATTCTTAAAGAGGATATAATAAAGTTTATTTCTGTGTATGATTGAAGTTGTTTTGTTCATGTTTATGCAAATTTGGTGACCTTATTTGCATTTTGTGAAAAATAAAATATTTCATACCTCTAAGTATGAATTGCCGGTCTCTCTGGCCGAGGGGTACAACACTTTCTCCGTAATCCCGTTTATCACGCAGAGTCTCGTAACAGGCGAGATCTGGAAGCGGTTCTACCCCCGCTGGTGACTTGCGGGATAACTGAGCCGGCCGCTCAGAAAGCAATGGCAAACTACTGAGCGTAATCTTGCCAAAAAAATCAACAATCAACTGAAAGATGCTGCTGTTGACAGTGATGTCCTGTAAAGGATATGCGAATTAAAAAAAAAGAAAAAAGGTATGAATTGGTACTAAATATTAAACAAAAATGGTACTCACCTAAAATTTCCTCATTGAATACCTACACCACGTTAGAATAATTTTAAACACTTATGGTTAAAAAAAACAACCATGAAGTCCCTTTTGACATTTGTAATAGGTGGGCTGTCATCTGGTGGCATGTGTTTTGGTCCGGACATCCAAGAATGGATATAGATAAACACGATCCTCTGTATTCCCAATACACTTTTAAAACCACAGGGACACGAGGTCGAAATCTGTATGGACACTTTCTGTATCATTATAGTCCTGAACTGTCAAAATCGCTACTATCAGAGCTAATCAATGCTAGCACGTCTATGTGTTCAAAGCTGGCCATTTAAAACATCAAAAATCAACAAAAATCTGGGTTACGGGCAAAAAAACACAAAATAATATCCACTTGTTTGAATCAGGCACACCAAATGGCCATTTGCAAGTAAAATGGCTGAGGATTGCAAGGAAGCATTTGATTGGTCTGTACTATTAAAAGCAAACCAATCAAAGGAGTTCTTACAACAGGGCCGAAGGAAATCGGCCGGATCGGCCAAATCGTCTTTTTCATTATGACCGTGTGGTGACGTCACGGCCGATTTTTCGGCCGGGCAGGAGTAAAAGGGTTAAGTGAATAAGAATGTGCCGACTCATATTCTTTCACGTTCCCCATTGGTGACACTAACAATATGCAATAGCTAACAAGCTCGAGACTCATTTTAGTTTCCTATGCTGTTTTCCCAGGGAAAAAATTTCCTGGTGTCATGCCCTGTTCACTACTGTATGTTGGGCAAGACTGCCATAGATATTCTGAATACATGTAATGTAATTGTTATTTAGTTGTCCTAGATTTCATTGTATGACTCAGACGCCCACAAATCTGTTGACCTATTTGAATTTTGCACCTTAGGTAATCATCATAATATGTTATGATATGCCAGTAAACGAAGAAGAGCTAAGAGTTTTGAACCTTAAATCCAAGTACTCTTGAACAAGCCTTTATTCATTCTCCTATTACGTAATTTGTTTTGTCTTATACCATTTTCCCCTAAAGTTTGCGTAAGATGCTCAGATGTATGTATTTCCTCCAAACGTGTTTCAAACATTCACAGTCTAATCGGTGAGTTCAATGTTTTCAAAAACTGTGGTATAGATAAGGGACTCCCAAGCATAATTATGGTTATGATAATTTTCTTTTTCTCCATTTGATCAATATTTTTATGTTGGTCTTAACTGATTCAGTGTCGAAGGATAATATATCAACCCATAAGGACAGAAGGATGAGATCACCATACTTGGGACAATTTCAGTTATCATTGAATGGAAATTTACATTATAATTATATAAAGCTTGTTCATTTGAATTGTGTACCATGCTTGGTCTTTACTTCCCAAAACATTTTCTGGTACGCATTTAAGGCTGGGTCAATCTAGGGGTACATGTCAGTGTTGACAACATCCGGACCTCGATATGGATTCAGACACATGACCACCAGGCAAGCATACCAGCCACTGCACTACCACATCATCCACATTCATCAGTGTTGAGATGAAACCATCAGTGTTGAGATGAAACTGTGTGTTGAGATGAAACCATCAGTGTTGAGATGGAACTGTTAGTGTTGAGATGAAACTGTCAGTGTTGAGATGGAACTCAGTGTTGAAGTGAAACTGTCAGTGGTGAGATGAAGCCATCAGTGTCTGTGAAGATGATGTGATTGTTAAATTCTACAAGTGACATGATATTGAAATGTCTTGTCTGTTTTACAGTACAAATGGTTTTAGTACAGAAGACGACAGTCGGCCCAGTCATGATCAAGTGTGTTGTCTGATAGACAACGGTGACAAGTGTCAGAGGCAAGCAGGAAATGCCAGCCACAGCAAACGCATTCAGAACCAAGCGCGCAAATTGAAGCTCACTCGAGATGAAACGGTAAGAAGTTTGCTCACTTTGTTTTCCCCTTGGCCATTGGGTTGGAGTCTGTTGAAAATGAAGTTTCTAAAACATAATCAGTTAGTAAGTCACCAACACCTGCTCAAGATGACTACCACCTTATAACAGACCAGAACAAATAATTATTCTTTGCCTCAGAACAGGACACAATAGATTATGCAACAACATGTATACACAATTCAAGATTGGTGAATCAGCCACATGTGGATTGGTGCCAACAGACAGCAGATCACATACTCTAAGACTGCACAAAATATGACATATCTAGGCAAACCTTCTGGCCTAGAGAAATAACAGTGGAAGATAAACTCTATGGGCCACTGAGTGAACTAAAGAAGACAGTTAAATTCATACAAGAGACAACATTGCAGTTATAGACAATTTTCAAACGAACCTAATGAGTGTTGAAGAAACATTACTAACCCAAGCCAGGTCGCAGAAATTTTGTACGTGCTGTGGTGAATAAAAATCTTTGTACATTCTGATATGCCTCTCCTCAGTTGTGAGGATCCAGCACCAGTCTTGTACGCCTCACTAGTTTCTGGGTATGGAAAGGGGAATAAGAGCTCTACAACACAGGCCTCATGAAGGTGGTGCTTTAGTGCGGGGTCAGGAGAAAGGTCTTTACACCAGCCTTAATCTGGTACTGACACCTGGCCGTCTTGACAGATGATAGTTTTATTTAGTTGATGGATCAACATCTAGGCACGCGGGTGTAACCCATAAGTGCTCTATTCTACTCCTACCTCAAGTCTCCGGAGAATCTCAGCTCAGTGCATGAACTCCATATCACCAGTGAGGATCCTGAAATACTTTAGGAAGATGTTTAACTCAAAATTTTGCCCAGGCAGCGCCGTTAGGCTACTCTTTTATCGATTTCCAACTGCCAAGGAAATAAATAAATGAACTTCTATTTGAAGACGATCAGTGACTGTTTTATAGCGATGAGGGCAGACTGCAAAATCATATTCATGATCTGAGTTCAACATGCAAGAGATACGAGTATAAATACAGCCAAAACCGAAGTAATGCGAGTTAGCAGATTGCCGGACCCACTAAGTATACAGATAAATAGCACAACTCTGAAACAAGTTAACACTTTACTGACCAGCAATCCGGAGCATTACTGTCTCCCATTACCAAGGGTGTTTGCGGAATTTTAAAAAAATGACTGGTTTTTAAATTAAATTCACTAAAAATTTAAAAACGAACGTAGGGTGTTGAAATTTTCAGAGCACTGTTATTAATGGTTGTTACGCATAAAAAAATATGTTTTATGCAAATTTATCACATGATCATGGCGGCCATCTTGAATTTGTATGGCTATTTATAGAAAAATTAGATGATGTTTTAAAACCATCATCTTTTCATATTTTTTAGTGAATGTTTTCAAAGTAAAAGCTATAAAATGTTAGGGACGTGGTTGGCAATGAATAAAATAAGCTCAATATGAGCACTAATTTAACAGAACACTTTGTTGACCAACAATCCGGAGCATTATTGTCTCCCATTACCAAGGGTGTTTGCGGATTTTCAAAAAAATGACTGGTTTTTAAATTAAATTCACTAACAATTTAAAAATGAACGTAGGGTGTTGAAATTTTCAGAGCACCGTTATAAATGGTTGTTACGCATAAAAAAATGTTTTATGCAAATTTGTCACATGATCATGGCGGCCATCTTGGAAAGTGAAAAATAAAAATTGTTCATTTCTACACTGTGTTGTGGTTTTGGTTTGGTGTGTTGTGTCTGTGTTATTAGTAATTAGTATTTGTAAATTCCCCTGGGAAGTTTAACCCGGTCAACAAATGCCCGCAGAAGTCGGATGTGTCGGCCTAACGGCGCAAGAACGCAGCTCTGCTGTAAACAGGCACAACGCAATCACGTCCGAAAAAAGAAACTACGGATGAACGCAAAAGAAGAAGAAGTATTTGTAAATTCTTACCTCTAGTTGAAGTCTGAGTTGTCCCCTTCATTAACTGGGGTTGAAGTTGTAGCTGTAGACCTCTGCAAGAGTCTTTGTCTGGAACGTTGATAATCCTTAACTGTGTGGTATAACTTGAAACATGGTGTCAGGCATAGAGGTGTATTGCAATCTGGGCAGTACATGCAAGTCTGGCTTCTTTTACCTGCATCCTTACAAACTTTACAGTCTGGTTTGTACCTTGGTCTTTCATACTTTTGAATAAAATGGCGCTCAGTAAGTCGTGATGTTGTGACTTGTGGTCTTGAAGGTGTTGCATTGCGCCGAAGAACAGCAGGTCCAATAAGAGCAAGACTGACATCCTGCCTAAGCTTCTTTGCAGTGATCTTATTTGTAGAGTTGGCAGTGTTGTAGATTATATGCCCATTGACCAGAGCAATTTCAACTAGACAATGGTATAATGGCAGGTACCATTTATAGGATCTATATGGAAATGGGTAGCTTGCACTCAGTTGGCCGAAGTGATCGACACCGCGCATACTTTTATTGTATTTTTCTGCAAGCACTGGCTTGTTTATTATTCTGCCCTCTGGAATTCCCCTTTTCCTGACTGTCTTTTCCATAACATCATTGGAGTGAGCTGTAGATATCAGGGTACCTCTCTTAGTGTCATGCCAGGTAACGACCAACATGCAATTATCTTCTGTAATACAAAACAGGACGATCTGCCTTTTTCAGTTTCAGTTGTTTTTTCTTCAACATATCAGGAAAATACTTTCTATTTTCACATACTGTTCCACATGCATCAATCTGCATTTCTTTCAGTTCTTGAAATAAAGCTGGGCTTGAATAAAAGCTGTCACAATAGAGAATATGTCCTTTGGAGCCATATCCATCAAGAAGATGTTTCACAACTTTGGAAGTTGTCCCAACACAACCTTCATTATTTGCCTTTCCAGTGTAAATCTCTAGTTTCAGGCAGTACTGGGTTTTGGCATCAGTAAGTACAAATAATTTGAATCCCCACTTTGTCGGCTTTGCTGGCAGGTATTGCTTGAAATATATCCTGCCTTTGAACCTCACCATGGATTCGTCTATTGATAACTCCCGTCCCGGTGTGTAGTGTTTCCTGTATGTAGGCAATATGATGTCTAGTAGGGGTCTGAGCTTGAACAAGGGGTCATACCCAGGCTGTCCTCTTTCAATTCTATAATCATTATTGTTGAAATGAAGATTTGTGTGAAGCTGTTGGTATCTGTTCCAACTCATGGCCTTCGAATATGCTGTTTCATTCAGCCAAAAATTCTTAGACCAGTAGTCTGAAACTGCTGGTTTACAGCACATTACCATGGCAATCTGAAGGCCTATGAATGCAGAAATTTCAACTGCATCAGTATGATCCCAAGTAAGCTTTTTGTACTTGGCATTTCCTGTGTACTGAGCGAGGTGATTTTCACCATACCTGTTGACTTCACACGTGATCACATCTATGGCAGTGTCAGGGGAAAAAAAGCTTGAAAAAATCAGTGGGCATAAACCCAGTTGTGTCTGACGTGACACCCTGTTCTTCTTTGTATTGAGGAATATTGTTGAGCTCAATACGTTCATTTTGAAGAGCCTTTCCCCATTTCCAAACATAATTTTCAGCTGAAGAAATATTCTGGTCTCTTGTGCCACGCCTACTTCTTTCTTCAGAAGTACCTTCATCACCTCCACGACCAACTTCTACATGGTTGTCGCTACTTTCAGTCACACTGTCATTCACTTCAGCATCTCTGCTTAGCCAGGAATCATCACTTTCAGCTCCAAATTTGTTGGCAGAGTCAGAATCCTCAATATTTCTAGCCTGTTCTTCATCATCAGACATGATGAAAATGCCGGAGTTTCAATTCTGACAAAAATTAACCAAATATCACAGAAAAACTCGCTGAAACTCACTCATATCGATATCATGCATAGCACAGCCATTTTGAAATAAGGGAAACAACCAGATACAGCCTGATTCGGTGGCTATAGGTAAGGCCGTTTGTTTGAAATCTGCATGTCACTAATTCGTCGACCGTCGAAGTTGGTCACCAAGGCATATAGCCGGAAATTCGTTGAGCGTCGAAGTTGGCAGCAAAGTATTATAGAATTCAATTATCTTGGAAGTATGATCACAGAAGATGGCAGATTGGATAGAGAAATCAAAATCAGATGCCAAAAAGCTAGTGCACTTACATATCAACTATCACCCTTACTGAAACATCCAAATATACCCATGTCCGCAAAACGACAGATAATAAACAGCATATTCACACCAACCCTATGCTACCAATCTCAAACCTGGGCTTTATCCAAATTACACCTTCGCAAAATCAAAACCTGCGAAATGAGATGCCTGAGGAGACCTGCCAACTTAACAATCCGAGACCGAGTAAGAAATGCTATTATCAGACAGACTGTGGGATCAACACCTTATGCTACATTTATTGAAAGACAGAAGATCAAGTGGTTTGGTCATGTCGTTAGAATGCAACACCAGCAACTACCATCACTGGCCTTACATCAAAGATCATCTGCGACGAGACCACGAGGACGTCCAAGAAGAAAATGGATTGACAACATCAAAGACATTGTTTGAAAATGGATTGACAACATCAAAGACATTGTTTGAAATCTGCATGTCACTAATTCGTCGACCGTCGAAGTTGGTCACCAAGGCATATAGCCGGAAATTCGTTGAGCGTCGAAGTTAGCAGCAAAGTATTAAAGAATTCAATTATCTTGGAAGTATGATCACAGAAGATGGCAGATTGGATAGAGAAATCAAAATCAGATGCCAAAAAGCTAGTGCACTTACATATCAACTATCACCCTTACTGAAACATCCAAATATACCCATGTCCGCAAAACGACAGATAATAAACAGCATATTCACACCAACCCTATGCTACCAATCTCAAACCTGGGCTTTATCCAAATTACACCTTCGCAAAATCAAAACCTGCGAAATGAGATGCCTGAGGAGACCTGCCAACTTAACAATCCGAGACCGAGTAAGAAATGCTATTATCAGACAGACTGTGGGATCAACACCTTATGCTACATTTATTGAAAGACAGAAGATCAAGTGGTTTGGTCATGTCGTTAGAATGCAACACCAGCAACTACCATCACTGGCCTTACATCAAAGATCATCTGCGACGAGACCACGAGGACGTCCAAGAAGAAAATGGATTGACAACATCAAAGACATTGTACAAGCACACGGAATGAAACTATCCAGTGCCGCCCACCGGGCGCTGGAACGCAAATTATTCCTCCCCACGATGCTTGACGGCATAAGTGGAAGATGATGATGATGATGATGAAGGGATGTTTTACGTGTGCAACCATACACACGGGCATCCAATCTCGCTATCCAGAGACCAGGGGAAATTCTGTTACTAGAAATCTATGTGAAAAAAATCGAGGCCCTCACCGGGGCTTGAACCTGGGACCTCCAGCACTTGAGGTGGACACCATACCTCAAGACTACTCAGCTCCCCCCCACCCTTTTTTTTTTGCATATTCCTATATCCCTTACAGGACATTGCAGTCAACATCAGAATTTTTCAGCTGCTGTTGATGTACTAGGCAAGATTACGCTCAGTAGTTTGCCATTGCTTTCTGAGCGACAGGCTCACATACCCTTAAGTTACCAACGCAGCGAGAACCGCTACCAATTCTTGCGCAGGTTACGTTACGAGAATATACAGGATTACAGAGAAAGACGTTCACTCCTAGGCCAGGGAGACCAGCACCCCGTAGACGATAGTTATTATGCTTTAAAAAAATGCATCATAACCTCTCCAAAGTAGAAAGCCTGGGCTGAATTGTAGAGACCATGTGTTGCCCTCTTTCAGCCTGTCTAGTTTTCTACAGAGGAAAGATAACACCAGTGCATCTGGAACAAGATAAGCTGCAGAAACTGCCGGATACACAAAGCAATACTCTAACTGTCTGCCTGTCAGAGCTTCCATGCTAGACAGTTTAGGCACCTGAATGGAGGAGCACAATTGGGAGGGTAAGCCATATCCTGGTGTGAGGAAATGCAATCTAAAGACTACATTTTTTGACAGGGCAGTAACTGGTCTAATGTCGAAGCTCCAATAGGCGGGCAGTTAGAGCATTGCTTTACTGATCTGGCAGCTTCTGCAACTTGTCTTGTTCCAGATGTATTGGTGTTACCTTTTCCCTGGAGTAAACTAGGCAGGCCGAAGGAGGGATCATGCTGCTTGGGCAACACATGATCTCTACGATTTAGCCCATTCTTTGTGTTATGGAGATGCATAACTACATCCCCTCCCCCAATGTGTCTCCACCTTGCCATGGTGGGGGAGCTTGTGTGTCCCATTGACTCCATGTGCTATGTCGATGGATGAAAACTACATATCGGACAGCTTATGGGATAGGGGCCAGACTAAGCGAGACACAACCTGCTGCTCTGCAGGTAGACTGAGGATAGCAGTCAAAAGTTTGAATCAGGCGCACGAAGGTAGAAGTTCTTGGTCCGGATACATACTCTAAGGCTCTCTGTCGAGCGTTGTGGCTGAACGCCTCTAAGCCATAAACCCTCGGATGTGAGAGCCAGGCCGATACCCGCCTACCAAAACATGGAGGTGAGATACTGAGCACTCTACATGTCCAGTTCAGATACTTGTCCGAAGGCTCTCAACTGGGGGATATGAGGGATCCCTGGATGAGAGGGCCTGGCCATTTCTCGCTCACTGCTGCACGGAGGTAAGGTGCTGAGCCGGCAGCACATGTAGCCTACCTCGTGAGTGAGTACTAAATGGTAGAAGAAGTGCCCCAGTCAAATTAAATCGTTACAAAAACTGTCTGTATCTAACTCATAGAGAGTGTAGAAGACAAATGTGGAAAAACGTCTAAATAACACGAAATGGAACGCACGGCTAGCGAATCCATTGCATGGTCCGAAGTCCAAAGTGGAAGCTTACGTAGTGGGTGTCACCCGCAGACTGACCCTTCCTGGTGTGTGCTTGAGCGACCAGTGGCAAGCGAGATGCCCAACACATAGAAGTGAGGAACAAAAGCAGCCATGAGCAGGACGTGGCAACTCCTCGGGTGAGCCCAGTCTCAGAGCAATATGTTCCGGCTCTGTAATTATGGAAGCCTCTTTGGATAGCGAGGAAATGCCATGGTTCGCCCCTGCTTTCCCTAGAGGGTTGACCATGATGTCGTTGACCATTCTACTTTGACCATCTGAGACGTGGCTAACAATCTAACGTCTCTCGAAACCCCGGAAAGCCAAACCCATAAAAATGCCTGCTGAAGTCGCATGCGCTGGCCCACGGGTGCAAATAAATCAGGCACATCGCAAAAAACGTCCGAGTGAAATGTCTTTCGTGCTAGGAACAGCTCTAACTAACTAGTTTTCCGAATAGCTCGTGTCCGGAAAAGCTCTGACTAGCTAGTTTCTGAATGTTCGTTGTGCCCAGAACAGCTCTGACGGGCACATCGACAAGCACATGTCCGATACCGTCTGCAGACCGATCTGGTCAGTGCGGGAAAGGCTCGCGGTGAACGATATGCCCAATATATCGAAGTGAGGAATTCAAGCAGCCATGAGCAAGCCATGACAATTCCCACGGTGAACCCAGCACCAGGGTGCTATGTGTCGGCTCTGCAACTATGGAAGCCACCCTGCATGGCGGAAAATGCCATGGACTGTCCCTGCCTTCCCTTGAGGGTTGATCATGAAGCATTCTTCTTCATCTTCTACTTCTGCGTTCATCCGGAGGTGTTTTTTTCGGACGTCACTGTTTACAGCAGAGCTGCGTTCTTGCGCCTTTAGGCCGACATATCCGACTTCTGCAGGCATTTGTTGACCGGGTTAACCTTCCCAGGGGTTTCTTAGGACGTTTGACTCTCACTGTTGTGGTGTTATCCCCCATTACAACTGGTCCATTTAGAACAGCCAAAGACATCCTGGTCAGCCCTCAGGGGAAGGTAGGGGCAGACCATGGGCATTCCCCACCATCCAAGGAGGCTTCCATAATTGTAGAGCTGACACACAGCGCTCTGATACTGGGCTCACCCAAGGAATCGTCACGTCCTGCACATGGCTGCTTAGCCTCACTTTCGTATATTGGGCCTTCCATTCACCATAGGCTGTTCCTCCGGAAACCAGAAAAATGCAGCCTGCAGATGACATCCACACAGTGAGCTTTCGATTCGGACTTTCCGCGTAATGGATTTGCTATCCAAGCAATAATCCATTTCATGCCTCTGGGACGCTTTTTGTAACCGACATACCAGTGGTATGAAGTGTGGCAGTCTAAATACTTCTTCATGCACCTTTAGATGTCAACCTGAATGTAGAAAGTAAGCTGCAGTCAACTTGAGCTTGTTGATATCTCCATAGAGCTTGTCCTAAAATGAAGCAGGTGTGGGCCAAAATATCTTTCTCTGTTCTGCATATATTGGGCAATCCTGCAGCAAATGTTTAGCTGTCATTTTACCAGTTCCACAATTACATTCATCGGTATCTCCTATCTTTAGTTTATTGAACAAGTGGTGTCTCAGCCTGTTATGTCCTGTGCAGAGTCTGAAGATTTCTAGTTGTTCTCTTCAGTTGAGTTTGTAATATGGATCAGACTTCTGGTGGCCTGGATGCTCTGATTCCCATTTGGTTCTATAAGTGCTTTTTATAAACCTCTTTGCCTCATTATAGGTTATGTCTATGTCAGGCTGTGGTAGTCATCCGCCCTCTTTTGCTAGTCTGTCAGCCTCTTCATTTCCAGGTTTACTGCAATGTGATGGGATCCACTGTATTACAACTTTTTTGGATTTCTGGCATAGACCATGGAGTGCTGCTCTTAGGTCAGCTAGTTCTGTGCTTTTATTGCTCTTCAGTATTCAGACAGCTGACTTTGCATCTGTGAAGATAGTTATTCGCTGCTCTTTATTTTCCTCCATCAAGAGCATTTCTGCTGCAGTTTTCAAAGCCTCTACGTCCGCTCTGAAGTTACTTGAAAGTTTTCCAGTTGCCACTGACTGTGTTTTTTTCCCCACCCAATTTTTCAAATTTAGAAGAATTCCTCCTCCTCCATTTTCTATTGAATTTTTGGCTGATCCATCTGTATATGCATGGGTCCAATTGCTGCTTGGGTAATGTTCTTTTATGTAGTTTAGGGTTATATTTCTTCTTTCGGTTTCATTCTGAGTGTTCTTTTTCTCAATACCAGGAATGTTTTCTATCATCTCAGGCAGTCTCTGCTGTCTCCAAGCTGGGAAGTTGTGTGCATTGTAAATGGGCTTGACTGTTGATATGTTAAGTATGGGATCTGCCCTAATCTTTCGTTTTGCAGTTTCTACAAAGTTTCTACGCTTCAGTCTTCCCTTTCTTCTTCTTCTTCTTCGTTCATCCGGAGTTTTTTTGTGTGGATGTGATTGCGTTGTGCCTGTTTACAGCAGAGCTGCGTTCTTGCGCCGTTATGCCGACACATCCGACTTCTGCGGGCATTTGTTGACCGGGTTAACCTTCCCGGGGGTTTCTTAGGACGTTTGACTCTCACTGTTGTGGTGTTATCCCCCATCCCAGCTGGCCCATATAGAACAGCCAAAGATCCTGGTCAGCCCTCAAGGGAAGGCAGGGGCAGACCATGGGCATTCCCCGCCATCCAAGGAGGCTTCCATACTTGCAGAGCCGATACATAGCGCTCTGGTACTGGGCTCACCCAAGGAATCGTCACGTCCTGCACATGGCTGCTTAGCCTCACTTCCGTATATTGGGCCTTCCGTTCACCATAGGCTGTTCTTCCGGAAACCAGAAGTATGCAGTCTGCAGATGACATCCACACAGTGAGCTTTCGATTCGGACTTTCCACGTAATGGATTTGCTATCCAAGCAATATTCCATTTCATGCCACTAGGACACTTTTCCACCTTTTATGAAGCCCACACAATGGGCTTTTGATTCGGACTTTCCACGTAATGGATTTGCTATCCAAGCAATATTCCATTTTGTGCCATTAGGACACTTTTCCACCTTTTATGAAGCCCACACAGCGAGCTTTCGATTTGGACTTTCCACATAATGGATTTGCTATCCAAGCAATATTCCATTTCATGCCTCTGGGTCTTCATGCACCTTTAAACGTCAACCTGTATGTAGTTAAAGTAAGATGCGGTCAACTTGAGCTTGTTGATATCTCCATAGAGCTTTTCCTCAAATGAAGCAGGTGTGGGCCAAAATATCTTTCTCTGTTCTGCATACGTTGGGCAATCCTGCAGCAAATGTTTTGCTGTCATTTTTCCAGTTCTACAATTACATTCATCGGTATCTCCTATCTTTAGTTTATTGAACAAGTGGTATTTCAGCCTGTTATGTCCTGTGCGGAGTCTGAAGATTGCTACTTGTTCTCTTCGGTCGAGTTTGTAATATGTATCATCCTTCTGATGGCCTGGATGCTCTGATTCCCATTTGGTTCTATAAGTGCTTTTTATCAACCTCTTTGCCTCATTATAGGTTATGTCTATGTCAGGCTGTGGTAGTCGTCCGCCCTCTTTTGCCAGTCTGTCTGCCTCTTCATTTCCAGGTATACTGCAATGTGATGGGATCCACTGTATTACAACTTTTTTGGATTTCTGGCATAGACCATGGAGTGTTGCTCTTAGGTCAGCTAGTTCTGTGCTGTTATTGCTCTTCAGTATTGAGACAGCTGACTTTGCATCTGTGAAGATAGCTATTTGCTTCTCTTTATTTTCCTCCATCAGAAGCATTTCTGCTGCAGTTTTCAGAGCCTCTACCTCCGCTTTGAAGTTACTTGAAAATTTTCCAGTTGCCACTGAATGTGTTTTTTTCACTCCATTTTTTAAATTTAGGAGAATTCCTCCTCCTCCATTCTCTATTGAATTTTTGGCTGATCCATCTGTATATGCATGGGTCCAATTCCTGCTTGGGTAATGTTCTTTTATGTAGTTTAGGGTTATTTCTCTTCTTTCGGTTTCATGCTGAGTGTTCTTTTTCTCAATACCAGGAATGTTTTCTATCATCTCAGGCAGTTGCTGCTGTCTCCAAGCTGGGAACTTGTGTGCATTGTAAATGGGCTTGACTGTTGATATGTTAAGTATAGGATCTGCCCTAATCCTTCGTTTTGCAGTTTCTACAAAGTTGCTACGCTTCAGTCTTCCCTTTCCAAAACCATTAAACCTGTTATACATAGGGTGGTCCGTCAATCTTCTAGATTTTTCTGCTTGTTGCTGGGCTCTGCTATCTCTTCTATCCTGCATTGGTTGTAGACAAGTGATCTTTTCTAGTTAATTAATAGGCGTTGTCTTCAGGCTTCCAGTTATGATTCGCATTCCTTGATTTTGGAAGCTTTTTCATGATTCCCATTCTTTGCCTTGCTCTTGTTCGATTTTCTTCAACCTGTGTCTTCCATGTCAGGCGACGATCGAAGATGACTCCTAGATAGTTTGGATTTTCTTCATGGTGCAATATTTTTCCATTCAATACCAGTTTAGGTTGCTGAGTTTTATTTAAGAGGGAGAACACTGTTCATGTTGTTTTCTCCTCACTTATCTTCACTAGCCATGATTTTGACCAGTCCTCTATCGCTAATAAGGCTTGCTGTATTCTGCTGTTAGCTGTACTAATATATTCTTCAGATGTCCATATGGCTAGGTCATCTGCAAAGGAGGATGTGTGTACTCTGGCTGGAAAATTTTCCGTGATGTCATTTATATATGCTAGGAACAATGTTGGTGAAAGAACTCCTCCTTGGGGGACACCTTGCTCCAACAGCATCATTTTACTGGTTTGTCCTTGTACTTTTGTCCTGGCAGTTCTGTTCTCAAGGTAGGGCTGATCCATTTGTACATTTTCCCACAAACATGCATTTTTTGCAGTTTTACTTTCAGTCCTTCCTTCCATACTTTATCAAATGCATTTTCTAAATCTATCCAGACCGCTAGTGTGTGCTTTTTCTCTTGGAAAGCATCCTCTATTTCCTGAGCTATATAGGTTATTTGATCTTCAGTGGATCTGTACTTTCTGAATCCTGCTTGGTGTGGTGTTAAGAGTTGGTTTTCTTCCAGATGCCATGTTAGCCTGCCATTGATAATGCGTTTCATTAATTTTACACAGCTAAGTAGACTGATAGGTCGATAGCCATTTGGTTCTTCCAGGTCTTTTCCTTTCTTTGGGACTGGTATTAGTATAGCTTCCTTCCATGCCTGTGGGACTATCCCTCTCTTCCAGCTGTAATTTAGGACTGCTAGTAGTTTCTTTTTTGCTTTAGTACCTAGTCCTATTAGCATTTCATTTGTGATTCCATCCTTTCCTGGTGATTTCTTCTTTTTTAGGGTATTCATTGCCTGTTCCATTTCTTCCATTGTTAGATTTGCCATCATATATTCTGCTGCTGTCTCTGTATTACTATGATGTATCTGTTTATCTTTGATTGCTTTCTTCTGTTCGGTTGTAATATCAGTGTGGTTTGCACTGGCATAGTGTTCCATTAGTGCATTTGCAGCCTTTTCCCCTGTAAGCAAGGCATTTCCTTGTTTAATCGTTGTTTGTTTCTCAGTCCTTCATTGTTCATGGCTTTCACTAGTTTCCATAGTTTGTTTCCATCCCTGTCAAAGTTCAGATTTTCTGTTTTTTCCCTCCAACAATCTCTTGTTGTTTGATTTACTGTTCTTTTATATTTTGCTGAGATGGCGTTGAGAGAGATGTTCGCTTCAATT
The DNA here is from genome assembly GCA_963921405.1 of Cepaea hortensis. NCBI lineage: Eukaryota > Metazoa > Mollusca > Gastropoda > Stylommatophora > Helicidae > Cepaea > Cepaea hortensis. The sequence goes on from OY992876.1 coordinate 300,289,960, forward strand.
GTTTGTTCTCTCTCTGCTGTCTTCCTGGCATCTTCAACTTTGTCCTCCAAAATTTGTATTTCTTCAGTCCAGTATGGATTGTAATTTGTCCTCACTCCTCTTGGAATAGACTCTGTGGCCGCCTGTAATATTGTTCTGGTTAGACTTTCCACCATTTGCTTCATGTTGCCATATCGTGTATTTATATTTTCACAATATTTGTCTGTTAGTATGGCAAATCTGTCCCAATCTGCTCGTTTGTAATTCCAGTGGGGTAATGGCTTTTGCTCCTGTGGAACATACTCCATATTCATTAACAAGCTTGATTGGTCTGTGGTCACTACCTCCTAATTGGTCAAGCACAATGGCGATCGATTTTGTGGAGGATGTCTCCTGTGCAGAAAGCCAAATCGGGAGTAGAAGTGGTAAACCATCTTCTGGAGTAGAAGCTTGGTGTGTCATCCGCTTTGTTGAGTAGATGGAGATTTGAGTCTATTTCCCAGTCCTCCAATTCATCTCCTCTTTTCTCAGTATCTGGGTATCCCCATCTTTCTGAACGGCTATTAAAGTCTCCGACAATAATGCAGTTTGTGTCAGTTATTTTCATGTTTGAGAGTGTAAGGCCCTTATCTGCTGGGCTATACAGATTGCAGATTCTTATTTTCACGTCCTTTATCATTATATCAACACCTATAGTTTCCGTTTGGTTATCAGAAATCACAGATACTTCGCTGCAAGGTATTGTATTTCGTGTAAGTATTAGAACTCCTCCTTTGTGTCCTTCGCGGTCAAAACATGTGGCTTGATATCCTCTGACTGAGAATTTGCGATTGGCGTTGAGGTGTGTCTCTTGAATGCATGCCACATCTATTCTATCTTCATGAAGACGCTATGTTAGGGAGACTTTCTTGTTATAAACTCCTTCGGCATTCCACTGTAGAATGTTGAGTGTCCGGGGTGTTTGGTCAATAGCTCTTAACCTACTCCTCTGGGCCTTGACTCCACAGCACAGGGGAAGGTGACCACCAGTAGTTATGGGTGGACCCCCTCGAGGCAGGGGGCCCAGCACCATCACTGCTTGATGGGACTTCACAGGATTAGCACTATAACGATTAATTTTAATTTGTGACATCATGAATTAAGTTACGTTGGTTGCACTGCTTTGTCAAGCCTTTGGCTCAGTAAATCCGATTTCGACAAGCATTTTGTGGGGTGCTTTCCCTAGCCTTTGACTGTCCCTAGTCTGCCTACAAGGCAGCAGGTTTGTGTGTCTCTTCGTCTGGTTCCTCGCCCTTGACCTGTCCGACATGGGTGACCCTACCAGTAGCTGTGCTACCATCGGCATAGCTCTTGGGGTCACTGGAACACTCAAGCCCCTCTACCTCGTCAAGGTGGACACACGGCAGAGGGGATGAAGCATTCGACCGTTCCAACTTGACAAGCTGGGATGTGGACGGCACCACAAAAGTGAGAGTCCCACAGGAATGCTACCTGTCAAAAATGCATGCTAAAAGTCGGATGTGTTGACCTAAGGGTTTCGACCCAAGGGTGCATAACAGACACACCACAATCACATCTGAAAAAACACTCCGGATGAACGCAAAGAAGAAGAACTCCATCCCTGGTCTTACCACCATGCGTTGTAGTTATTATGTCTTTTTAGAAGCAAAATGTAACAAAGTATTGTCTGTCTAGACGGCAAGGTGCCAGTATTCTTACTGACTATATACTGGATTTTGAAAACAATGACTACTCCCAGATATGAAATTCACACTGACAGAGCAGATTGAGTCCATATGTATAACAGGTTTTCCTAGTGTCGCCAATCCATCTATTATGTGGTCTCCCAAATGGCCACCTTTACACTTGGACTTGACATTTAGGGTACGAATGAACTTTATTTTCGAAGGGTCACTAATTGGGCACGCAGGCCCATCTTACATTCGACCCTTCTAATCACTCATCTTTCATACATCAATTATCTATTCTGCATGGACTAGGTGTCACAAAGTATCAAGACTAGGTCTCACACTAACTAAGACCTTAGAGCACCTGTAAATGGTGCAGACCCACATTGAGGGTTTCCACTCTGGCTCAAGGATTGCGTGGCCTTTCCAAAGATGTGAAGTTTCAGTATCGGCCTTGCACAACCTGCTGGTTTCTGATCTCAGAGAGGGAAAGGAGTGTGCTCCAACACAGTCCCTGTAGAAATGATACTGAATCGGGCGCAAAGTCTCTACACTAACTTAACTCTCATTCCATCAACTCATTTCCATTTCAGGGCTCTGGCGACCTTATTAACATTGCATCAAACTTAAGAGTTAAAACTCATTTTGTCAAATTTTTTTTGGTTAAGGTTTGCTCACTTTGAACTCAAGCGTAGTCCATATACACTACTAATAGTGCTGGGCTGAAGTTTGCATGTTGCAGATAATTTTTATCTAACAAACTAACCAGTGTGATAGATTTTTGCATTCATTCTTTTCTAATGCAGAGTCAGCATATTTACATTTGTGACTACCACAAGACACAGATCCAGAATATCCGCACCAAGCGCAAGCGAAAGGACAGTGAAGACGATCAAGGATATAATGATGGGGCCGAGGAGATGGTTGAGGTAACAAACATTCATGTGATGCACATATGATCTGTTGGCTATTACAAGGAATGATGTAATTTTTGTAATTTAACTGTCTGTCAGTCCAGCAAGTGAATGAGTGGAGTAGGAAGTGACTTCTATGACAGACTTTTCGGTCTGATGAAGAGGTACACATGAAGAAGAGAAGTTTTTTCTTCAGGAATCGTAGCATTTTATCGTCGCCCGAGGACTTGCATTAAAGGCAGTGGTGAAAACATAGAAAAATGATACATTTGTCCTTTACTTTTTTCAGAATATATTCACCAAAATAAAACGTTTAAGGTTTTCATTTAAACCCCCTCATATAAACAGGATTCTTAATGTGTAACCTGTCCAGTATCTTTTCTCTTCCCCCCACCTCTTGGTTCAGTGAAATTTGTTTTGTTCTGTCTAAAAAACTGTGCATTAGTGATTGTGTCCTTCCATTTGAGGCCTTCTGTTGTGCACAGACACTGGTTAATGAATGTTTATTAGTGTTTGTGTTAGTTGTTATCCATCTTTCTACTTCATACAGCAGTACTGTTTTAATGTTATAGTTAAATAGTCTAAGCAGGGTACTAGTTTTAATTTCTTTCACCTTCCCGAATTTGCTAGTGCTACTCTTGCCTTTTATATTCTTAACATTTCTATTTCCCCCTCTTTGTCTACATTGTTACCCAAGTATGTGTATGATTCCATTAACTGAAGTGAGGTTTCACCAAGGTAAATTGGAGTATCATTAGTTTGGTTTATTCTCATAAATTTTAATGTTCAGTTGTTGTTCCTTCCCTCTATTATTTTCTTTGGGGGGTCTTGCGATAATCTTTGGTCATTTATGAAGCTTATCTACAATTTATGATCTACTTTGCAGATTGATTTCTACCAGATGCCAGTCGGTACTTTGAGAAAATACAAGAAACATTACAAACTACCTTCCCGTCCTGGCATGAGTAAAGCTCAACTTGCTGATGTAAGTAGCAGAAATATATGATAGAACAATAGATGCCTTATTAATTGGTTCACTGCCAAACAAGAAAGTGGGTTTGGACCAAACAGAAATTGAAGGTAGAAAATGGGAAGTAGGGGCATCTCACAGTAATAATCTAAGAATGGTTAAAATGAGAGCAATTGTATTATATTATATATCAAATTAAAGGAGATTGCACAAGGATTATGTTAGTATTGCTACTATTGCTATAGGCTAGAAATATAATAATAATAACATTAGATTTTGTAAAAGAAAATTTGAAGATCGGGGTGACAATTATTAAAAATTTCCACTTACCAAGGCAATACTCCTCAATCTTTAATGATAATCCAATTAAATTGACTGAATAATAAATATTCCAGTTTTCTTCACCAATATCACAAGAACTGCTCCATAACACCATCAAAACACAAGCAAAACACCATATCTTGAAGCACATAATTTTCAGCCCTGTGGTGAGATCGAATTGGGTAGCTTTTGAAACTGAGAAACCTTTCGGCCACAGCTTCCCCTTACAGAATACAGTTAATGTTTAGCTGTTCTTGTATAGAAAGTTTAGCATATCCGTCCACAGCTTCCCTTCATGGAATACAGTTAATGTTTAGCTGTTCTTATATAGAAAGTTTAGCATATCCGTCCACAGCTTCCCTTCATGGAATACAGTTAATGTTTTGCTGCTCTTATATATAGATTATGGTCGTCACTAGGAAGGACGAAATACCACAATGTAATATACAAGTAAATGGGAATATTCTTCAACAAGTGAGCAGGTACAATTATCTCGGAACAGTAATAACATCTGATGGGAGATGCCTTGAAGAGATTAGAACAAGAATCGCCATGGCAAAAGTAGCCTTTAGCAAGATGAAAAACATATTGACCAATAAAAAGATGTCAATTGAAACGAGAAAAAGAGTGTTGAGATGCTACATTGAACCTGTACTTTTGTATGGATGTGAAGCGTGGACAATGGGCAGTCAGGCTGAAAAACATCTGATGGCTGTAGAGATGTGGTTTCTGAGGAAAATGCAAAGAATACCATGGACAGCCAGAAAGACCAATGAACAAGTCCTTCAAGAAACAAATGAAGATCGTAAATTGATTAGAGAAATTAGACGTAGACAGTCAAAATTTTTTGGGCATGTTATGAGAAGAAATGGATTGGAGAATTTGGTGAAACTGGTAAGATCGAGGGGAACAGACCAAGGGGAAGACCTAGAAGCAAGTACCTGGATGGCTTGGCCTTGTGGCATGGTCGAGACAGAAACACGGAGCTGATCCACGACTCTGGTGATCGGGTGAGATGGCAGAACATGACCGCCCACGCTTACCGGCATGGCACATGATGGATGGATATATAGTCGAGTCCACTTAAGTCGAACTCGGATAAGTAGAATTTCGCTTAAGTCGATGTTACTGGCTTAGTGAAGGCCATTATCCTTCTTTATCATTGTATAAAAAGTCCTGATAAGTCGAATTCGGTTAACTCGAATTTTCGGATTAGTCGAACATAAATATGAATACCAACTATATAAGCGTTCATGTTTAAGTCGAACTGTTCAATTAAAGCCCCCCCCCCCCCCCCCAAAAAAAAAAAAAAATTTGTTTCGCGAAAGAATTATTTTAAGTCAGCCCGGGGAAACAACAATCTCGCACATATAATATCTCGCTACATTGGCGGCTAGTGACGAAAGCTTACTATTTTAACTTTAGAAAAAAAGATTGAGCTGTTTGAAGAGATTGAACATAGTGGGAAGAAGAAAGTGGATATAGTATTCCAACATCAACCCTTTTTCAGCATTTTAAAGCATAAAGACCGCTACAGAAAATTATTTTTCGATGCTGCCCTTTTAAAATGGTTCACTGCGATTAGATCAGCAAATTTACCAGTAAATGGGCCTTTACTTATTGTGAAAGCAGAAGAATTTGCACGTCTTGGAGGTCAGATAGACTGGAATTGTAGTGCTGGCTTGGTTGGATCGTTTCAAAAACCGACAGACTTTTTCTTTAATTAATTTGGTATTTTCATGACTTTAATGTTCATTTTCTAGAATAATTAAACATGTCTGATATTGTATTGCTATTTATTTGTTCACTAACTGTATTTCTTAAGTGGTACAATCATTTTATTCAATGCTACTGCATGGTATTAGTGTAAATTAGTGTAAATGTGTGCAGTCTGGATAAGTAGAATTTCTGATAAGTAGAACAAATTCCTTCGGCCCCTGTGACTTCTACTTATCCAGGCTCCACTGTAGAAAGTTTAGCATATCCATCCACAGCTTCCCCTCATAGAATACAGTTAATGTTTTTAGAACGCCAGATTCTCCTTCGGGAGACCCGGGTTTGAATCCTCTGTAAGGTGTGGAGTTTTTTTCTGTCGAGGGCAAAAAGAATACTCTAACTTGCACAGTTCATTGCGACGCACTAGCCAGGCGGCCTTAATTCCTCAGGCTCAAGACCCCCCTGCCATACACCGCAAGGTACTATATTGGCAGTAAATGACAGTTTTTTTTTGGACAGTTTAGCTGTTCTTATATAGAAAGTTTAGCATATCCATCGACAGCTTCCCCTCATAAAATACAGTTAATATTTAGCTGTTCTTATATAGAAAGTTTAGCATATCCATCGACAGCTTTCCCACATAGAATACAGTTACTGTTAAGCTGTTCTTATATAGAAAGTTTAACATATCCATCCACAGGTTCCCCATCATAGAATACAGTTAATGTTTAGCTGTTCTTATATAGAAAGTTTAACATATCCATCCACAACTTTTCCTCATAGAATACAGTTAATGTTAGCTGTTCTTATATAGAAAATTTAGCCTATCCATCCACGCTTTCTGTAAGATCTTGTTTAAGTGATGCATGTATATATGAATGTAGGTATGTGTTTATATATGTGCGAGTGTCTGTATGTTTGTGCCTATCTGCCTGCATGCCTGTCTTATAACATGGTAATATGCTTTATGTTCACAGCATTCATTTGATAATGTTGTTTCTATGGGAATGTAACAATCCCAATAGATAATTGATGTGCAAAAGATGAGTATTGGAGGGACCGAATGTAAGATGGGCCTCAACTGGTCAGTTGAACTAAAATGTTAACTTCTCGTCGTTGACTTGATGTAAATTACAAGTGTCACAGAAGTCAGGGTGAGTTTGCCTGATGGCGAGTGACACTGGTAATATGGAAAGCATGCTGTCCTGACATGGTAGCATACGTTCAAAGACACGAATGCAAAAGAAATTTTTTTAATAAAAAAGTTTCCACACTCTGGCACAATCTTAAGGATAGAAAGCAGTGGAATCTGGATCGTTCTATGCCAATGGCATGAGACTACTGGATGAAATAGGAACATTGATCCTTCTCCATAATTCAGGGAGCACATAGTAGCTTCAGAATACATGTTTTCATTGGAAAGCGCTCATATGTGTAGTCATGACACTTTATGTTTGTGTGAATGAGTCGTCTGAACACTTTATTATGGTGTATATGTATAGTCCAAAACACTTTACTATGGTGTATTTGTACATTCCTAACACTTTTTGGTGCATATGTCAAATAACCCCCCTCCCCCCAATCTGTCATTTACTGCCTATATGTATATATGCCCGTGTAGCGTCGGAGGCAAGAGTCAATGATTTAGAATTAGATACAAAAATTGTGGCAAACGGAATAAGAAGAGTTAACCGAGAAGCGGATGAATACACAAGTTGCTATATGACGTCACGGCGGACTACGTCACCATAGTTAGTCAAGTTTGGAAACATCATGGAGACGGGCGGACTGGATCATAACACCGAGAGATCAACACCAATATCCAACTGAAAGACGTTATGGACATGATATTTGATACTCCAACAAGAGGAGAAAATAAGGGCACAGTATGCATTAAAGATTGGCAGAGGAGCGTTTAACGCAGCGAAAATGAAGAAAGTGTATTGCGTCGTAACGTACCCGTTGAATGTCAGCTGGAAGTCATGGAGTCAGCCCACACATAGAACAGCGTAAGTTATATTGTCTAGGGATCACGAACGTAAGGTAGCTACAGAGCGATGGACAGTCTCATATTTATTCGTCATTAAGTCAAATAATAAAATGAAATCGAGATCGGCAGCTAAAAGAATATTTTCAAATAATTATTTATTATATTTTGACCGTCCCTCCCATTTACATGGGAACGGTCACACATTAGCCTGTGCGATCGATTACCATTAATAAACTTTTAATTGACATGGAACACCATCGTTGCTGCAGTAATTTCTGTTGATATGGATTCTGGTTCCTGTTAATCTGCTATGTTGGTTGTTTGGACGGCGAGCGTAATTTAAGACACAGACATCTTAGCATATAGTACCTTGCAGTGTATGGCAGGGGGGTCTTGAGCCTTAGGAATTAAGGCCCCCTGGTTAGTGCAATTGCCATGAACGGTGCAGGTTAGGGTTTCTTTTTCTCCCGAAAGAAAAAAATCCATACCGTACCAAGGATTCGAACCTGGGTCTCCCGAAAAGAGAATGCAGCATTCTAGCCAATCAGCCAGCTTATGTATAGCCCTAATACTCTATTATTGTTTCTAAATTCGATTCGTCTGTTTAAAAAAAAAAATTTCTATAAATATTTTGTCTCTATTTTCTATAATTTTTGTGCTTATTGTTTCTATAATTGTTTTGCATGTTGTCATCTTGCAGGCGGTTGCCAGTCATTTCCGAACTATTCCAGTTATGGAGAAGGAGACATTGCAGTTATTCTTTTACACAACCAAAACAAAACGATTTGAAAACAAGGAGTCCAGTTAGAGGAGCCGATGACAGCGACATCACTTCCTGTATAATTTTGTTTACATCAGACAAACTGACTACTTTCATACATCACATTTACTTATGGAAAATGTGTGACGGTTGTACAGAATTTTTAAGGACAACTTTCTTTATGGCCCTTGGTGCTAGAGCTAAGGACTAGCACTAAGGTGTTTTCTAAGTCAAGGTGATTTGGAAAATGTACACCTGGATGATTTTTTGTATTGCTGAGAAAATATTGGGTGCTTGCCAAATCAGTTGCTGTACAGTATTTTGGCATAGAATTTTAAAATGTCACCTCTGGTGTATAAAATTCTGATGCACTACCAAGGATTAGAACCTGGTTCCTCTGATACATGAGATTTGTATTCTAACTTCTTGGCCGGAACCTCCTATTACAGATTGACATAAAACTTAGTTCTGGGTACAGAAAGAACAGAACAGTGTACAATGCAGGACAGCCACTCAGCTTGTTTCTCGAAGAATACGCACAGGACCTCTGGATCAGAGCAGAAGTGTACATAGAATATTCAAATAACGCTAGGGATACCTCTGAGTGCTAACAAGAAAATGCTGCCATACTGTGATGCTGAAATCCAGGCAATCAAGATAGCAACAGAGAAAATACTGAATACCAACCATAGTACATGCCTGTGGTGTTATTGACAGATGCACAATCGGTATGTGAGCTGCTCCCGTCTGGGAAATTGCTAGTACCAAAGACCCTACGATCTGCACTAGACAGCCAGTGTATATATTATATATAGTAGATACCATCTCACTGTGGAGTGCCTGAAAACGAGAGGGCTGATCAACTAGCTAAGGAAGGAGCAATAGAACAGCAACCTGATGTACCTGTCACATACCACCAAAAGCAAAGAATCGTCAACTCAATCAGACAGCGACCAACACCGGCACAAAATGATTATAATTTTATGGGCAGGCCGTAACAAATCATTATTCTAACCTCAGAACAGGACAACTGATTATGCAACCATATTAATTAAAATTCAAGATTGGCGAACCACCATGTGCATATGTGCTGCTGTCAGCGGATCACTTCAAGATTGCTCTGAAAGCAACATATCTAGGCAAATCTTCTGTCTTAGAGAAACAGCCGTGGAAGATCAACTTTATAGACCACTGAGTGAACAGTGGAGTTTATACAAGAAACAACATAAGCGATTGAAAGAAGCTCTGGGGATGGTGTATAGGTTGTAAGAAACTGAAGTATGTTTGACTGCATGAAGTGGTGTTTTCTGTAGCCAGAGTCTTCTGGGAGCAATGTGTTGTGTAGGTAGTCAGAATCTGAGCTATGATTAACTGCATGATGTGATGTTTTGTGTGGCCATGGTGTTGTGGGAGATGTTTTGATGTTGGACAGAAACTGAGCTAAACATGAAGGTTTTTTTTTTGTAAGCAATGTGCTGCAAATTTGGATAGAAACAGCTAGGATTGACTGCATAAAGTGATGTTTTCTGTAGTCAAGGTGTTTTGGGAGAATTGTACTGCAAAGCTGGATAGAAACAGATAGGTTAGTGGTGTTTTCTGTAGTCAAGGTGTTTTGGGAGAATTGTACTGCAAAGCTGGATAGAAACAGATAGGTTAGTGGTGTTTTCTGTAGTCAAGGTGTTTTGGGAGAATTGTACTGCAAAGCTGGATAGAAACAGATAGGTTAGTGGTGTTTTCTGTAGTCAAGGTGGTGTTTTCTGTATTCAAGATGGTTTTGGAGAAATGTGCTGCGAAGTTGGACAGAAACTGAACTATGATTGACTGCATGAAGTGATATTTTCTGACCCAAGGTGTTTTTTTTTAAAATAGCTAAAATGGTATTTTCTGTAGCCAAAGTGGTGATTTCTGTGGCCAAGATGCTGAGTTCAATGTCTGGTGTTGGTTTCTTCCTAGCACCAAGAGACTAAATTAGTTTGAGAAACTAAATGAAATGCTGTGTAACTATTATAATATTTTGTTTTCTTCATCTCTTCTCTTTTGAGGAGTGTGTCACACTTTTCTGACTCAGAGATCAGTGTCCAACTCCATATGTACATATATCTAGTTTATAAGTTTAGCTCTTACTTCCTTCTCAACAGATACCATCCAAGATTATTTACATCTATACATGAATTGGCCACTAATAATATTTCTGTATCAGGAAATGCCTTGGGAAGTGAAGGTAATATTGGCCACATCACCTGTCATCACTACCATAACATTTATTCATTCAGTAGCATGTTCTTTGCAGAACCTCACTACCATAACATTCATTCATTCAGTAGCATGTTCTTTGCAGAACCTCATTACCATAACATTCATTCATTCAGTAGCATGTTCTTTACAGAACCTCACTACCATAACATTTATTCATTCAGTAGCATGTTCTTTGCAGAACCTCACTACCATAACATTCATTCATTCAGTAGCATGTTCTTTGCAGAACCTCATTACCATAACATTCATTCATTCAGTAGCATGTTCTTTACAGAACCTCACTACCATAACATTTATTCATTCAGTAGCATGTTCTTTGCAGAACCTCACTACCATAACATTCATTCATTCAGTAGCATGTTCTATGCAGAACCTCACTACCATAACATTCATTCATTCAGTAGCATGTTCTTTGCAGAACCTCACTACCATAACATTCATTCATTCAGTAGCATGTTCTATGCAGAACCTCACTACCATAACATTCATTCATTCAGTAGCATGTTCTATGCAGAACCTCACTACCATAACATTCATTCATTCAGTAGCATGTTCTTTGCAGAACCTCACTACCATAACATTCATTCATTCAGTAGCATGTTCTTTGCAGAACCTCACTACCATAACATTCATTCATTCAGTAGCTTGTTCTTTGCAGAACCTCACTACCATAACATTCATTCATTCAGTAGCATGTTCTTTGCAGAACCTCACTACCATAACATTCATTCATTCAGTAGCATGTTCTTTGCAGAACCTCACTACCATAACATTCATTCATTCATTCAGTAGCATGTTCTTTGCAGAACCTCACTACCATAACATTCATTTATTCAGTAGCATGTTCTTTGCAGAAACTTGCTAGCATAACATTCATTCAGTAGCATGCATGTTCTTTGCAGAACCTCACTACCATAACATTCAATCATTCATTAGAATGTCCTTTGCAGAACCTTGCTGTCATAACCTTCCAGAAAACTTCTCTGTCATCAGTAAAATGTCCTGCATCTGATACACTCATCTGGAGATCATCTGCCGCATCTGATACACCTATCTTCTCTTTGGCCGTCCTCTTCCTCTTTTCCCAGGCATATGCCCCTCCATTATTGTTCTCCCAAAACTTTCACGACGTTTCATGTGACCAGAATATTTCAAATTTCTTTGTTTTATTATCTTTAGTAGCCAACCTCCTTCAATATTCAGATCTGGTTGTATGGATGTATTTTTTCTTTGCTATATTCAAGATATTCTTAGACCTCGTCTATAACATTTATATTCAAAGGCATTTATACGCTATTCAGCTTGTTTAGTAAGTGTTCAGGTCTCACAGGCGTATGTTGCTATGGGAAAGATGCATGCGCTTAAAAATCTAAGTTTTATAGATCTATCTGTCTCACACCACAATTTATTCAGATGTTTTAGCTTTTGAAGAACAATATAAATTCTTTTACTTTCATTGTGTCACCATTGTTGGTAATTAATGACCCAAGATTTTCAAAATATTCCACCACCTCTAATTTTCCCTCATTAACATATATTTTTATCTCCATGTTAGATTTGTCTGTATGTATTATCTTTGTTTTTGCTATGTTAAGATATGAGTTGTGATTTTCACTTTTCTTTTTGGTTGAGGTTATTAGTTTTTGTATACCATTCTGTGATGTGGATAGTAATACTGTATCATGGTTGTTAGGGGTTCTTGGCAAATTTTGCAGAAGGTAGTTTCCCGTTGCTTTTCTTCTGGACAGTGACATCACCTCTAGAGTCTATAATAATATGGTATTACAATATGTGCCCAGTACGCTTTTGGACATGTAAAATGAGTTCTCGACTTTCTTAAAATATTTCCAGGGACATTGGGTTTTTAATACAGGCAGCTTGCTATGTGATACATTACCTATTTTTCCCCTCATTGAATGTTAGGTATATAATCTCACTACCCAAGAATTAATGGGGATATGTGATGTGTTTAGAAACCAATATATATGTCCCATCATGTGTTAGAAATATACCAGGGAATTTAGAGCCGATGGCAGACACGGAAACCTAAATTCTGAGTACACCGTGTGGTGCTGACCTGAATGGAATGTATTCAAAGACAGAAGTTGTCAATGTCCCAGGGCCTGCAGGTGTGCAGGGCAATGAACAGATTGATGGATTAGCTGCTGCACTTTCTAGGTGGAGAGCTACTTTATGACAAAGGTGAAGGATCTCTGAAATCAGCTAGAGAGTACAGCTGAACAGATGGGGTATCCATATCTGGATGGACTGGCTTAGAAGGGAATAAATAGAGGGTCTTGATGATGCTCAAAGGCATACGGGACTAACCAGACAGACTTTGAGTCTGAGATGGACTTTTGAGATGCTATTAGAGGGGAACTCAGTAGCTTTTTTAAAGGGAGTGGGGTAGGTATGGAGCATGTGTGGGAATGTCCTAAATGCGGTAATCCCGGCGCTTAAATTAGGTATCAATAGAGTTTGAAGCAAATATGAGCCCAAGCAGTTTTCTTTGTTCTAGTATATTGGATGCTTTGGCAGCTAATGTTCAGCTATAAATTTACTTATCGCACAGTTCACTGAAAACTTTGTCACATCTTTCCCCATATAAATATTTTGGGGGGAGAGGTATGGAGCATGTGTGGGAATGTCCTGTATGTAGTGTTGATTATAAAATTCTTGATTATAAAATGTTCTTCAGAGCAGAAATTTGTAACATCTGAGATCGCTTTAAGCGGTTTGCACTGTATATACATACTGTATGTAAGGGAAAGATGAGTTTTTGTTGAAAGATGAGTGATAAGAGGGGGCAGAATGATAAATTGGTCTGTGTGCCAGTATGTTCTTAACCTTTTGAAAATAAAGTTTGTTTCATCATTCTTTAAATATGCTATGTAACTTGTCTTGTTTTTGCCTGTTGCTGGAACTACTAATTTGTACAATGAACTTCAGAATGGTTTAATATTTACTGCCATAATGTAACAATGGGAAAGTTGGAGGGGAGGAGACAAGAGAGAGAAGATGCTGTATATCTTGTCTCATTTTTGCCTGTTGCTGAACTACTACCATGTTTCCCCGAAAATAAGACCTACCCCTATAATAAGCATTAGTACGATTTTTCAGGATGCTTTTAATATAAAACCTACCTGTAAAATAAGCCCTAGTTAAGATTGTCAGCTAGAATGAGAGACTTTTTTTCCGAATGGCCAGTCAGAGTACAGACGCCACTGGTGTGCATTTGATAATGAATGGATGTTTTTCATAACTCTCACTTGTCATTCATGTGAAATAAAGTTACCAATGCACTATGAGCAGGCTACATGGACAAGAAATGCTCATTTAAGAAAAGCTTTATTGCTGGACACGAGACTGGGGACAATGGTTCTACAGGAAATGGAGTCGCAAGAAATTCAGGATTTGTAGTTATGACGATGTTCCAGAAGATGACATGACTGTATTTGAATAAATGTAGATTTTTGTACATGAGTAAATGTAGATTTTTGTATCTGAAGAAAAAAGGGTAAGACATCCCCCGAAAAAAAGCCCTAGTGCATTTTTAAAGGTAAAATTAATAAGACCCAACCTTATTATTGGGGAAACAGTAATTTGTAGAATGAACTTCAGAATGATTTGATCTTCTTCTTCTTCTGCGTTCATCCAGAGTTTTTTTTTCCGGATGTGATTGTGTTGTGCCTGTTTACAGCAAAGCTGCGTTCTTGCACCATTAGGCTGACACATCTGACTTCTGCGGGCATTTGTTGACGGGTTAACCATCCCGGTGATTTGATCTTAATTGGCATTGTTATTGCCATACATGTAACAATGAGAGAGTTGGAGCGTGGTAGGAGACAGAGAGAAGATGCAGGAAAGTTGTCACTTCCGGTCCAACATGGATAGACGGTTGAACTGTTAAGGCCTGTGGAGTGTTTATGTTTGTGGCTATGGTTTGCTTACACATTTTACTCATGTTGGACTGGTAGTGCATGGTTCCGTCACCCTGCTAGCGCGGAGTGACACTGTGAATTTCATCTGGAGTGCTTTTACACCTGTCTGAGATTGCAGCATGAACTGCATGTTCAGAAAAATGGCGGGTGGTCGATCACTGAACTAACTGGGTTGCCTTGTGCAGTAATGTGTGGCAGTTGGTTTTATAGTGCCTGATGCTTCCATCAGCGATGAACTATTTTTTGTGGTGGACTTTTGTGTTGGCATTCTGCATAGTATATCTGTGTGGGCTGTTGGTTTGTTGAGACTCCTGTCTGTTCCACTTTTCACATGGGGCATTGAGGTGAATTTTGTGTGATACTCACTGGCACAGGAACGGAGTATAATGAGGCGACCTTTTGACGTGACTAACTTGACATAATGACACTGACAGACATGACAACCAATGCCACATGGCATGGACAGAAAGAACAGTTGTTGATGCTGCACATATTCATGCAGTGGCATGCTTCAACAACAAAATAATAATGGTAGGCGGTATCTGATAGATTTTCCCCCAGGGCATGCTGGTGTGTTGGGGACAGGTTGGCTAGGCCTTCACTGCCTTGTGGGGTATTGTAAACTATATAAAATAACACAAAGTAATGCAGCTTTACAGAACAACATTACAAACGTTGTGGCGACTAGCCTTCATCAGCAAACAAATACATACACAAAACATATAATCACAGAGAAGACCCTCCAGTGACCACATTAAGGCATAAGAATGAATAAAAAGATGAGCTAGTAACGAGTTAGAGGAAGCAAATAAGTCTGAAACGCAGATAAAAACATATAGCCATTAACATGAGGAGATAGTACACTCAGTTGCAGTTAAAAACATAGATAAAATAATGAAATTAGTGGAACTGTCGTAAAGCTCCGTGATTATGTGTTGTTTTGTGTATGTATTTGTTAGCTGATGAAGGCGACGTCTTGTTTTTTTCATAATTGTTCTGTAAAGCTGCATTACTTAGTGTTATTGTATATTTATATTTCCACAGCTTTACCACCGTTCCACTAATTTTATTCATATTTTAACTGTTGGGTATAGGTGCACATTAAGGCAGATGTTGTTAAGGACTTTTGATGCAGCTTGTTCCATTAGCACTGGGTCTTTTCGCTAGTTTTTAATGATGGAAATGTCCCATGTGCTGTGGTTTTTAAAGATGGGAATGAGGCGTGTATGGGAATGTCCTGAGTGTTGTGGCTCTTGACATCACCAGTTTCTCATAACTGTAAGAGTTGTTGGTTTAACTCTTTCTCGCCTAGGCAGCTGTTACTTTAACCCTTTATACTGTAACTATTAATTTCACTCTTTTATAACAAGAGGATTTTTATGTAACCTCTTGTGCCCAACATTTTGCATAACTCCTTTGTACCAAGAATGTTACCACTTTAAGCTAGCAACTGTCTTGTCTGGTCACAGAAGTAGTCGCAATATGATGTGACGTTTGGAGTAATATACATAGATTTTGTTCCTTGGCAGCACAGTAGGCTTATCTTTCATAACATGATAGTGTAGCCGGTATCTGTCAGCATAAGTTTATCTTTCTGGCAGCATGGTAGGTTTATCTTTAGTAGTCTGATAGGTTTATCTTTGGTAGCTTGATAGTGCAGCCTTATCTGGTAGCACGATAGGTTTATCTTTTATCTTCAGTAGCATGATAGTGTAACCTTTGTCTGACAGTGTGTGTGATAGGTTTATCTTTGGCAGCATGATAGTAATGGTGATATCAAAGAAAAAGGTAACACCCAAATGTGAAATAGAGATAGAAGGGAACATTCTTCACCAAGTGGATAGTTTTAAATATCTAGGGACATTTATAACATCAGATGGAAGATGCACAACAGAGATTAAGAGCAGAATAGGGCAAGGAAAGGCGGCATTTAAGAAAATGAGGAATATCTTATGCACTTAGTCAATATCATTGAATGTAAGAAAGAGGGTGCTATATAGAACCTGTTTTGCTGTTTGGCTGTGAATCTTGGAATGTAAATGAACAAACTAGGAGGAGATTGGAAGCAACAGAGACGTGGTTCCTGAGACGAATGTTGCAAATTCCTTGGACTGTGAAAGTAACTAACAACGAATGTCTGAAAGAGGCTAATGAAACTAGAACATTATATAAAACAAGAAAGAGGCAAACAACTTTTGTTGGTCATGTGATGAGAAGAGAGGCATTGGAGAACATCGTGACAACTGGAAAGATTGAGGGGAAGAGAGGTAGAGGCAGACCAAGAGAAATGATGCTGGAAGGATTGCAACGGTGGCATGGAGGAATATCAACAGTAGAGTTGATCCAAAAAACCAAAGGCCGAGATCTGTGGGGAGCCATGAACGCCAACCGGCATGGCACTTGATGATGATAAGCATGATAGTGTAGCTTTTGTTTCTGGCAGCATGGTAGGTTTATCTTTTCTTTGGTAGCTTAATAGGTTTATCTTTGGTAGCATGATAGTGTAGCTTGTTTCTGGCAGCATGGTAGGTTTATCTTTTCTTTGGTAGCATGATAGTGCAGCTTGTTTCTGGCAGCATGGTAGGTTTATCTTTTTTATCTGCGATAGCAGGATAGGTTTATCTATGGTAGCATGATAGTATAGCCTGTTTCTGGCAGCATGGTAGGTTTGTCTTTTCTTTGGTAGCTTGATAGGTTTATCTTTGGTAGCATGATAGTGTAGCTTGTTTCTGGCAGCATGGTAGGTTTATCTTTTTTATCTGCGATAGCGGGATAGGTATATCTATGGTAGCATGATAGTATAGCCTGCTAGTAGAGCAGCACAGTAGGTTTACCTTTGCTAGCATAGCCAGTTTCTGGTGGCACTTTTGTTTGTCCTGTTCTTTCTAAGGAGATGATGTTTGTTATATACCATTACCAGGTTTTCAGCAATGCACTTCCAGCGACATTTACCTTTCCCTTGGTTCACTGGAGTCTAATTATCTTCTACATTCTGCATGAATGCTTATTTCATGTAATTGTTGCCATTCGATTCTGCACAGGTACCAGTTACTGAGAATGTATGTAGTTTTGTTAATTATGTTTAGTCATTTACACATTGGGGACATGTGTACAAAAGACAACTGTACAAAGAAGACAACTAGGATTGAGGTTCAACCTCTCTCTGTATTACATACAACTGTATCATACATTTTCCTTGCACTACGCACGGCTGGGCTGGTTATAGAGTGCTGAGTTTCTCATTCAGTGACAGCT
Source organism: Cepaea hortensis (assembly GCA_963921405.1). Classification (NCBI taxonomy): domain Eukaryota; kingdom Metazoa; phylum Mollusca; class Gastropoda; order Stylommatophora; family Helicidae; genus Cepaea; species Cepaea hortensis. The sequence goes on from OY992876.1 coordinate 300,307,750, forward strand.
GTGTCTTGGTGAGGTTAGCCAGATAGACCACCATCAGCAGATCCTGTAGGCACAAGCAGGAAACATTCACACAAAATGTAATGGTTGAAACCTAGTGATGGAAACTTCCTTGTGTGCACAAGCAGGAAACATTCACACAAAATGTAATGGTTGAAACCTAGCGATGGAAACTTCCTTGTGTGCACAAGCAGGAAACATTCACACAAAATGTAATGGTTGAAACCTAGCGATGGCAACTTCCTTGTGTGCACAAGCAGGAAAATTCACACAAAATGTAATGGTTGAAACCTAGCGATGGAAACTTCCTTGTGTGCACAAGGACCTTTGAACACAAAATGGTGGAAACTGTCACTACATCTAATGAATATGAGCATCAAGAGATGGAAAGGCATACGGGGACAAGAAAGAGGTATATGAGTAAGAAGAAAAAAAAAAACAGGCAGACCTCAAACTTATTTAAAAATTAAAGACAGACTGAATTTTAAGTGTTATAGGTCTTCACATCTACAGCTAATGAGGTGGACTGACCAGTTCTCTTCCTCTCCCCCTTAGTTCCCTCCCTCACCACCTTGGTTCCCTTCCTCACAACCTTTTCTCCCCAGAAAATTATCTGCCATCCATTTCTGACTCTAGGTCATCCCCAGAGCTGCACTAGTGAGAACACATAATTCTGCCACTGCAGGAGTTAACCTTGACCACTCTTAGCAGGCAAAGCGCTGTACCACCACAGCTCTGAAGTACCTGGATAGCTCAGCCACATGGCACAACTGAGACAAGAACACAAGACTTGATCCAAGACTCTCTGTGTCAAATAGCAAACCATGACCACTCCCATGATGATGATGAATGTTGATTACTGTGTCCCATAAAGAAAGGTATCCCAATTATGATGCCATTATCCAATATGCAACCCCTTCAGCTTGGCAATGACACTGCCTTTCACACTAGTCAAGAAACCACGTTTAGAGTATTTTTTCGCCACACAGCACAGATGACATCAAGGATCATCAACCACAGCATGAGAACTCATCATCAAGTGCCTTGCCAACTGGTGTGGGCGCAATCATTCCTCTTCACATCTCCAACAGCAAGTATCAATGTGCACAGGCACTCTTCCGTGCCATTTAGCAAGGCTGACAAGAATTTTCTCTCACCTATCCCTCTCTTTCCACAAATCTTTCAGGTTGTCACAATATGTTCTAGTTTCTGTCTTATAATGTGGCCCAAAAATTACGATGTATCTTTTTCTGATGTTTATAATATGATGTCTTTGTGTGTTTTAACCTGTTTTAAAAAATTGTAGATTACTCATTTTCACAGAATCTAATCACATTTAATTTTCATTTCCTCTGACTACACCACTGTCCTCCTGTTGTTCTTGTTAATGCCACGATCTGTCCATTCGTCCCTGCTTGTGCTATTCATAACCACCCTCACCTAATTCTTCTTCCCCCAGTACCATCTACATTCCTACGTAAAGGATGATGTTTATAAGCAGTTACCACTATGCCTGGTGGACATGTGTTCAAACCCGCATGCGATTAGATTCTGCACGTCTCTAGTGCACTGGATATATGGTTAAATGTTAGTTGCATATCCTTTACAGGACATCGCAATCAAACCACTAGAATTGTTTGTGATTTATCAGGTACGTTTATGTTCAGTAGTTTGCTACAACTTTCTGAACGACCACCACTCATACCACTGTCAAAAAACCCCACCAGGGCGACCCCCTGCTTCCAAATCCCTGCAGATGATTTTGTACGTGCTATGCTAGATTACGAATCGTGTCCGCCACTCCTTTGCTGGCGGCATATGGTACTGGCGCCATATTTCTATAGACTAGGGTGTTCTTGGGGTAATGTAAGTATCCAGCCTGTGACCTTCACTAGTTAGTGTATGCTTGCACCATATCGACAGAACTTTTAGACCCAGTGTGAAGGCATCAGGTGACTATGTGAAGGAATGCCTATGACCAACACTAGCCATTAGCCAAAGCTAAAACCATTGTGAGATCACATTCAGGTCTACAACAACAGAACACCGCCACACTGAAACAGGATAAACATCACTCACCTTCATGTTGGAGTTGAGCATCTCTTCAAACTTTTCCGGTTCAATGTGTGGGACTCCGGTCACCAGGTCCAGAAGGAAGCGCCCAGTTACGTTGTCTGAGGGGATCTTACCAGCCTGTTTCCACAAGAAACAGTAAACACAGCTCAACATGCTTTAAATATTCAACAATGGTGGACTTACAAAACTTAGATTTTTAACAGCATGCATCTTTCCCATTGCAACATACACCTGTGAGACCTGGACACTTACTAAACAAGCTGAACAGCATATAATTGCCTTTGAATATAAATGTTATAGACGGGTTCTAAGAATATCTTGGGTACAGAAAAGAACAAATGCATCCACATGACAAGATCTGAATATTGAAGGCTGGCTGCTAAAGACAGCAAAACAAAGACATTTGAAATAATTTGGTCACTTGAAATGTCACGAAAGTTTGGAGAGAATATATGCTGGGTAGAGAGGAAGAGGAAGGCCAAAGAGAAGGTGGGTGCAGGATGTGGATTATGATCTCCAGATGAGGGCAGTGGACATGGGACATCTTGCTTATGACAGAGAAGTCTTCTGTTATGGGAGTGAGGTTCTGAAAAGGACATGCTACTGAATGAATGGTGAGTAACCTATAGATCCTGACCCCCAAGGAAGTCTCGGAAATGATAAAGTTCACAATTGAGGTTGTAAGTGCTTGTTTATTTCAGTAATGTAATGGCATCTTGCTGTCCTGACAGACGATTGTTACATTATGCTTTAAACCTAAAGGCATAACAACTCTCCATATCACAAAGCCTGGGATGAACTGTAGAGACCATGTGTTGCTCGTGCAGCATGATCCCTCTCTTGGCCTGTCTAATTTACTCCAGAGGAAAGATAAAATGAATACAAGTTGCAGAAGCTGCTGGATCAGCAAGCAATGCTCTGTCCGACTGTCAAAGCTTCCACCCTAGACCAGTTCCGCACAAGGTCTGGTGCTAAACTCCATAGATCTAAAATCTAATTGTTACAAAAGCAGCTTTAAGGAGTCTAATGGCAAGAAAATTACTCCGTTTAACAAGGTTTTTATTCAGTATGGCCCAGCCTCTTTCCACAGAGTGGCCTGACAAACGCATCACACAAGCAAACTTCTAGGGGTTCCCAAAACAATTACTCTACCAAATGATGAAGCATGAAAGTGAACCCAACACCTTCGAAGTGCAAGGCTGGTGGCTTCACCACCAGAAGGAACTTAAGACACAAAAGAAACACATAGACATCCAGGGCAATGCTACGAGAAGGAATAAACTGAAATATATAGTAAATATTAGTATGTCTAAATAGATAAAGAGACAATGAGAGAAGATTCTGGAAAGCCTTGCATTAAGTAATGGAAATATAATACATGAATTGATATACTGCATTAGAGAATGGGAGCTATGGAGATTACACAATCACCCAGGCCAGTTGGCATCACACCTGATGAGAAGATGACAAAAGGTATTCACAGAATAAAAGGATAAATGACTAGACATAGGCAGCCAATCAAACACATACCAGAACATCATCAACGTATTGAGTGACATGTGCCAGCTGCTCTCTCAGCCAATGAGATGAGGACTCCACTTGCTTCAGATCTGACTTCAGCTGGACAATGCGTTTGCTGTTGTACTTGCCTTTCTGTAGCACTTCCACTGTTGGATAGAAAGCCGTCATTAACCACAAGAAAACCGGTACAAAAACCAGCTAAGTTCTGATTTATAACTCAAATTTTTTTTTTAATAGTTGCTCACTTTGAACTCAAGCATGGTCCATACATGTGTTGTTGCTTCTAGTGTACTGGAATGATTTTTGTGTGTGGAATAGCTTTCCCTATAACCAGTGTCCCTCACTATCAGTCAAACCCACTCCAGACTTCTGAAGTGCATGTAATTTACGTCCCCAAGTCAAGCACGAGAAGTCAACATTTTAGCCCAACTGGCTGGTGTAGGGGTTGAATCCACTACCTCGGCATCAGCACATCAGAAGTTCAGGAGCGAGCGCTCTGATCCATTCAGCCATGCTGACTTCTATAACTCAAATGTTACATTTCTTCTTCTTCTTCTTCAGCGTTCCGAGCCATTGAGGTTCTTTGTTGCAGATACAATCCGTCTCCATTCGTCTCTCTGGTGGACCTTCTCTTGCCAGTCGTTGATGCCAAGTGCTTGTAGGTCTGTATATATATTATCTCTCCACCATCTTCTTTGTCTACCTCGGGGTCTACGGTCTACCTCTACGGTCTACGGTTCCTAAGTGTAAGTGAGTTTTGTTTCCCTATTATCTTCCATTCTTTCTATATGCAGATTCTTTCTCCGCAGATATCAGTCTTTTTGAGGGTAAAACTGATGCTTTTTAAATGAGGTTATGTAGCTAGGCAACCATTAAAATAAAATAAAAATGCCCCCGGGAAGGTTAACCCGGTCAACAAATGCCCGCAGAAGTCGGATGTGTCGGCATAACGGCGCAAGAACGCAGCTCTGTTGTAAAAGGCACAACGCAATCACGTCCGAAAAAAAACTCCGGATGAACGAAGAAGAAGAAATAAAAATGCAATCTCTTTTTGAAGGGACTCCAAATGAAAACCCTATGTATGTAACAAATTCAAAACACCATGCCATTTTCATATAAGCTGGCAGCACTGCTGCTAAAGACACAATGAGTGTCCTGCAGGTGGCATCACAGTGCAGATTAACCACATGACATTACAGCAGGATTAAACACGCATAGAAAATGTTAACTGCAAAGACCAATCAAATACGAACAAATATACAAAGGCCTTCCCCTGAGTTGTTTGAAGTCCTTATCCCCAATCATCTTCTTTTGTCCTACTGCTGTTGACATGAAGCGTTGCAGAGAGGAAGTGGATTTAATTTTTTATTATTCACTTCTCTTATTGCTTGTGCTAACGTCATTTTTGATTTTTCAATGTCTCTTTTACTATATCTAGCCATCCCTTCCTGGGCAACTTCTTACTATGTAACCCAATGTTCTCACGTTCAACATTTTAACCACTGGTTGGTCTTGTTCCTGTTTGTCATCTATCATCTGCTGCCTATATAGTAACTTGCGGTGCAGCGAAGAGAGGGGGGTGGGTGTGCGAGGAATTAAGGCCCTCTGGCTAGTGCAGTCAATGCGAACTGTGCATGTTAGGGTTTTCTTTCTTCCCCCAGCAGAAAAAAAATCAACTTTTTGGATCTCCCGAAGGGAAATCTGGCAGCCACTTCTCGATCTTGTTCCATTCTAGCTAAATGTTTGAATCGTTTAATTCTTTGCTGTTCTTAAAGTCAGTAATCAGTGGTATCCCTATACTTGTTCTTAGTTTCTCATTTGTCTATCTCTTCTTGTTTTTCCACCTGCGTTTCTTATGCATCTCATTTAACATTACGTGATGGGACGCAGAGGTGTTTCAAAGGCACCAGGGCCAGGTTTTATACTGGCCAACAGGTCGCTTCGGGGTCCTGGCTAACAGTAGGATCGCTGATTCTTCCAAAGTCGGAGAGTATCTGCCTGCACGGCGAGGAACCACCAGTCTGCACACCAATAAGCCAGACATGGGACAACGGATACTCACGCAAACCTCAGTCCCTGTATGACACCACACTGATGTTGGACAACAGGATGTCTTCATCCGGCATACAGGACTTCACGCTGTAGCTCACAGCCAGCGAATGCGAGCAAGGAAATTATGTGATTTTACGCCTGTTTCTCTCTCGGACTATCCATGTTGGGGGGGGGGGGGGGGCGCAGCCTGGCTAGTGCAGTCGCCATAAACTCTGCAGGTTAGGGTTTTCTTTTTTTTTCCCCCCAAGAGAAAAAATGCATACCTTAACGAGGATTCGAACCTGGTTCACCCAAAGGGAAATCTGGCATTTTAACCACTCTGCCAGCCACTCCTTGATCTTGTTCCATTCCAGCTAAATGTCTGAACCATTTAATTCTTTGGTGTTCAATAAAGTCGGTAATCGGTGATATCCCTACACTCCTAGTTTCTCATTTGTCTCTCTATCTCTTGTTGTTGTTCCAGCTACATCTCTTATACATCTCATTTTACATGATGTGATTTTATGCCTGTGTTTCTTGGACTGTCCATGTCTAGGCACTGGTCAAACAGCAATGGAATGAATAAAGAATGTATCAGCTTCTTTTTTAATGCATTTTGACTTTTGGATGTTTAAGATAGGTGCTAGTTGATGTCTGCTTTCTGTGTTCTCGCTTCTATTTCTCTATCAAATTTTCCATCCTCTTTAAATGCACTGCCCAGAATAAAAGGCAGAAGAACAGTAAAAAAAGACAAATCCCACTACAACCATTATCAAATCTTCAAGCCTCGTAATAAAATTATTTCACTGCTGTTACATAAATAAAGTGAAGATTAAACGACAACAAACCTCCAACTTGTTCGGGCTCGTATGAGATGATCTCGACCTGTACGGGTGTGAACATTGTGCCTTGGGTCTTGCCAGGAACTCCAATCACAGTGCTGGCCGAGGAAAATGAGAAAAAAGTTAGAAAAATGTGTTGTGCTGAGCAGCGCAGTCGATCATGTTCCCCCGTAAATATCTATCCCTGGGTTCTTGTTCCACAACTGATTGTCGGTTTGCTTGCCTATCTACCCATCTATCTGTTTATTAATGTCTATCTGTTAGCCAGCTCTGTGCCTATCTACCCATCTATCTGTTTATTAATGTCTATCTGTTAGCCAGCTCTGCGGCGAAGGGGTTACGAATGCAATTTGAAATCCTGCACTGGAAAAAAAAAAACAGCAGCAGGTGATTTGGAAGCAGAACGTCTTGTGTTGGTTTCCATACAATGGTATGAGTGCCGATCACTCAGAAAGCAAAGGCACACTAAAGATCGTAAACTTGGCAAGAAATCACAAACAGCAAAAAAGAATGCTGGGTTGAATGCAACCCCTTGTAAAGGATGTGCAACTAACTGTTAGTTCACCTGTCAATTCATCTGTCTTTCTGTCTGTTTATTCACACCTGCTGGTCTATCTGTCTAACTGTTTATTCATGTCTCTGTCTTTTGATCCCTCTAATTGTCCTAGTTTTTTCTTTTTCACTTGTCTACTCAGTATCTTAGTTTCACAAGCTCTAGCATGTCTTTTTTCTACCCCAGGAGAATCATTTTCATTGCTTCTCATATGGTGGAAATTCTTGTTTACCCAACAGTTGTTTGCTATCAGGTAATGTATAAATGATGAATTAAGCCAAAACAAGCAAATGATAATCTGATCATTAGCAAAACCTCACCTAGAGTGAGGGAATCACACATCTATGCAATGCAGCGAAAGATGGGAAAATGGACAGATGTATTAAAATAATCATACAAAAGTCAAGAGGAGCTTATATAGTACTGGGAAATTTGTGAAAATCATGATATATGAAAATTAGCACCAATATTAGAATATTTAACTCTAATGAGAAATCAGCACAACTGTATGGAGGAAGCATAAAGAATGACTAAAATGATGTGAAATAAACTATAAACATTCATTAACTGACGCCCGGGGGTCTCCGTGGCCAAGCCGTTTGACTCGGGATACGAAGGTTGTGGGTTTGATTCTGGGCCGCGTCGTTCGGTTCACAAGTTAATTTCTTCAGAGATTCCTGTGGTTCATCGCTGGAGCGCGTGCTTTGAGCGACGCTTTCCACGCTGCGGAAAGAGACTGAGCCATATGGGATAATAACCTGGTGCAATGAAGTCGACCCTGTCAAATTTTAAGCGCACTTAAAGCGACTATTAACTGACGCCTGCACAGAACACAAGCACTAAACTGGTATGACAGAATCCCTAATGCTGAGCTCCTGGAGAGAACTAACATACCAGTGAAACAAGATATGTTCAGATAAGACATACATTGAGAAAACTAAAGAATAGCATAACTAGAAAGTTCTTTGTCTACAACCCTCAGGGCAAACAAAATAGAGGAAGTCCTAAAAACATACAAAGAGACATGAATAATACAGGGAGGCATGGACGGAACTGCTTGAGACCAAGATAGGGCAGCTTGAAATGATTTGGTTCAAGGCCTATACCCCAATGGGAGATAAAGCTTGAAATAGAAATGAAACAGCCGCCTCATGCAGACAATATACAATAGGTTTCAAGGGAAAGAGACTAAACTTAACTGGACTAACAATAACAAACAACGGATGCGGTTACATTCATAGGTACCTGTGATATGCTTTGATGGTCATTTTCCCTCCACGCACAAACGTGTCAACAGTTATATGGATTGGGTTCTTGGCTTCCCTGGAGTAGTAGTCATGGATGAGCACTGAGTGTACGGACACCTCCAAGCCAGTAGAGAACCTATAGTTGAGGTGCAAAACGAAAACATAATTATTACAGTTGATGCCGGCTCCGTCTTATCACTATGGCGGTTGTGAATCCTCTGGAAACCCATTCTCTAATAAATTTATGGTTTTCATTTGTTTCTTGTAGGAATTTCTCATAGGTTTTCTGTCTGTTCATGTCTTTGTATTTTCCTCAAAATTCATATTTCAACTGCCATTAGATGTTTCTCGGCTTGTCTGCTTATTGTCCATGTTTCACATTCATACAACAATATTGGTTCTATACAGCACTGCATCACTTATTTTGTTCACTGCAACTGCACTGCCATCTGGCAAAAGGCTACCTTTGTCATAGCGATGTTTTCCAAATCTCAACAAGGAACCTCCCATCAGATGTTACGATTGTTCCGAGATATTTGTACTCATTCACCTTTTGAAGAATTTCCCCATGCACTTGAATGTTACGCTGTAGTAATTCTTTTTTCTTAGATATGACCGTAATCAGTGTTTTCTTAGAATTTAATTATAATCCTAGTTGTTCAGTGTGTACAATAACCGCATCTACTAAGTGCCATAAATCCTGTTAATTGTCTGCAATCAATACAGCTATCATCTCATATTGTTGATGTTATGTCCTCAGATGGCAATTCCTCTCTTATCCTCTAAATTTCTCATATTTTCACCATACAGGGGACAAAGCTGTAACAAAATTACACATCCCCATCACACACAATGCATAAATTAGAAAAACAAACATCCATTATATGAAATAGCAATAGACAATATATATCTAAATAATCAACTAGAAGGGTTGAGCGAGATATTGGTGGTATAATTATAATTCAATATCCACCCACAGGTAAATATAGCCAGTCACCTTGCATAGAATCTGTCTAGAGGAAGTCAGTTAGTTGTGTATCCTTTACAGGACGTCGCAGGCAACCCCAGCATTTTTTTTTGGCTGCTCATGATTTCTTGGCAAGTTTACATTCAGTAGTTTGCGATTGCTTTCTGAAACACCAGAACATCAGAAAAAACCAACACGAGGTGGTCTGCTGCCAAATCGCACGCAGCTGTGTTTCAAACGCAGGTATATGGGATTACGAACTGCGCTCGTAATCCCTTTGCCATGGAGCCGGTAGAGGAAGTAAACATGACACAAATGCCTGCCCAAGTCTAACACACTGACCTTGAGCTGGAGAGGTACATACTCATGTATGACACTATACTACTGGTACCTTGCTGTCTTGACAGATGATAGTTTGTTACACTGTGCTTCAAAAATAGCCCAACCATGGGTGTGAATTGTAGAGACCATGTGTTGCAGCATGATCCCTCTCTCGGCCTGCCTAGTTTACTCCAGAGGAAAGGTAACACCAATATATCTGGAATAAGACAAGCTGCAGAAGCTGCCAGATCAGCAAAGTAATACTCTGTCCGCCTGTTGGAGCTTCGAGCCCAGACCAGTTGCCAACCAAGGCTTAGGGCCTGGTCTGTCCTGCCACCAATTGCGCTGCTCCTCTTGAAGCCGTTTACACAATATGGAGTGTTGGGTTTGGTAAGCACCGCCCTACATTCGGTGCTAACAGAAAGCAGATAGTACCGTCTACCGTATGACACACATACCTTTGATATAAGAATGAAGACTTACCATCCAATGATATTTTCACTGCTGTTCACCTTTTTATGTAGTTCAAACATGTTGCGGGCATATTCAATATCAACGGCAACCTGTGTAAGGAAAGGAAAGTACTAAACATAAAGGAAAAAAATGTGCAAGCTAGAACATCAATATTTGAGATGAAGAAACCAAATGAAAGTATTACAATACTGCTATATTTGAGAAGACAGAACAAAAATATTGGTTTCCATAAGTTCATTTAATATCTTCTTCTTCCGTCCGAAAAGTTTGTTTTGGATGTAACTGCGCTGTGCCTGTCTACAGCAGAGCTGCGATATTTGTGCTCTTTGGCCAACACACTCGACTTCTTAAGGCATTTGTTGACTGGGTTTACCTTCCCAGAAGTTGACATAATATTATGGTACTGTAAAGTGAAAATACAACCACGTTTTGAGGAATATACTGAAGAGGGGATCTGAGCATTTATGGATTGAACGTTTTGAAATGCAATGAGGATGATCTGTTTAAGTAACTAACAAATCAGCCAACTAACTATTAAGTCAACTAAGAAACCTTCCAAGTAGCTATTTAACCAGCTAAAGGTGTTTGTGTTGCAGGTATTCATTCTTAGTTCATTCACTGAGCTTTAATTGTGACCCTGTTATGTCCTGGATATTATGTTGTCACAACATACGCACACACGTGAGCACGCACACTATGTGGTTCTCCATTTTCACTGGATCAGACCAGTTTCACCATCTGTTAAGAATTGGAAAGAAGTCCAAGAGTACATGCAAGCCAGGTCGCTTTGTCTTCACTGTGGCTGAAGTATTGTGATTGGTTTGAATTCTTTTCAGGTTTGGAGACTGTCCTGAGCATTACTATTTTCCTTTGAGTGATAAGGCATGGAATAAAAGTGGTATTTAAGTGACATGTGTTCAAAGCGAGAAATCAGCCTATGAACTGGGTTTGTGCCCATCAAAGCATAGTCCAGTCAGCAGTGCCCGTGCTTGGTTGAGTTGGTCAAGGACGTGTGCTCTCAAGGGGGGTAAAAGGCAGCATAACAAGAAAATCCCTCCCATGGAACCCACAGGGCAAATGGAATGGAGACTAAGCGCATGGAGAAGGGAATTAAAGACATACAAATAACATGTGGAGGAACTGTAGGCAACTCTGGAGATAGCCAAGGATTGGAGGGTTTGGAGTGAGTTGGTTGGTGGCCTATCAGGAGATAAAATGCAGAAGAAGAATTACAATGACAGGAACTAAGCCAATCTCAACACTAAATACAATGACAACTAACATTATGTCAGCAGCCATGATAATACTAACAACTAAGATCACATCAACAGCTGAGGTGATGACAGTAATACAGATTTTGTCTAGAACCAAAAAGATAAGCACAAAAACTATAATGAAGATTTGTTCAAGAACATCAATATAAGAACAATAGTTAGCATCAAGATAGGGGCAAAAACTAACAAGATAAGGATAAGAACTAACATCAAGATAAGGACAAGAACTATCACCAAGATAAAGACAAGAACTAATAAGGTTACCTCAGAAGTTGGTGTGGGTTCACCTGATGGCGAGGGACACTGGTAGTAGAGAAAGCTAACCCACATGCAAAAATCAGTCCAATGTACTAGACGTAGAAGCAAGTGTATGGACTACGCTTGAGTTCAAAGCGAGTGAACGCGTAAAATAAAATTTAAAAACTAATTAAGGACAAGAACTAGCATCATGTGATCAGCTGAGGTAGCAGTTTTACATTTCAGTCACTCAACAACCAATTTACCTCATCATCAGACTCATTGTGTGGAACTGCAAAGCAATTTGTCACCTCAACAACTCCTTTATCAACAGTTCCTGAAAATTATTTTTAAAAAAACACATCAACACTGTTATATGTCCAAAGGAGTTAAAGTGGCATAGTGATTAGTGTGCTAGCTTGACAAGCCAGTGGTTTAGGTTCAATAACTAGCAGAGGTTGAAGGATTCTTTCCTGGACAGTACGGCTCAGGAGTTGACCCAGCCTGACAAATATGGGTACTAGACAATTTTCAGAATTATCTGGAAGGCAATGAGGAAAGTATTTGGCCATCCTAGCTAATATTTTGTGGCCTACCTCTATATACCCCAAAGACAGTGTCTGCTAAGAGAATACCTTTTCATGTGATTAAAGTCACAGGTAGAAAAAAAAAAAACATAATTCAGGTACATATTTTTTTTGCAAATAAGGGCTTAAAAAAAACCTTGAAAATTCAAGCCGCATAACAATTTCTAGATACCTTGGCAATTGGTGGCCTGGATTTTTCTACAACTGCTCAAATGAGAAAGTCTTGTCTACTGACTTCCTTTGGGAAAAGAACTACATCAGTGTTTCCCAACCTTTTTTGTGCCATGCCCCACTTAAGCCTTTCTAAAATTCATATTGCCCCCCCCCCCCCCCCCATCAACATATACATTATTTTTAATATTCAAAAATTGAAATGTTCACTAAAAAAACTTGAATGATAGGTTTTAGGAAGAAATCACTAGGTAATTATTGAGCAAACACAGTAAGTAAATTTTCAAAACATATAATGGAGAACTGAAATTCAAGTACAAAATAATTTTAATGAAAGATTTTTCTATATTATTTTAATTATTAGTAATTATTTATTATTTAAATTTAGTGACATCCTTGCACTTGATGCTTGCTGCAAAGAGATCTTATGTCAGGTTCCAATTTAGTTAGTCTCAAATCTCCCCGTTTTGTTATATTCAGCCAATTTCTTCCATTTTCGAATTGCCCCCCTTAACAATCGAATTGCCCCCCTGTGGGGCGTGGGCCCCACGATGGGAAACACTGTACTACATCTTCCAGCTTGTTGAAGTGCAAACACTGCTTCTCTGACTTCCACTAAAGCTTAGAGCATTAACTCTAAAAGCAGAAATTTCACTGTTGACAGGACCTTAACAGAACAATAACAGCAAGAGATAGAAGAATTGTAAAGACATAAATGTAGGTATGCTAGCCGTGCCGCGATGCGAACTGAAACCAGAAATGATATACCACGCCACCCGGGAATGATCCATTGTGTCCCAAAAAATGGCTATGTAAAGACCATTCATGCTTTCGACGTCATTCATTCATATACGTGACAATAACAAACACTACCTTAGGTTCTATAGTGATTGGTTGAAATTATCGTGACTTTTAAATAAATTTAATTATTTGGCAAAACATAAGTTTATTTGTCTGGCAATTATCGGTCTCCATGGCTAAGGGTAGCATTTTTATTTAGTCCGATTATGTGACCCAAAACAAGAAACCGGAAACAGCGCTTGCGCAGAAGGATCCATTGTGGCACCAAATCTGACTGTGAAACGCATGCTTCCGAGGTCATTCATTCACATATCATATGACAATAACAGATGCCAACTTAGTTTCTGCAGAACAGGTTAGTCTAACATTCTGTGCATAGCGACTGGTTTAAATTATCATGGTTTTTAAATAAATTTAATTATTTACCACATGGTAAGTAATTTTATTGTTTAGCGCTGTTCATAGAAATCATAGATTAATTTTTGATGCATTTTCGAATTCTGCATCCAATGTTACATAAATTAATGCACGGAATATTAGGCAAACCTTTCCCGGAAGGGAGAGTTTATTCGCAGGGCCCTACAAATAGACGCTTTGTTTATTCGCAGGGCCCTACGAATAGACGCTTTGTTTATTCGCAGGGCCCTATGAATCGATACTTTATACTTAGTTAAAGTATGGCTGTTTAAATATCAGGCGAGTTTAAGAATTGTTAACTTGTGTTTCTGTACACTTACTGTTTACAGGCATCCATCTTTGTTTACGTTACCGACCTACTATTTCCTACTATTTATGTCCTGATAATTCTGGTCCAAGCTGACAGTAATATGCGTCACCTCAGAGAGACATGATTAGGGTCGTTAGGCAATACAAACACCAGGCTTTCGACTGACTGGCCTCATGAATTAACAAATAAACAAGGAAATGCTACGCATATAAAGTGCAGGAAAACCTGGTATATGTGAAGCGGGTTGAAAAGAGAGAAGAGAGAGATAGATAATGAAGATAGTGTGCGAGACAGATATGTGAGATGAGAAAGATGTGTTGAAAGACATAAAAAAAAGTGATAAAGACAAGAAAGAGAGAGGGGGGGGGGGGGAGGGAGATAGAGAAGAAGAGCGAGAGAGATGTCTGTATGCCTCTCTATATGTCTGCCTGTCTGTATGCCTCTCTATTTGTCCACCTGTCTGGATGTCTCTCTACATGCCCGTCTGTCTGGATGTCTCTCTGTCCGTCCGTCTGACAGCCTGCGTGATTTCTTGTTCTCTATCAGCCTACTTGTATCTGTCCATTTGTATATATGTCTATCTGAATCTCTATCTAACAAACTGTCTCTCTGTCTTTCCATATGCATATGTATGTCTGGTTGACTCTCTGTGTATATGTATGCGTGTGTCTGACTCTCTATCTGTTTGCTGTCTGTCTACCAGCTTATATATCCGTTGTTTATTTGTCTGTATCTCTGACTGCCTGCCTCTCTCTCTCTCTCTCGGCCGGTCAACCTGCCTGTTCAGAGTATTGCAGGGAGAGGTGGAAAGAGATGTATGAATTGGCATGGTGGAATACAGATGATCGACGAGCGAGTGTCGGGTTGGATCTAGCTACCCATCTACCTGCGTACCTACTCATCCACCTACCTGCCTAGCTACCCACATACCTGCTTACCTAACTACCTACCTGTCTACCTACCCAAATATCTGCCTCTCTAACGATCTATCTGTCTAACAACCCACCTACCTGCCTACTTAACCACTTTCGTGTCTATGAATATGATTATGAAAACTATGAATATTACAAAGAATTATCGCCGAAGCAACGGAGTACGTGCTTTGTGCTCGATACTTTTGACAACAGCCAGCGGGGAGAGAATTAAGCGGAGGAGAAGAGGTAGGGGAGAGGGGGGAAGGAAAAGGAAGAAGAGGGCTGGAGCCAGAAGGGGTAGAAGGAAAACGGATCGTTTGGGACTCAAAAATGTGTGGGTTGGGTATTGGAATTGCTGTAGTGCAAAGCAACGAGGACCAATACTGGAGAAACTGGTACTAACTAAATTACACTCACTTAAAACAACACAATTCTAAATACCCAAAGAGATGAAGGATTGACTTTCACCCAATGAATTGCTGAAAAATTAAAAAAAACATTGTCAGGCAAGGAAACGAACGATTGACATTTGACTTTCATCCAATTAATTGCTGAACAATTAAAAAAAAAAATGTCCGGCAAGGAAACGAACCTCGAGCTCCCGCCCATCAGGCGGAAACACTATCAACTATGCCACTGACGACACGTTTTCCAATCAACGAAAATGTATAGTATATCCGCAAACTTACGTTAAATCACGTGACCAGCCGTGCCCTGCAAATAGACGCTTTGTTTATTCGCAGGGCCCTGCGAATAGACACTTCCTTCCCGGAAAACCCAGAATGACGTGTGTTCTTGTCACGTGAGATATGAATGAATGAATGACGTCGAAAGAATGCATGGTATATTAGATAGCGTTTTCCGGGACAAGGTGAATCATGGCGGAATGACTCCGTACATGACTTCCGTTTTAATTTCGGGTAATGGCACGATGTAACACGCTACTGGTATTAAATTAAGTCACCAAAAAATGTATAACTTTGCTTAGAATTAACGTACACTTTTCATTGAAATACCGTTGGATTCGTCTTGTCAAGTTGTATCCAAATGTTATGATTTCATAAGTAAAAACCTAATTTTTAAATACTGACCAAAATTGCTACATTATAAATGAAATGATGGCGAATATTTGATACAAATAACAGTCAAACATATCAACAAACGCTAACCACACGTTTAATTTCAGTAAATATTACCTAACAGCGTTCCAATGACACGTTTTGCATCTTCATTTCTGCGTTCATACGCGTCAATGATGCTAAAATAGACGACGGGGTGAACCTTACACACGAGACTGGTGGCCATGTTTGTTTCCAGTTGACTTCTGTCGTCCATGTGCTGCTATTCATACGGTGACCGTATACAGTGGAACAAGTAAACAGGAACAGTGCAGAATGCGGCTCAGAGACTAACATACAAAAAAAAAAAACAATATGATAATTAGCAGTGATAAGGAAAGGTCATCAATGACCATCACAGTAAACGGGCAGATACTAGAACAAGTGACAAGTTTCTCCTAACTTGGATATATAATAACAGTTGATGGTAGAAGTGAAATATAAATCAAAAAGAGAATAGGAATGGCCAAAAATGCATTCAACGCATGCAATCAGTCAGTATTATTCTAGATAGATTAATAACGCATTAAAAATAAGAATTGTCAAGTGCTACGTATATTCAACGCTACTGTATGGTGCGGAAGCCTGGACATTGAACAAGCAACTAGAAAGTCGCATAGAAGCCCTGGAGATGTGGATATACAGACGCATATGTCGTATGTCATGGAAACAAAAACAATCAAACTGGGAATGAAGAGAGAGAGAGAGAGAGAGAGAGAGAGAGAGAGAGAGAGAGAGAGAGAGAGAGAGAGAGAGAGAGAGAGAGAAGACATGATACTCTTATACAAACCATACTGGACGGCAAGGCTGAGGGCAAGCGAGCAAGAGGTAGACAACGATACAAGTGGGAAGATAACATCAAGAGATGGGTGAACATCTGCCTGACAGAATGTACAGTCAAGGCGAGAGACAAACAGTGTTGGAGATCCATTGCAGCCAACCTTCATTGTGGAGACGGCACCTGATTGATTGATTGACACAGTACTTGGAAATCATCATCATCAAGTACCATGTCGGCTGGCGTAGGTGTTCATGACTCTCCACAGATCTTGGTCTTTGATTTTCTGAAGCAACTCTGCTAATGATATCTCCCCCCCCCCCCCCATACCACAGTCCCAATCCATCCAGCATCATTTCTCTTGGTCTGCCTCACTTCTCCGCGATCTTTCCAGTTGTCACAATGTTCTCCAATACTCTCTTTTCATCACATGACCAAAGAAAGATGCTTGCCTCTTTCTTATTGTTGTATATATATACATTACATTGGCACCTTGCCGTCTTGACAGACGATAGTTTGTGCTTTAAAAAGGCATAATAACTTTTAACTATGGCGGTAGCGAGTGTGACTGATAAGGCCAATTTGCGCTGTAAATGTCCGTTCACAGTGGGTGCATGTGAACACGTGGTCATTTCCACCATCATGCACCATCTTACGTCTCAAACGCTTGGTGTGTGACTTTTCTGCAATAATTTTCTCCTTTGACTTTATTCCATTTCTGATATTTGCCCTCCATGCAACACGTTCAGTGGCGACTTGCTCCCAATGTGCATTATCAATGCCTGTATCAATCATGTCCCGCTTACACACATCTTTGTATCGTAGTAATGGATTGCTGCAGGATATATATATATATATATATATATATATATATATATATATATATATATATATATATATATATATATATATAATGCAATGTCTGTTTGTATGTTATTTATGCGTTCGCGAACGGTCCATCCGATTGAGATGAAATTTTCTACACGTCTTCTTCTCACTCCGGTGCTGCTAACTGTCATAGTTTGTTAGTGTACAAACAGTTATTTACTTAATATTATTTAATATTTTAATTTACATTATAATTTATATATAGCGAGGGTACATAACTTTTAATAGCATTGCTATATATGTAAAATTGTTGCATATTTCTCAAATAGGTGGAGCTTTTCGCTACAGTTATCTACAGGCATATGCGTTATAATCCTCCTCCCTCCCCTCCTCCCCCTCCTCCCTTCCTCCTCCTCCCCTTCCTCCTCCTCCCCTCCTCCTCCTCCTCCCCCTCTTCCTCCTCCCCCTCCCCTCCTCCTCCTCCTCCTAATCCTAGCATTAAGCGAAATTTTCTAACTGCAACCAATAAATTATTAGACAGACAGACAGACAGACAGACAGGGAGGGAGGGAGGGAGAGAGGGAGGAATAGACGGAGGGAGAGACGGACGGACGGGTATGCAGGCAGGCAGGTAGATAGATAGATAGATAGATAGATAGATAGATAGATAGATAGATAGATATATAGATAGATAGATAGATAGATAGATAGATAGATAGATAGATAGATAGATAGATAGATAGATAGATAGATAGATAGATAGATAGATAGATAGAGGGGTAGGTAGGTAGGTAGGCAGGCAGGCAGGCAGACAGATAGATAGATCCCCGCGAGGGGCTGGGCGAAGCCGGGCCGGGTCAGTTAGTATATTATAATGTTCTAGTTTCATTAGCCTCTCCCAGGCAGTCGTTGTTAGTTACTTTGGCAGATCAAGGAATTCGCAACATTCGTCTTAGGAACCACATCTCTGTTGATTACAAGCTCTTCCTAATTTGTTCATTTACATTCCAAGATTCACAGCCATGCAGCAAAACAGGTTCTTCTTCTTCTTCTTCTTCTTCTTCTTCTTCTTCTTCTTCTTCTTCTTCTTCTTCTTCTTCTTCTTCTTCTTCTTCTTCTTCTTCTTCTTCTTCTTCTTCTTCTTCTTGTTCTTCTTCTTCTTCTTCGTTCATCCGGAGTTTTTTTCCGGATGTGATTGCGTTGTGCCTGTTTACAGCAGAGCTGCGTTCTTGCGCCGTTAGGCCGACACATCCGACTTCTGCGGGCATTTGTTGACCGAGTTAACCTTCCCGGGGGTTCATTAGGACGTTTGACGCTCACTGTTGTGGTGTTATCCCCCATCCCAGCTGGTCCATATAGAACAGCCAAAGATCCTGGTCAGCCCTCAAGGGAAGGCAGGGGCAGACCATGGGCATTCCCCGCCATCCAAGGAGGCTTCCATACTTGCAGAGCCGATACATAGCGCTCTGGTACTGGGCTCACCCAAAAAATCGTCACGTCCTGCACATGGCTGCTTAGCCTCACTTCCGTATATTGGGCCTTCCGTTCACCATAGGCTGTTCTTCCGGAAACCAGAAGTATGCAGTCTGCAGATGACATCCACACAGTGAGCTTTCGATTCGGACTTTCCATGTAATGGATTTGCTATCCGAGCAATATTCCATTTCGTGCCATTAGGACACTTTTCCACCTTTTATGAAGCCCACACAGTGGGCTTTTGATTCAGACTTTCCACGTAATGGATTTGCTATCCAAGCAATATTCCATTTCGTGCCACTAGGACACTTTTCCACCTTTTATGAAGCCCACACAGTGGGCTTTTGATTCGGACTTTCCACGTATTGGATTTGCTATCCAAGCAATATTCCATTTCATGCCACTAGGACACTTTTCCACCTTTTATGAAGCCCACACAGTGGGCGTTTGATTCGGACTTTCCACGTAATGGATTTGCTATCCAAGCAATATTCCATTTCGTGCCACTAGGACACTTTTCCACCTTTTATGAAGCCCACACAGCGAGCTTTCGATTTGGACTTTCCACATAATGGATTTGCTATCCAAGCAATATTCCATTTCATGCCTCTGGGTCTTCATGCACCTTTAAATGTCAACCTGTATGTAGTTAAAGTAAGCTGCGGTCAACTTTTGCTTGTTGATATCTCCATAGAGCTTGTCCTCAAATGAAGCAGGTGTGGGCCAAAATATCTTTCTCTGTTCTGCATACGTTGGGCAATCCTGCAGCAAATGTTTTGCTGTCATTTTTCCAGTTCT
Source organism: Cepaea hortensis (assembly GCA_963921405.1). Taxonomy (NCBI): domain Eukaryota; kingdom Metazoa; phylum Mollusca; class Gastropoda; order Stylommatophora; family Helicidae; genus Cepaea; species Cepaea hortensis. The sequence goes on from OY992876.1 coordinate 300,327,488, forward strand.
ACAATTACATTCATCGGTATCTCCTATCTTTAGTTTATTGAACAAGTGGTATTTCAGCCTTTTATGTCCTGTGCGGAGTCTGAAGATTGCTACTTGTTCTCTTCGGTCGAGTTTGTAATATGCATCATCCTTCTGATGGCCTGGATGCTCTGATTCCCATTTGGTTCTATAAGTACTTTTTATCAACCTCTTTGCCTCATTATAGGTTATGTCTATGTCAGGCTGTGGTAGTCGTCCGCCCTCTTTTGCCAGTCTGTCAGCCTCTTCATTTCCAGGTATACTGCAATGTGATGGGATCCACTGTATTACAACTTTTTTGGATTTCTGGCATAGACCATGGAGTGTTGCTCTTAGGTCAGCTAGTTCTGTGCTGTTATTGCTCTTCAGTATTGAGACAGCTGATTTTGCATCTGTGAAGATAGCTATTTGCTTCTCTTTATTTTCCTCCATCAGGAGCATTTCTGCTGCAGTTTTCAGAGCCTCTACCTCCGCTTTGAAGTTACTTGAAAATTTTCCAGTTGCCATTGAATGTGTTTTTGTTCACTCCATTTTTTAAATTTAGGAGAATTCCTCCTCCTCCATTCTCTATTGAATTTTTGGCTGATCCATCTGTATATGCATGGGTCCAATTCCTGCTTGGGTAATGTTCTTTTATGTAGTTTAGGGTTATTTCTCTTCTTTCGGTTTCATGCTGAGTGTTATTTTTCTCAATACAGGAATGTTTTCTATCATCTCAGGCAGTTGCTGCTGTCTCCAAGCTGGGAACTTGTGTGCATTGTAAATGGGCTTGACTGTTGATATGTTAAGTATGGGATCTGCCCTAATCTTTCGTTTTGCAGTTTCTACAAAGTTGCTACGCTTCAGTCTTCCCTTTCCAAAACCATTAAATCTGTTGTACATAGGGTGGTCTGTCAATCTTCTAAATTTTTCTGCTTGTTGCTGGGCTCTGCTATCTCTTCTATCCTGCATTGGTTGTAAACAAGTGATCTTTTCTAGTTCATTAATAGGCGTTGTCTTCAGGCTTCCAGTTATGATTCGCATTCCTTGGTTTTGGACTCTACTTATTTTGTTAAAGTTTGACTTAGCTGCTGTTGCCCAAGCTGCAATGCCATATTCCAGTACTGGCCTCACCCGTCCAGTATATAACTTCTTGAGAACTTTCTCATCTGCTCCCCATGTTATACCAGCAAGCTTTTTCATGATTGCCATTCTCTGCCTTGCTCTTGTTCGATTTTTCTCAACCTGTGTCTTCCATGTCAGGCGACGATCAAAGGTGACTCCTAGATAGTTTGGATTTTCTTCATGGCGCAATATTTTTCCATTCAATACCAGCTTAGGTTGCTGAGTTTTATTTGAGAGGGAGAACACTGTGCATGTTGTTTTCTCCTCACTTATCTTCACTAGCCATGATTTTGCCCAGTCCTCTAGCGCTAATAAGGCTTGCTGTATTCTGCTGTTAGCTGTACTAATATATTCTTCAGATGTCCATATGGCTAGGTCATCTGCAAAGGAGGATGTGTGTACTCTGGCTGGAAAATTTTCTGTGATGTCATTTATATATGCTCGGAATAATTTTGGTGAAAGAACTCCTCCTTGGGGGACACCTTGCTCCAACAGCATCATTTTGCTTGTTTGTCCTTGTCCTTGTACTGTGTAGGGAACATAACATGAAAATTAGCACAAGCAAAACAGAGGTAATGACTATAACTAAAGAAGAACAAACAGCAACAATTCACCTAAACGAACATCCCTTGAAACAAGTAAAGAGCTTCAAGTACCTAGGAAGTATAATATCATCAAATGGCAGATCAGAAGACGAGATCGGAAATAGGTGCAATAAGGCAAATCAACTCATTGGACAAATGGCACCAATACTAAAGAACAAACATGTATCAATAACTACTAAGAAAGCACTTTACAACACAATCTTCCTACCAACTCTGTGCTACCAATGCCAAACCTGGACAATGACAGAAAAAGAGAAAAGAAAAATCACAACAACAGAAATGAGGTTCCTGAGAAGAATACTCAACGTATCAAGAAGAGATAAGATCAGAAATGAAGAAATCAGGACTAAAGTGGGGGTTAAAGCTGCTCTAGATTTTATTAGAAAGCAGCAAGTCAAATGGTTTGGCCATGCAAGTAGGCTACCAGTCAACAGCATGCCACAACAGGCAATGACGTACAGACCAGATGGAAACAGAGGAAGAGGCCGACCACGTAAACGCTGGACGGAGGGAATAACAGAATCCATGGGAATGTCGATATACGAAGCCCATAACCGGGCACTCTCACGAAGTTTATACTTCACCTCGACACCGCAAGGTACAAGAGGAACATGATGAGATGAGATGAGATGAGTCCTTGTACTTTTGTCCTGGCAGTTCTGTTCTCAAGGTAGTGGCTGATCCATTTATACATTTTTCCACAAACATGCATGTTTTGCAGTTTTACTTTTAGTCCTTCCTTCCATACTTTATCAAATGCTTTTTCTAAATCTATCCAGACTGCTAGTGTGTGCTTTTTCTCTTGGAAGGCATCCTCTATTTCCTGAGCTATATAGGCTATTTGATCTTCAGTGGATCTGTACTTTCTGAATCCTGCTTGGTGTGGTGTTAAGAGTTTGTTTTCTTCCAGATGCCATGTTAGCCTGCCATTGATAATGCGTTCCATTAATTTTCCTACACAGCTAAGTAGACTGATAGGTCGATAGCCATTTGGTTCTTCCAGGTCTTTTCCTTTCTTTGGGACTGGTATTAGTATAGCTTCCTTCCATGCCTGTGGGACTATTCCTCTCTTCCAGCTGTTATTTAGGACTGCTAGTAGTTTCTTCTTTGCCTTGGTGCCTAGTCCTATTAGCATTTCATTTGTGATTCCATCCTTTCCTGGTGATTTCTTCTTTTTTAGGGTATTCATTGCCTGTTCCATTTCTTCCATTGTTAGATTTGCCATCATATATTCTGCTGCTGTCTCTGTATTTCTATGATGTATCTGTTTGTCTTTGATTGCTTTCTTCTGTTCGGTTGTAATATCAATGTGGTTTGCATTTGCATAGTGTTCCATTAGTGCATTTGCAGCCTTTTTCCCTGTAAGCAAGGCATTTCCTTGTTTAATTGTTATTTGTTTGTTTCTAGGTCCTTCATTGTTCATGGCTTTCACTAGTTTCCATAGTTTGTTTCCATCCCTGTCAAAATTCAGGTTTTCTGTTTTTTCCCTCCAACAATCTCTTGTTGTTTGATTTACTGTTCTTTTATATTTTGCTGAGATGGCTTTGAGAGAGATGTTCGCTTCAATTGTTTGTTCTCTCTCTGCTGTCTTCCTGGCATCTTCAACTTTGTCCTCCAAACTTTGTAGTTCTTCAGTCCAGTATGGTTTGTAATTTTTCCTCGCTCCTCTTGGAATGGACTCAGTGGCTGCCTGTATTATCGCTCTGTTTAGATTTTCCACCATTTGCTTTATGTTGCCATATCGTGTATTTATATTTTCACAATATTTGTCTGTTAGTATGGCAAATCTGTCCCAATCTGCCCGTTTGTAATTCCAGCGGGGCAAGGGCTTTTGCTCCTGTGGAACATACTCCATATTCATTACAAGCTTGATTGGCCTGTGGTCACTACCTGCTAATTGGTCCAGCACATGGCAATCGATTTTGTGGAGGATGTCTCCTGTGCAGAAAGCTAAGTCTGGAGTAGAAGTGGTAAGCCATCTTCTGGAGTAGAAGCTCGGTGTGTCATCCGCTTTGTTGAGTAGATGGAGATTTGAGTCTATTTTCCAGTCCTCCAATTCATCTCCTCTTTTGTCAGTATCTGGGTATCCCCATCTTTCTGAACGGCTATTAAAGTCTCCGACAATAATGCAGTTTGTGTCAGTTATTTTCATGTTTGAGAGTGTAAGGTCCTTATCTGCTGGGCTATACAGATTGTATATTCTTATTTTCACGTCCTTTATCATTATATCAACACCTATAATTTCCGTTTGGTTGTCAGAGATCACAGATACTTCGCTGCAAGGTATTGTATTTCGTGTAAGTATTAGAACTCCTCCTTTGTGTCCTTCGCGGTCGAAACGTGTGGCCTGATATCCTCTGACTGAGAATTTGTGATTGGCGTTGAGGTGTGTCTCTTGAATGCATGCCACATCTATTCTATCTTTATGAATACGCTGTGTTAGGGAGTCTTTCTTCTTGTAAACTCCTTCGGCATTCCACTGTAGTATGTTGAGTGTCCGGGGTATTTGGTCAATAGCTCTTAACCTACTCCTCTGTGCCTTGACTCCACAGCACAGGGGAAGGTGACCACCAGTAGTCATGGGTGGACCCCCTCGAGGCAGGGGGCCCGGCACTATCGCCGCCTGATGGAACTTCACGGGATTAGCACCATATCGATTAATTTTGATTTGTGACGTCATGAATTAAGTTACGTTGCACTGCTTTGTCAAGCCTGTGGCTCAGTACATCCGATTTCGACAAGCATGTATTCGGGGTGCTTTCCCTAGCCTTTGACTGTCCCCAGTCTACCTACAAGGCAGCAGGTTTGTGTGTCTCTTCGTCTGGTCCCTCTCCCTTGACCTGTCCGACATGGGTGGCCCTACCAGTAGCTGTGCTACCGTCGGCATAGCTCTTGGGGTCATTGGGACGCACAAGCCCCGCTACCTCGTCACGGTGGACACACAGCAGAGGGGAAACAGGTTCTATATACTTATAGCACTTCAGCGCTCTTTTTCTTACATTCAATGATAGAGACTTATTGCATAAGATATTCATCATTTTCTGAAATGCAGCCTTTGCTTGCCCTAATCTGCTCTTAATCTTGGTTGTGCATCTTCCATCTGATGTTATAAATGTCCCTAGGTATTTAAAGCCGGTCTCTCTGGCTGTGGGGTTACAACACTTTCTCTCTGTAATCCCGTTTATCACGCAGAGTCTCGTAGCGGAGCGAGAGCTGAGGCGGTTCGACCCCCGCTAGTGACTTGCGGGATACTGAGCCGGCCGCTCAGAAAGCAATGGCAAACTACTGAGCGTAATCTTGCCAAGAGATCAACATACAGCTGAAAGATGGCAGTGGTGTTGACAGCTGTCCTGTAAAGGATATGCTAAAAAAACAAACAAAGGTATTTAAAACTATCCACTTGGTTAAGTATTTTCCCTTCTATTTATATTTCACATTTTGGTGTCACCTTTTTCTTTGATATCACAATTGTTACTGTTTTCTTGATATTCAAGGAGAGTCCTTGAATACTTGGAAATAACTATCATTAAATCTGTTGCATATCCATTGCAGGACTTGCAATCAACCCCAGGTTTGTTTTATAGGCAATTTTACCTTCAGTAGTTTGGGATCCCCTCCTCAGTAAATCCCGCAACGTGTAGCGACTGACGACACCAGTTCTGTGTTGGTTGATTAATCTTCTTTGGCTTTCCGCCTTAGCGTTCTTGCTTTGCCACCCCTCTTTTAACTTACTGTTCTCGGAACCTGGCCATGGTAGTAGATTCACAGTCATCACTTGGTTCTCGCGAACAACTTACTTCTCGTAGAGCATTCAGAATGTCAGCCTGGTCCATGGCTCGCCCACCTTCTACAGTAGCCTTACGTGCAAACTTTTCAGCCCGCTCATTTCCTCGTACACCCGCATGCCCTAGCACGAAAATGAAACTAATCTTTGCCAGCCGAGACCGCTCCAGAGACAGCAACTACTCTCTTCGGATCAACCCCATGTCTATCTTCTTGAGCATGCTCATTGAGTCACTAAGGAAACATGCCCTAGTGAATGTCTGTGTCTCGAGCCATGTTATTGCTTTACTTACTGCCATGCCATCCATAGTCAGGCTACTTGTGGTCAAAGCAAAAGCACCAGAAGCTTCTTTCACAATTCTCCCTCCGGCCTGAACCGTGAAAGCCCATGAACTTCTCACTCATCGAACGACCGACCCGTCTGTGTACATGACAGCATCACCGTCCAAAGAATTCTCGAAAATCAAAGCTTGTACTTTCGCCCCCAAAGCAGCTGAATTTTCTTGTCTGCATTTTTTGTCTAGTTGGATGCAAACTGGAAAGGACGTACATAAATCTGTTGGCATTTGTACCCACTCATCGCCAGGTTCTAAGTCCTCAAGTGAACATACCTGTTGAAGAATGTCCTCGGCTTGACCCATCCACGATTTTCCTCTTTCTAACCAGATGTCCTTTACCTTCTTAATTTCACTGTGCAGTGGATGTTGTGTGTTTGCGTTGACTCTGAGGTAGGCACGTGCTCTGCAAATTTGTGTTCTGTCCCCAATGGTTGGAAAATCAAGAAGGTAGCGCATCGCCCTGCATCTCTTGCGCATCCAAGAATAATACGCATAGCTTCATTCCGTACCCTTTCCATCCTTTCCCTCTGCTTACGGCTGATAATCAGGATCGCCATCGCATACTCCAAAACAGAAAGAACCAGACCCTCGTAAAGGAGACATAGATGGCACTGCCCACAGTTTGCTGCCGCCATCACCCGCATCGCAGCCAAACCTCGCTTGGCCTTTGTTATCACCTGGTCTATGTGCACATGATAAGCAAGGCTTCGATCAAAACGTATCCCCAGGTAGTTCATTGCCTGCGTTCTTTCCACCGTCTCTGAACACAGATTTACAGTTAGTGTTGGAGTGTTGACAATATGGTTGTTCAAAGAGAACAATGTCACTGCTGCCTTCGTTGGGTTGACCATTGCCCCAGATTCCACACACCAAGTGCTTATGCGATTTAGTTCTGTTTATAGATCCACAGCAACAAGATCTCCATCCTTACCCTGATGATACACTAACACATCGCCGGCATATGACAGTGTCCTCCCCGGTCCTCTGATCTGCTCGTCGGTAATTCTCATCAAGTTGGTGGGGATGTGCGTGTATGGGTGGGGGATGTGAGTGGATGATGGATATTTGGGTAGGTGCGTGGTATGTAGGTTGGTGGGGATGTGTGTGTGATGGGGAATGTGTTAGTTAGTTAGTTAGTTAGTTAGTCGACAGATCATCCTCATTGCACATCGAACCATTCAGTCCATAAGTGCTCGGATCCCCTCCTCAGCAAATCCCGCAACGTGTAGCGGCTAACGACGCCAGTTCTGTGTTGGTTTATAAATCTTCTTTGGCTTCCTGCGTTCTTGTTTGGCCACCCCTCTTTTAATTTGCTGCTCTCGCAGTCTGGCCTTTGTTGTAGATTCACAGTCATCACTTGGTTCTCGCAAAAGTCTTACTTCTCGTAGAGCATTCAGAATGTCGGCCTGGTCCATGGCGCTTCCGCCCTCCACAGTAGCCTCACCTGCGAGCTTGTCAGCCCGCTCATTTCCTTGTACTCCCGCATGCCCTGGCACGAAGATGAAACTAATCTTTGCCAGTCGAGACCGCTCCAGAGGCAGCAACCATTCTCTTCGGATCGACCCCTCCTCTATCCTCTTGATCATGTTCATTGAGTCGCTAAGGAAACAAGCCCTAGTGAATGTCTGTGTCTCGAGCCATGTTATTGCTTTACTTACTGCAATGACTTCCATGGTCAGGCTACTTGTGGTTTCAGTGAAAGCACCAGAGTCCTCCTTCACAATTCTCCCTCCGGCCCGAGCTGTAAAGGCCCATGAGCTTCTCACATGTCGGACGACCGACCCATCTGTGTATATGACCGCGTCACTGTCTAGCGAATTCTCGAAAATCAACGCTTGTACTTCAGCCTCAACAGCAGCCGGATTTTCTTGTCTGCATTTTCTATCTAGTTGGATGCAAACTGAAAAGGATGTGCAGAAGTCTGTTGGCACTCGTACCCACTCCTCGCCAGGATCTAAGTCTTCAAGTGAACACACCTGTTGAAGAATGTCTTCGGCTTGACCCATCCACGACCGTCCTCTTTTTAACCTGCTGCCCTTCACCTTCCTAATTTCACTATGCAGTGGATGTTGTGTGTTTGCGTTAATTCTGAGGTAGGCGCGTGCCCTGCAACCTTGTATTCTCTCTTCAATGGTTGGAAAACCAAGAAGGTAGCGCATCGCCCTGCATGCTGTTTCTCTTGTACATCCAAGAATAATGCGCATAGCTTCATTCTGTATCCTTTCCATCCTTTCTATCTGCTTATGGCTGAGAGTCAGGATTGCCATTGCATACTCCAAAACAGACATGACCAACCCCTCGTACAGAAGACATAGATGGCGCTGCTCACAGTTTGCTGCCGCCATCACCCGCATCGCTGCCAAACCCCGCTTGGCCTTTGTTATCACCTGGTCTATGTGCACATTATAAGCAAGGCTTCGATCAAACCGTATCCCCAGGTAATTCATTGCCTGCGTTCTTTCCACCGTCTCTGAACACAGCATTACAGTTGGTGTTGGAGTGTTGACAATATGATTATTCAACGAGAACCAAGTCACTGTTGCCTTTGTTGGGGGAATGTGTGGTCGAGGGAGGTGTGGTTCGGGGATGGGTGGTTGGGGGGTGTGGGTGGATGGGTAGGGGACGTGTGGATGGAGGATGGGTGTGTGGGTTTGGATGTATATGTGTGTGGGCGCGGGATATGTGGGTTTATGGGGGATGTTTGTGTGGGTGGGTGAGTGTGGCTTGAGGGAAGTGTATGGGTGGATATGTGTGTGGGAGCGGGAATGGGTGGGTTGGTGGAGTATGTATGTGTCCCTGCGTGTGTGTGAGTGGGTGGGGTGATGTGTGGGTGGGTGATGTTAGTTAGTTAATTAGTCGACATATCCTCATTGCACATAAAACCATTCAGTCCATAAGTGCTCGGAACCCCTCCTCAGCAAATCCTGCAGCGTATAGCTGCTAACGACACGACACCAGTTCTGTGCTGGTTTATCAATCTTCTTTGGCTCGCTGCGTAGTGTTCTTGTTTGGCCACCCCTCTTTTAATTTGCTTTCTCGCAGTATGACCATGGTTGCAGATTCGCAGTCATCACTAGGTTCTCGCACAAGTCTTACTTCTTGTAGAGCATTCAGAATGTCAGCCTGGTCCATGGCACGTCCGCCCTCCACCTCAGCCTTACATGCGAGCTTGTCAGCCAGCTCATTTCCTTGTACTCCCGCATGCCCTGGCACAAAGATGAAATTAATCTTTGTCAGCCGAGACCACACCAGAGACAGCAATCACTCTCTTCGGATCCACCCCATCTCTATCCTCTTGAGCATGCTCATTGAGTCGCTAAGAAAACATGCCCTATTGAATGTCTGTGTCTCGAGCCATGTTATTGCTTTACTTACTGCCATGACTTTCATAGGCTACTTGTGGTTTCAACAAAAGCACCAGAGTCCTCCTTCACAATTCGGGGGGGGGGGGGGGGGGGGGTGGGGGGGGGGTTTGCCTCATAACATGGTAATTTGCATTGTTTATGTTTACAAAATTCATTTTGACAATGTTTTCTTTATTGCAAAGGCTAATGGGCGAGTCTTGAAAAAGGAGAGTCTGGCATATGAGACTACGACCTCCAGCATGAGAATGGAGGTGGAGGCAGTAACAGCGGCATTCCGGTGGCTAGAGGAGACTACTGCAACACACGTGGTGTTCATTACGGATTCAAAGAGTATGCTTAGCAAGGTGGAGAAAGGAATGCTTCGTGTGGAATGGCTCTCGTCGCTTCAAAGGTCACAGATCGTGAGAATTGTATGGATATTTTGCCCTGGCCATGCGGGTGTACGGGGGAATGAACAGGCTAATAGGCTAGCAGGGAATGCACCTCTTGGTGGAATTTTGCCTATGGACAAGGGGGAGGTGGTCGTGCGCTTGTGGGACCAGGTGGAGAAGGCGGAGGAATAGATTGAGAACCCATATGTGGAAAGGTTGAGATTGCGGGGGATCAGCAGGGGTTCTGGAAGAATCTCAAAACTGAGAGGGAAGACTAGGAGAAATTTTAATCAGATGGAGGTGGGAACTATTAGTAGTATGACTCTTCACTGGCTGTTGAACGAGGGGACGGAGCACGTATGGGAATGTCCTGAGTGCAGTGATGTCGATTCTTGACTCAACTCAACTTGACAATGTTTTTTTTCCTATGTGAATGTATCATGCACTATTGATGAACGAAAGATGAGTGATTGGAAGGGCAGAATGTAAAACAGGTCTGCATGCCCAATTGGTGACTCTTTTAAAATAAAGTTGAATTGAATTTAATTCTCAGTGTAGGCGTTGAACAGCACCGAAGATAATGGTGATCCATGTGGCAAGCCCGGATATATTGTTGTTGGTTCCGAAGTCCAACTGCCACATCTAAAAACTAATTTCTGTTGGAAGAGGGCTGTGGCGATCCAACTAAAGAGGAATGGACTTATCTTGAGTTCAAGAAGCTGAAAGATTAAGAAATCCAACGGTACTCTGTTGTATGCATCCTCAAGATCACTGCTTCTGTTGCTTTGAACTTCAGCGTAGTCTATATGTGTTACTACTTCTAGTGCACTGGACACATTTTTTTGGGCGTGTGGATTAGCTTTCCCTGTACTAGTGTCCCTCGCCATCAGGTGAACCCACGCCAATCACAGAGGCACTTGTAATTTATGTCCACAAGTCAAAGACGAGAATTCAACATTTTAGTCCAAATGACCGGTGCAAGGGTTTAACTCGCCACTTCAGCAACAGCACACCGGAAATTTAAGAGCGAGTGCTCTTATCCATTCGGCCATACCCTCCTCCTCTGCTCCAGTGTCTTGGCCGGTCTAAAAGTCTTGGTCCGGTGAACTCTGCAGTTTTATGAGTTAAATTTCAACAAGATGATGCACTATGCCTCAGCTGCGCAAAGAGTCGTCTTCCATTTATGCCATTTGGGGTTGTAGGGAGGAGTAATTGAAGTTCCTGTGCAAAGAGTACTTCTAGGTGTAATCACTCCTTCCCAGTATGATGTTAGACACAAACTAGTTTGTAATCAATAAAGATGAAATCCCAGACTTTTGACCTTAAATATTGCAGAGACATAACAGTCTCATAAAAACCACATTGGAGGGCAATGTTGAAGGCAACCGAGCAAGAGGTAGACAACGATACAAGTGGAAAGATAACATCAAGAGATGGATGAACATCAATCTGACAGAATGTAGTCAGGGCAACAGACAGTGTTGGAAATCCATTGCAGCCAACGTTCACTGCGGAGACGGCACCTGATTAATGGTGATTGCAGAGAAGTTGGTAGAACGCTATGGACCAATAAGAAAAACACCGACGTCCTACATGGTCTGGATATAGAAGACAAATGGCTCATAGTCATTAGTTGCAGTTCCAACTTCACAGTAAAGGATCACCACATTCCTGTGTCAGTGAATACAATACAAAATGCTCCTCACTGTCCGATGTGAACATGGAACAGACAGCAGTACTGACAAACAAACAGTACGCACAGGTATACATGCATAAGACAGCTGCCAGAATGCCAACATAACAGTCAGCCACTAAAATTACAGGCCATTGGCAGTCACTAGAAAACCAGCTGTTGCTCACACATTACTTCATAAGGCAAAACCAGCTAGTTCAGCAACTGGCTCTCTTTAAGTTTGAAGCGTACAAGGTGTGGTTTTTGGCATGCTGCAACACAACCGTTGAACCTCCTATGAACCTTGGGGAGAAATTACTTTGTCCCATTTACCAAACCTTCTTAGTTGCCTCTTGTGACATACTTGTGCCACTATTCTCTGCTGCCCTGGTAGGCCACAGTAACCAACACAAAATCCATCCGGTGCTGATTGATCTACAAATAATTTGGGCCAAGCACCAAACACTCACAACATCATAAGATGTACAAGGGTACTTAACTTCAATTTTAGTATTTTCAAAAGTATGCCTCTTTGCTCGTATTGTGACCAATCCAAGACAATGTATAATTTTGTATATTTCGTTTGCAGTGTGGCATAACAGATATAAGCATGTGAACAAACAAACAAACCCACACATATATAAACAAAACACTGCTGCATATAAATCCAATATATTTAATTGCAATACTTGGTAAATTGTGGCAATCAATCAATATAGTCATTAGCATCAATGAAATGATTTCAAAGTATGGAGTTCACAGTTCAAACAAAACACACAACAAAAATGAGATTTAACAGAATCTACAAAAATATATAGTTACATAAAGGGTTTTACACATTTCAAGAAGCAGTAATCTAAGGCTAACAGGATTAACAAGCTGGGCATAAGTGAGAAGACCAGGATCTTGAGACTTTAAGAATACCCCAATATAATAGGTCTCGGAGCATACCCTAGTTGAATGGATCTCAGAACATACTCTAGTTGAATGGGTCTTGGAGCATACCCCAGTTGGATGGGTCTTGGAGCATACCCTAGTTGGATGGGCCTCTGAGCATACCCTAGTTGGATGGGCCTCTGAGCATACCCTAGTTGGATGGGTCTTGGAGCATACCCTAGTTTGATGGGTCTCAAAGCATACCCTAGTTGGATGGGTTTTGGAGAATATCCTAGTTGGATGGGTCTTACAGAATGTCTTCGTGGAATAGATCTCCGATTATTCTTCATGGTCCTCCGATTTATTTTTGCTATTGTCTATGAAGGCTAGAAATTTGATAAGAGGGAGTATACCACACTTGTTGATATTTTAAACAAATCCAAGCAGTCCATGCCTTGATCTGAATCAGGCCAGAGTTACAGGTGGACACCATAGCTAGCTCCGAGCCATTGTGCACACCCCGCAGTTATCACTTCAACTCTTCTGTACCATACATTTTGTTTTGTTTTACTCCAATAAAGTCTTTCACACTTCCTTAATACACTTTTGTTTTTGTTAAGTACAAGATGCACAGAATATAGTAGAGGCAGAAAGCTGAGCAGTGATTTTAAGATATGGTTATATACTCTACATAATTTGAAATCGCAAAGTATAAGTTAGAAAGACATATATATTTATTATCTGAAGAAGAAAAAACAACAACAAAAAACAAACAGTAGAACTATATATTTCAATTATTATTCAGAAGGGCTGAATAGGATATAATTGGTTTAAAGACTACCGCTATTAGAGTGGTTTGTTCATCTCATGCTTGATCAAACTGGCCTTGTTAGTCCACAACAATCAATGAAGCCTGGTCAACTAGCCCTATTTGTCATCAACAGCCAATGAAGCCTGGTCAACTAGCCCTTTTTGTCATCAACAGCCAATGAAGCCTGGCCAACTAGCCCTGTTTGTCATCAACAGCCAATGAAGCCTGGTCAACTATCCCTGTTTGACATCAACAGCCAATGAAGCCTAGTCAACTAGCCCTGTTTGTCATCAACAGCCAATGAAGCCTAGTCAACTAGCCCTGTTTGTCATCAACAGCCAATGAGGCCTGGTCAACTAGTCCTGTTTGTCATCAACAGCCAATGAAGACTGGCCAACTGCCAATGTTTGCTCACAACAGTAAAATATCTGGTTTTGACACAGGAGGAAGACTTAGATGGGGGATGGATCTACTGACACTGCAAGAAAATCTCTGCAATAGTTAATGGCAGACATGGACCAGCATCTAACATAAGCAGACGCAGCCAGTGGAGAGACGAGACAAAACTTAGATTTAAAAAAAATCTACTTTATAAATCAGAAACATGGAGAAAGACTAAAACAATTAAAACATTACACACATTCATTAACTGGTGCCCACACAGGATAGAGAGAATAAAATGTATGACAGAATCACCAAAATGGAGCCCATGAGGGAAATAAACAAATACCAGTGAATTAAGAGATAAGGAAAGACGTTGACGGTGGGTAAGACACACACTGAGAGATAATCAGATCACAGTATATCTAGAAAGTCCCTTGCCCATAACCCACAGTGCCAACAAAATATTTGCAACCAACTCCAGCATTGATTGGATGTTTGCAATTTTTTCAGCAATTTTACATTCAATAATTTGCCATTGCTATCCGAACAGCTGACCCTCATACCTTTGTGAAAAACAACGCAAAGCGATCTGCTCCTAAATTTCCTGCGGCTGACTCCGAACCTGCACAGTTGAGTCAAGAACCGACATCAGTGCACTAGGGGCATTCCCATAAGTGCTTAGTCCTCATCTTCAACAGCCAGTGTAGAGTTCCAATATTAATGGTGCCCATTACAATCTGATAATATGTCCGTCTGACTTAACCTCTGAGTTACGACTGTCGATCAGATCCTCTGACCACCCCTAGCTGCTTCATTCTCTCTAGACCAGGATAGTTCACCTGCTCTTCTGCATTAATCACATTCTCCCAAAGAGCTTTCACCACATCTGCCTTATCCTGCATCACATTACCCCTTAATGAACCTGCACAAAGGTGATCTAAAATACACTGAGAAGAGAACTGGAGACAAAGATGAATAATATGGGGAGCACATGCAGGGAGCTGAAAGAGATAACAAAGGACGGGACAGCTTGGAGCAAATTAGGTTAGGGCCCATACTCCGGGAGATAAAGGGAAGGAGAATAAGAACATGACACCTTTCCTCTAATACAAATAGTCGGCACTGCGGCAAAGGGATTATGAATGCAATTTGTAATCCCGCATACTGCATTTGAAACAGCTGCAGGCGATTTCGAAGCAGACAGTCTTGCACTGGGGTTACCATACTATTGTCGGTCGTTCAGAAAGCAATGGCAAACTCAAACAACTGAACGTAAACTTGCCCAGGAATCACAAACAGCCAAAAAATGCTGAAGTTGACGCGATATGCAACTAACTGATACAAATAGTTATCTTAAAGTAACAGCAGCTTTGGCCACAAAGAATTAACAATAATGGATCACAATTTCAAATGAGTAAAGAAAGATGAATTAATACTAAAACAGATACACTAAGAATCACATTAAAACTCGATGGTGAAATCCTGGAAGACAGGTTGCAGAAGTCAGAGTTGCAGGAACATGTGTACATTGTCAAGGAATTATAATTCTCATTGTAGCAATTCTCTGGCTGTCTCGTGATGCAGGAACGAACAATTTCAATTCGCCGCACTGATCCGTCTATTGAGGATACAAAAGATTTGGGATTACATAATTTCCTTTAGTAATCTGGATGTCATAAAATGGTTAGGTTTGGCTGTTTTCTTCTCCCACATTTACCTGCTAAGTTATCTCTGAAGTTGGAGTGGGTTCCCCTGATGGCGAGGGACATTGGTAAAAGGGAAAGCTAATCCATACGCAGAAATTCAGTCCAGTGCACTAATAGTAGCAGCATGTGTATGGATAAAACTTGAGTTCAAAGAGAGTAAATGCAAAATATATAATTAATAATCTGTTAAATATCTATTCACCAATGAAAAAAGATGTCAATTACAGTCAGATAAGAGTGTTGGAGTGATAAAAAGAATTTTTATTGTTGCATGCATGTGAAACATGGACAATAAGCAGACACACCGAGAACATTTAGTGGCAGTGGAGGTCACTTGAAGCGTCATGAAAGTTTCGAGAGAACAATAATGGAGGGGTATATACTATATGCCTGGGAAGAACGGAAGAGGAAGACCAAAGAGAAGATGGGTGCAGGATGTGGCAGATGATCTCCAGATGGATGTATTGGACACGGGACATCTTGCTTGTGACCGAGGTTCTGCAAAGGACATGCTACTGAATGAATTAATGAAGGTCAGCATGACTGAATAGATAAAACCACAGACTATTATTAAACTTCCAGTGTGCTGATGCTGAGGAAGCAGGTTCAACCCCTACACCAGCCAGTTGGACTAAAATGTTAACTTATCAAGAGGATTTTGGGACGTAAATTACAAGTACCTCAGAAGTTGGAGTGGGTTCACCCAATGGCGAGGGACACAGGTGATAGGGAAAGCTAATCTACACACAAAAATCAGTTTAGTGCACTAGAAGTAGTAGCATGTGTATGGACTGCACTTGAGTTCAAAGAAAGCGAACGCAAAAAAAAAAAAAAAAATTGTCGCAGTGTTAATGTGGTTTCTGAGGAAAATGCAAATAATACCTTGGAATAAAAGAAAAAAGAATGAGATAGTCCTTCGATAAACAAATGAAAAATGTAAATTGATTACAGAAATAAGAGAGTTAAGATTTGTATGGGCATATTATGAGATATGAGTCGGTATCCGTGGCCAAAAGGCTTGCGAGTGTGGTTTATGAGCTGCTTACCAGGCGTTCTAAGCGCAGCCGCGACCGATTTGTGCAGGAGACCGTGTCATGTTGTGTTATAACATGGTGGCATGGGAGCCGGTCGTTCAGAAAGCAATCAATGGCAAACTACTAAACGTAAAAACTTGCCTAATACATCAACAGTTGACTGCAACGTCCAGCAAAGGATATGCAACATTAAAAAAAAAAATTATGAGATTTACACTTGAAAACTTTGTGACAACTGGCAAACTTTATGGGAAAAGAGTGAAGGGAACACAAAGAAATAAGGAGGTCAGCAGTCTATAACTCTGCAGTATGCACCTGATGAGATGCAGCAAAATATGCTGGGCAAGGAATCTTGCAATATTTTGCTTATGGCGTCTTGTGTTTAAATGTTTATAGTGTCTGTTGCCAGATCCTTTTTAAAGTGCAGTTTTGAGATTATAGGTGCAAATAAGGCAGCTTCATCATAAAATAATCAAAGCAAACATCACCATCAAATGCCATACCGATAAATGTGAGCGATCATGATTCACCATCTGACATGACTACAGGAGTTTTGGATTATATCAGAGTCTGATTCTACCATGTTAGTTGCATATCCTATACAGGACATCACAGTCAACACCAGCATTTTTTGTTGCTGTTGTCATCTCTTGGCAAGTTTACACTCAGTAGTTTGCCACTGCTTTCTAAACTTCCAGCACCCATACCATTTCATAAAAAATTAATGCAAGGTGATCTGCTTTCCCTTACCAGTGTCCCTCGCCATCATGTGAACCAACCCTTTCTGAGGTACTTGTAACTTTCACCCCCAAGTCAAGGACGAGAAGTCAACATTTTAGTCCAACTGACCAGCGAAGGGGTTGAACCCTCTACCTCAGCATCAGCACACTGGAAGTTTAAATAGCGAGTGCTCATATCCCATGCAGACCTTTATCATGTAATAACTTGAACATCAACACACTGAACTTGAGTTAAAAATAAGTCTCCCAGCGGATTCACAGCCAACCAACCATCCAAGCCATGGCAATGGATATAGTGCTAACTTACCGACTCTCTCTCCTCGCCGCTTGATACAGCTGCCTTCACACCAGGACCTGCTATTGGCATCACTGCTGGGAATTCTAAAATCATCCCCACAAGATCGCTTGTCCATTGAGGTGCATGTGAAGCAGTAGATCGCATTACCTAAAATATGTATGAACTTTCTGTTTATAAATCATCAGAGGTATAAAAAAAAAGGATGATTTTACACACTGTAAGATGCACTGGCATATGGTGTTAAACCCATATTTTTATAGACCAATTGGCACTTGATGAGTGATATGCTCAGTATCAAGCTGGTTGCCTTTTGAGGGTGTGTGTGTGAGTTGGTTCATGTTGAACTCAAGCATAGTCCATAATTAGCCACTACTTCTAGTGCACAGGACTGATGTTTACGTGTGGATGAGCTTTCCCTATTACCAGTATACATTGCCATCAGGCAAATGCATTCCGACTTCTGAAGTACTTGTGATTTATGTCCATATATCAAGGACAAGAAGTCAACATTTTAGTCCAACTGACCAGTGTAAGGGTGGACCACACTACTTTGACACCAGCACACTGGAAGTTTAAGAGGTAATGCTCTTATCCTTTCAGCCATGCTGACCTTGACTTACTAAGATAGAAATCAGGAATCCAATTTGGCAATAGCTGGCAGGACCATGGTAAAGGATGAAGCAGGTTAAAAGAGATGAGTAACGAGGGTTGGCATGCGACTGGCTTCCTCATATCAAAAAAAAAAAAAAAACATAAATAAACAAATTAGCTGCAAAAATCCAACCAATGATGAAAGGTTTTAAAACGCAAGATGATCAATTTCACTGCAGTGGGTTTCATCCCATAAGTCTCATTTATTTCTGCACGGCTGCCTGCTGAAAGCAGCGCACAAAGCACAAACTCCATAGCTCCACCGAAAACCCCCAGGAGTCTTTGAGAAAACTGCACTCGTGAACCGAACGACATAGGCCGGGATCGAACCCACATCCTTCAGAGCATGAGGCAGGTGGTGTAACCACTTCACCACAGACACTCTCTAACCAATGAGGAACAAGCCCACAAAGGGCTCTGCGATAACTGGCCGAGGGCTTACTCTACACTGGGACATAAATGTAGAAGAAAAAGAAGTCAGTTCTCACAGACATTCTTCTTTTATTTTCCGCTGGATTTTTCTTTCCCCATTTTCAAAAATAGACCCACATGTCTCAAATTGTGACCAAGGAAGTCAGAGCACAAATGGATATATTCCAAGCACTGTGACATCAGTTTTGCATAACAAATTCTGAGGTAGTTTTGGTCAGCCTGTTGTCTGCCCGAAGGGTGTTAGTGAAAGCAAAAAGATTGACTGTCACCTAGATAGTGTCATGAAGGTTGGTAGTGGAAGAAACAATGAAATTAACTGTCACTTGAATAGTTTCATTCCAACTGATAAATTAAAGGACGGTGATAGTGGAAGAAACCATGAAATTAACTATCACCTACATAGTGTCATTCCAACTGATAAATTAAAGGACGGTGATAGTGGAAGAAACCATGAAATTAACTATCACCTACATAGTGTCATTCCAACTGATAAATTGATGGATGGTGGTAATGGAAGAAAAAAAGTGATTAACTGTTAAATGGATAGTGTCATTCCAACTACTAACTTCAGTATGAAATGTGGTAGTGCAAGAAACAATGAGATTAACTGTTACTTGGATAGTGTCATTTCAACTGATAAACTTCAATTTGGAGTGTTGGTAGTAGAAGAAACAATGAGATTAAATTGTTACTTGGACAGTGTCATTCCAACTGATAAACTTCAATTTGAAGTGTTGGTAGTGGAAGAAACAATGAGATTAACTGTTACTTGGATAGTGTCATTTCAAGTGATAAACTTCAATTTGGAGTGTGGTAGTGGAAGAAACAATGAAATTAACTGTTACTTGGATAGTGTCATTCCAACTGATAAACTTCAGTTTGAAGTGTGATAGTGGAAGAAACAATTAGATTAGCTTTTATGTGGATAGTGTCATTCCAACTACTGAACTTCAATGTAAGTGTGGTAGTGGAAGAAACAATGAGATTAACTGTTACTTGGATAGTGTAATTTCAACTGATAAACTTCAATTTGAAGCGTGGTAGTGGAAGAAGCCGGTCTCCCTGGCCAAGGTGTTAAACGACTCTCCGTAATCCCGTTTATCCACGTAGGGTAACGCAGCGCACGAGAATTGGAAGCGGTTCTCGCTGCGTTGGTAACTTACGGGATAAGTGAGCCGGCCGCTCAGAAAGCAATGGGAAACTACTGAGTGTAATCTTGCCTAGTACATCAACAGCAGCTGAAAAATGCTGATGTTGACTGCAACGTCCTGTAAGTGATATGCAGCAAAAAGGTGGACGAAACAATACAACTGTTACTTGGATAGTGTTATTCCACTTAATAAACTGTCTGAAATCTTATGGCAAATTACGTTTGTGCATTAACTAGCCACAGAGTGACTGGATGTGACATATATAGGGTGTATCTTTAATAACTGTGTAGTGTTTGAAAACACTGCAGGTCCAAGTTTTGTTCATCTCTCATCTCATCATGTTCCTCTTGTACCTTGCGGTGTCGAGGTGAAGTATAAACAGTGGGAGAGTGGCCGCTTATG
The DNA here is from genome assembly GCA_963921405.1 of Cepaea hortensis. NCBI lineage: Eukaryota > Metazoa > Mollusca > Gastropoda > Stylommatophora > Helicidae > Cepaea > Cepaea hortensis. Next base: position 300,347,229 of record OY992876.1, read on the forward strand.
GGCTTTATGTATCGATATTCCCATGGATTCTGTTATTCCCTGATCCATCGTTTGCGTGGTCGGCCTCTTCCTCTGCTTCCCTCTGGTCTGTACATCATTGCTTGTTGTGGTATACTGTTAGTTGGTAACCTACTTGCATGGCCAAACCATTTGACTTGCTGCCTTCTAATAAAATCTAGTGCTGCTATAACCCCCACTTTAGTCCTGATTTCTTCATTTCTGATCTTATCTCTTCTTGATACATTGAGTATTCTTCTCAGGAATCTCATTTCTGTTGTGATTTTTCTTTTCTCTTTTTCTGTCATTGTCCTGGTTTGGCATTGGTAACACAGAGTTGGTAGGAAGATTGTGTTGTGAATTGCTTTCTTAGTAGTTATTGATACATGTTTGTTCTTTAGTATTGGTGCCATTTGTCCAATGAGTTGGTTTGCCTTATTGCATCTATTTTCGATCTCGTCTACTGATTTGCCATTTGATGATATTATGCTTCCTAGGTACTTGAAACTCTTTACTTGTTTCAAGGGATGTTCGTTTAGGTGAATGCTGTTGCTTTTCCTTCTTTAGTTATAGTCAATACCTCTGTTTTACTTGTGCTAATTTTCATGTTGTTATGTTCCCTACACATTTCGTTTAGACTATTCATGTGGTCTTGTAATTCAGCTTCTGATTTTGCTATTAGTGCTTAGTCATCCAAATACAGGAGTTCTCTAATCGTTAGATTTGCAGATGGTTCTTTTTCTGTGTTCTCGTTATGCGGTGTTCTTGCGGCCTCTGTTTGGCTGGTTTCTTTACATATGTTGTCTATATATGTTATGAACAAGAGAGGGGACAGGACACAACCTTGTCGTACTCCAGATCTTATGGTGAAGGGTTCTGAGTGTCCTCTAGTTGCTCTCACTATGCATTCATTGTTGTTGTATAAGCTTCTACATAGGTTTGTTAGATGTGTACTCACTCCATATTGTTTAAGGATTTCCCACAGCTTGTTTCTATCTACTCTATCAAATGCCTTTTCTTGGTTGATAAAGGCTAAGTAGAGTGTTTCATTGAATTTGATTGATTTTTCTATAAGTTGTCTAAGAGCAAAAATGGCATCTATGCATCCTTTGTTTTTCCTAAATCCAAGTTGTGTTTTGCTTAGCTGGGGTTCTATAATAGTTCATAATCTTTTCTCAAGAATTTTGCAAAATATTTTCCCAATATGACTCAACAGTGAAATGCCTCTGTATTGTGTGCAGTCTCTTTTGCTGCCTTTGTTTTTCCAAATTGGGAAAATTATGGCATTTCCCCAGCCTCGTGGTGTCTGTTTTTCTACCCAAACATGGTTGAATAGTCTATGTAGCCATGCTGTTCCTACTTCTCTTGCTGCTTTAATTAGTTCATTTGGTATTTCATCTTTTCCTGGTGATTTGTTCAATGGGGCTAATCTGATGGCTTCTATAATTTCTTCTTTCAGTATGTCTGGTTCTAGTTCTTCGGTGGCATCTGTGTTGGTTTCTTGAGTTCCTGTGACATCTGATGGGATGTTGAGAAGTTGTTCGAAGTACTGTTTCCATCTTATTAGGATTTGTTTTTTTTTCACTTATTGATTCTCCATTTTCTCCATTTTTCGCTGTTAATAATTTCAGTTGGGTCAAAGGGTTCTCCTCTGGTTCTCATTGTGCTTATCTTTTTATAGAAGTTTCTAGTTGCCTCCTTGTAGTTTTTATATAGAGTTTCTCCATACTCCTCCCAGTCTTTTTGTTTTTCTTTCTTTACTATTTATTCACATGTCTTCTCGCTATTCTATATTCTATGTAATCGCATTCCTGTTTGCTTTTCCACCACTTTTTATATGTTTCCTTTTTGTCTTTTACAGCTTTCTCTACTTCTGCGTTCCACCAACTTGTTAATGTCTTTATCTGTGATTTGCAATTTTTTGTGGTTCCACGTTATCTTTGCAGTATTTAAAATGCTTGATTTGAACATCTCCCATTCTTCTTCCACTGTCTTTCTTTCTATAGGTAATTTTACAAAGATTTCAGTGAGCTATTTTTCATAATTTTCCCTCACTGCCTCGTCTTTGAGATATTTTAAGTTTCTGAATTGCATGGCATGTATTTTCCTGGTCTTTGCTTCCTTCTGATGATTCTTATTGTGGCAACGATTGCTTTGTGGTCTGTGTTTATACCTAAGTTGAGCACTGCCCTTGCATCTAATATATTTCTCTTTCTGTTGTTTCTTGTTAATATAAAATCAATTTGGCTTTTAGTATCTAGATCGTAACATTTATACCAGGTGTATATTTGTGAGTCTTTGTGTTTATAGAATGTATTTGTTATACAGAGGTCGTATTGGCTGCATAGCTCTATCAGTCTACTTTCGTTATCATTCCTTTCATTATGTTGGTCTCCAAATGCTCCAAGATGTTTTTCTATGCCCGCTGTTATGTTCTAGTCTTGCATTGAAGTCTCCCATAACTATGATGTTGTCCTGCTTATCTATTTTATTTAGCATGTCATGGATGTCTTCGTAGAAGTCCTTACATTCTTGCTCATTATTGTTTGTATTACAATGTGCATATATTTGTGCATATGTTGTAATTGTTTGTTATTTTATTCTCACCGCTATGATTCTTTCTGATATATATTTTATTTCTAGTATTTCTCTTGCTAGCCGTGGTTCAATGACTATTTCCACACCATGTCTTGCCCTTTCTTGCTGTTCCACTCCAGAGTAGACAAATGTGTAACTGTGGTGGATCTCCTTGCATCCTTCTCCCTTTATTCTGGTGTCCGCTACTCCTATCAGTCTAATTTTCCTCTCTTTCATTGTTTCTATAAGTTCTTCTTTACTAATTAAAACTGCAGACGTTCACTGTGCCTATTTTTTGAATCGCTGATCTATCTCATAGTCCATTAACATTGCCAGGTCTATATCCATTTGGGTCAGCCGTTTATACTTCTCAGTTTTTCTACAAGCAGTATGAAGATCCCCTGCCGGCTTGCTAGGCCAATCGCAGGATTAGGACAAAAATCTGACCATAGGGAGTCCATTCCCTATGGTGAGCCATATTCCCATTAGTCCATGACCTCGCGGTCATGGTTTCCCAGTCTACACCACGTGGACCAAGTTTTGTATTTACCTATTAAGCTGCTTGAACTTTACAGAGGGTGAAAACAAAACTTGGACCGGCAATATTGTAAAACACTGCAGTCATTAAAATTATACCCTATATGATACACATGTTACATCTCATGTAGCAGGTCCGTTACAGAACGTCACTTTCATCATGGCCAGCTGAAAAGCCTCTTGATCTACTGCCAGTTCCCCTGCCTCATGACCAAAGTGTCTACAGAGAAGATGCGTGTTCTCAAAAATATTACCTTGTTTGTTGGTGTTGTGCCCTAAGTTCCTCTGCATTGCCAGGGCCAGCCTGCGTATAACTTCTTTAGAACAGTTCTCATTGTATGTATTATTTGCTATATGTATATGACACATACTATTTACTGACATACTACTTACGTCAATAATGTGAAATAACAATGTCATTTAACAGTATTATAACCCAGATATGTTAAACAGGATATTACACATATAACACAATACAATACTTACTGACTTGACAGCCCAAGGAAAGCAACAACAATCGTAGCCAGAGCTTCATCAGCATATTTCCACTTAGTTCTACTTCTGTGAATATTCACTTCTGTTTTAGGATTGCTAAGTTAAAGATTGCTCGCATGCTACATTGGACTCCAATTTGAAGAAGGCAACGACAGTTACCTGTACTGTTAAGTTAGTAGTCAGCACTGTTAATATATTAAATAGTTAAATTTGGTACCCTAAATAAATTGTATTAAAATATAATTACTATTAGTATTACTAGTAGTTTTTATGCTAAAGACTAAAGAAAAGTTAAGTAAGTAAAGATATTGTGTACAAAGTTTATGTAACAATGTACTAAGTACTAATACTATAATTGTAATTTAGTATTTCTTTTTAATATTCATGCCATTATTCAGAATCAGCGGTGTACACTCACAGCATAGTTATAACTTATTGTATGAATTATGAATGATTGAGTGATATTCATATTAATTAATTGATAATCATAAAGATACATACAATTACAATTCATACATCAATCAGATGAAATTATTTTATTATCTATTAGTTCAATAGTTGAAATTGTTGAGTCAGACTGAGACTTGTCTTCACATTCAATACACCTGCGAAATTTGAACAGTTTATTGTTTTCTAACACATGACTCAAATCGTTTATTTCTCAGTTTCTATATATAAGATTTTCCAACTTCCGTGTGTTGGCGTGTGGAACAGTTGCTCCAATGTTTGCAGTGGGTGGTGTATTGTTGTCCCCAAAGTCGCCAGAGTTTGCTCATCTTGTCAATCCTGTTATTTACCTTTACTTAATTTATAATATTTGGTGAATTTTGCGCTGATAATTGTGTTTATAATTTATTTTACTTTGAGTTATTACTTTATGTTGGCAGTTATAATTATAGAGTTAAAATAAGCGGAAATATAGCTTAATTAAATATTCACAAAGTTTCAAGATGTTTGGAAAATGTGAGTCCATTTTGGCAACATGACGCCAGGTGTGTGTCCTACTTTTCAAGAATATTATTTCGGTACATTAAAGCTGTTGAAGAAGATAAAGAAAACAAGCGAAACAATCCCTGGAGTTTTGAAGATCTGGTTTTATAGATATTTTAGAAGAATGCTGAAAATTCACTAGACAGTTAAATTGAGCAATCAAGACATGTTTTTTTTTTTTTGACATCAGAAAGAGGCAGTCTTCATGTTTTGGACTTCATTCATTGGCACCTTGCCGTCTTGACAGACGATAGTTTGTTACATTGTGGTTCAAAAAGTCATAATAACTACAACTCATGGCGGTAGCGAATGTGACTGATCAGACCAAATCGCGCTGTAAATGCTCGTCCACAGTCGATGCATTTGAACACATGGTCATGTCCACAATCACGCACCATCTTACGTCTCTCACGCTCAGTGCATGATATATCTGCAATCATTTTCTCCTTTGTATTTATTCCATTTATGATCTTTGCCCTCCACGCAACACGTTCAGTGGTGACTTGCTCTCAGTGTGCAATATTGCAATATCAATGCCTTGGATTTAATGAGAAAAGAAGAACTGGAACATGCGACAACTGGACAGATTTATGGAAAGAGAGATAGCGTAAAACAGCGAGAGAACATTCTTGACAGTCTTGTATCCTGGCACGGAAGGGAGTCAACACACGAATTAATACATGCCGTAGAGGATCGCAAGATGTGGAGAATCATGATCGCCAATGTCAGTCTGGGGGGCACTCGATGATGAAGTGGATTAAGGTGCGAATGAGAAAAAACTCATTGAAAACTGCAGGATAAATGATGTTCACAGAGAAAAATACAGAGAAACACATATCTGTCGTTTCTTTACAGATGCGAAGGCAGCTGTCTCAATGCTTAGGAGCAGAAATTGTGGAGCCAGCAGGTCTATGCGCAGCAGCACTCCATGGACTATGTCAGAAAATTACAATACAGTGGATTCCATGACATTGTAACTCACCTTCTTCTGTCGTTCGCTTGAAATTTGTCTATAACCGCAATGTTGTCTCTTGTATGAATATATGTTAGTATTTTTTTTTTTTTTGCATTATTATTGACAATTTCCATGACAGGAGCTGCTCAAGTACTGGTTTTGTATCTGTCAATAGCACCACAAGTTGTGTACCATTGCTGGTATTGAGCAATTTCTCTGTTGCTATCTTGATTGCCTCAATTTCAGCATCATAGTTATCGCAGTACTTTCCTGTTGGTACTCTGGCCTTGTCCCTAGTATTATTTGGGTATTATAAGTAGACTCGCTCTCCTCCATTTCGAACAGCATTTTGTGCTGACCCATCTGTGTAGACTAGGATACAGAGATCCTTTGGGTATTCGTCATCAAGGAAAATCAGAGTGGCTGTTCTGCGTTGTACACTGTTCTGTTCTTCCTTGTCAAATATTCTTTTAAATACTGAGCACAACCCACTACTGGCAACGCTGATCGCGTTCCGTACGAACCTAAGGCCTTAGGTTCTTACCGGAATACTTCTTCTTCTTCTTCGTTCATCCGGAGTTTTTTTTCGGATGTGATTGCGTTGTGCCTGTTTACAGCAGAGCTGCGTTCTTGCGCCGTTAGGCCGACACATCCGACTTCTGCGGGCATTTGTTGACCGGGTTAACCTTCCCGGGGGTTTCTTAGGACGTTTGACTCTCACTGTTGTGGTGTTATCCCCCATCCCAGCTGGTCCATATAGAACAGCCATTACCGGAATACTATCAACGTTGCCAGTAGTGGGTTGTGCTCAATATTTAAAACTTCAAATCCCCGAAACAACGAAATAAACAGGGGCGTCACTAGGGGGGTGCGGGCCGCACCGGGTGACACCATCAAGGGGTGACACCAAAATAAAAAAAATTGCAAATTTGACAAAGCAGACATAGCAAAATAACAAAAATTTAACTTTGTCCGAGTTTGTCGAAGTTCTTTATTTATGTTTTACCTGAAGTATTGAAGTTATATTGTTCAATTTGTTTTCTTTCTTATGTCCTTATTAACTTTTGGACTTATTTTACAAACATTACTATATGCGATTATATATGGTACAGGAACACTCGGAAGAAGACCATGGTGAAAGTCTAGAGGGGTGACACCAAGAGTTTACCGCACTGGGTGACACCAACCCCAGTGACGCCACTGGAAATAAATCAAATATTCTTTTCGCATCTGGAAATAATATTGTCACCATTTTATTAATATTAAATGTATTAAAATAGAGCAATATAATAAGAATAGAAGAGAATATGAAATGTTCAAATAAATAAAGTTATTGACAAGAAATGTTAACCTCAATTAAAGGTTATCTGTGACAAGTTGGGAAATACCTCAACATAATCTAGACAAATTCTAGAAAGATGGCAGGAATACTGCAGTGAAATGTGTGATATGAATTACCGTGAAGATATGAATGAGATACTCGAAGGCCCCGCTATACGTCGCTTCGGTTTACGTCATGTGGCTATAACGTCGTTGTCAGTGGTGAGAAACAGACGTAGTGGCTGGGGCTTTATTGCAAAGGCTAATGGGCGAGTCTTGAAAAAGGAGAGCCTGGCATATGAGACTACGACCTCCAACATGAGAATGGAGGTGGAGGCAGTAACAGCGGCATTCCGGTGGCTAGAGGAGACTACTGCAACACACGTTTTGTTCATTACGGATTCAAAGAATATGCTTAGCAAGGTGGAGAAAGGAATGTTTCGTGTGGAATGGCTCTCGTCGCTTCAGAGGTCACAGATCGTGAGAATTGTATGGATATTTTGCCCGGGCCATGCGGGTGTACGGGGGAATGGATAGGCTAGCAGGGAATACACCTCTTGGTGGTATCTTACTTATGGACAAGGGGGAGGTGGTCGAGCGTTTGTGGGACCAGGTGGAGAAGGCGGAGGAACAGATTGAGAACCCATATGTGGAAAGAATGAGATTGCGGGAAATCGGCAGGAGTTCTGGAAGAATCTCAAAACTGAGAGGGAAGATCAGGAGAACATTTAATAGCAGTGGGAACGATTAGTAGTATGACTCTTCGCTGGCTGTTGAACGAAGGGACTGAGCACGTATGGGAATGTCCTGAGTGCAGTGATGTCGGTTCTTGACTCAACTCAACTCAACAACACAATGTGACATAACTTCCCTTTACGTCGCTACGTTCCGCCATAACGTCGTCACCTGTGTATTCACCTGTATAGTGTTTCACTATACGTCTTTCCACTTAAAGTCGCGTTTTCCTAAAACGTAACCCCGACGTTAACCGGGGCCTTCCAGTACATGAACCAATGACAGCAGACACAGAACCTGAACCCTCATTAGATGAAATTGCATGGCCAATAAAGAACCAGAAGAATGGTAAATCGCCTGGTTGTGATGAGATACCAGCTAAACTAATTAAAGCGGGAGGAAAAGAAAGCATAAGATCTACCACGTAACAAGATATGGAAATATGGTATTTGGCCTAAAGATTGGAAGAGAACTATCTTCATATCAACACCAAAAAAGGGCAACCTTAAATTATGCACCAACTATAGACTGTTGCCCTGATCAGTCATGCAAGTAAAATTATACTGAAAATCATAATGGGAAAACTTCATAAGAAAATGGAAGAAGATATTAACACAGTTCAAGGTGGATTTAGACAAGGAAGAGGAACAAGAGATCACGTACTCAACATGCGTTTTTTTCTTCTGAGTTCATCCGGAGAGTTTTTTCCCGACGCGACCGCTTTGTGCCCGGTTAAAGCAGAGCTGCGTTGTTGCGCCGTTAGGCCGACGCATCCGACTTCCGTGGGTATATGTTGACCGGATTAACCTTCCCGGGAAACATGCGTTTAATAATAGAGAAGTGCAGAAAATTTAATGTAAACATATTCTCATGCTTTGTGGATTATTCAAAGGCATTTGACTGCGTACAACATCAGAAACTTTGTGAAATCACGAGGAATGTGGGCTTTCCATCACATATAGTACAACTCATAAAAATGCTTCATCTAATTCTAGACCAACAAGCGGCGGTTAGAATAGATGGCGAGACATCATATTGGTTTGGCATCAAGCAAGGAGTCAGTCAGGGATGTGCGCTGGATGTGTGATGTCCCCCTATTTGTTTAACCTGTACGCCGAAAATATAATTAGAAATGTAAGAGATGATATAACCAGGGAGCAATATGATGCCTTAAATATCGGTGGTCATGAAATACCAGAGATTCGATATTCTGATGATACAGTATTGCTATCCACATTACAGAATGGTATAAACAACCTAATAACCTCAACCCAATTGAATAGTGAAAACCACAACTTATATCTTAACACAGCAAGGACAAAGATAATACATACAGATAAAACTACTATGGAGAAAGAAATATATTTAAAGATTGAGCACAACCCACAACTGGCAACCCTGATCGTATTCTGGTACGAACCTAAGACCTTGTCCACTTCATTTTGGAAGCACTATACTCGAGTTTTAAATCTCAAATCCAGAAACAACCAAATAAATCAAAGAAATATATGTTAATGAGGAAACATTTGGGAGTGGTTGAAAATTTCGAATATCTTGGATCATTGATTACCAACAATGGTGACACAATGAAATAAATTAAAAGACGAATATCTACTGCTCTTCAAAGACTAACACAGCTGAATAAATTATTGAGTGGGACAGACAGAACTACAAAAATTACATTTTTAAGAGAATGCATCTTTCCCATTGCAACATACGCCTGTGAGACCTGGACACTTACTAAACAAGCTGAACAGCGCATGCATGCCATTGAATATACATGTTACAGACGGGTTCTAGGAATATCTTGGATAAAGAAAGAACAAATGCATCCATACTTCAAGAGCTGAATATTGAAGAAGGTTGGCTAATACAGACAATAAAACAAAGAAAATTGATATATTTTGATCACTTGAAACGTTGTGAAAGTTTGGAGAGAACAATAATGGAAGGGTTATATGTCTGGGAAGAGAAGGAGATGAAGGCCAAAAGAGAAGATGGGCGCAGGATGTTGCAGATGATCTCCAGATGGGTGTGTCGGATGCAGGACAACTTGCCTATGATCGAGAAGTTTTCCGGAAAGTTGTTACGGGAGCGAGGTTCTGCAAAGGACATGCCACTGAATGAATGAATGAAAGAATGAATGAATGAATGAAAGGGGTTTTTTACTTTTGTGTACATGCGCTCTGAACGCCAAATCTTTGGGCTGGAGAAGTTCTCTCTGCCTGTCCCTGTCTCTCTTTGCCTCTCTGTTTCTCTCTGTGTCCCTCAGCCGCTCTCTACCTCTCAATGTGTGTCTCTCTCTCTGCGTCTATTTCTGTCTCTCTACCTCTCCCCGTCTCTCTTTGCCTCTCTCTGTCTCTCTGTGTCTCGCTCTGTCTCTCTTTCGCTGTCTCTCTCTCTGTCTGCCTGCCTGTCTGTCTCTCTATTTTCATTCGTTATGACAGTGTCGGCCTGTCTTTATTTTTCTCTCTGCGAGTGTATGTGAATGTGTGTGTATGTGTGTGTGTGTGTGTGAATGTGTGCGCGCGTCTGTGTGTGTGTGTGTGTGTGTGTGTGTGTGTGTGTGTGTGAGTGTGTCTGTCTGTAAATATGTATGTAGAATAGTTTCAGTGTAAGAATCACAATGAGCAACGATGGCCAAACCTAGTAATCCCCCAACGTGCCCGTTCTGACAAGAATAATTGTTGGTAGTCTACATAAAGTCAGTTTCATGACCTTTTAATAGGACACCGCATTCAACCCCAGGGGTTATTGGCTGTTGGTGATTTTCTAGGCAAATTCAAGGTCACATCTTTCTGAAAGGCCGGCGTTCATACCAATGTAAAAAAAAAATATCTCCGAAAAGCGACGAGCTCCCAACTCGCCTTGGGCGGACGTCGAAAACGGTATGCCAGGACTGTGATACTGCGTTCATTATCCCCGTGTCCCAGGCGCCAATGGTAGCTTACTAACACGTGCATTTATTATCTCCGAGCTTGGTTACTTGATTGGTTGGAAGACCTATGAGAGACTAAGGTCTAATTCTTGAGCCCGCTACGTGGACCTTAAATCGCATGGACTCTGAAATCGTGCGCATCTCACGAATGCGTAAGACACTGGAAAACCGTCTCACCTTCCAGTTGGGTCCACTCTCTCCTCACGGCCTCAATGTCCAACACAGTTTTATTTAAGTTCCAAACGCCACTCAACCTCACCCCCTCCCATCCCAGCAGTCGTATAGTCCACTAAAAAGTTAGTTGCATGTCCTTCACAGGACGTCGCAGTTAGCGCCAATATTATTTTTGCTGTTCCTGACTTCCCAGCAAGTTTTTGTTCAGCTGTTTGTCATTGCTTTCTGAATGATCAGCACTCATGCTATTTTATAAGAGCCAACACAGGGCGGTCTGCATCCAAATCGCCCACAACAGTGTTTCGAGCGCGGGATGCGGAATTGCGATCTGCATCCGTGACACCTTCGCCACAGAGAAGGCTACAGTACTCTACTAATCCATTTGTTTCCTTTCACTCTAAAGGGCGAACTTCCATCCACGCAGCGTGTGTTCCCTCACCGGGTGACTTAGCCGATCCCCGATCTTCGGTTTTATTGACCTTTACTCTTTAGTCTGTTGGCCCCTTTAACCACACATCCGGGCAATTCCATCCACCGATAGCCGCTCAAGACGTATTCAGCCAAGTATGGATACAGATAAGTAACCTTAATATTTTCATGTAGTGTCTTTTGTGTAGTTGTTTGTCTGTTTTCGTTTGTCTGTGGTGACGAAGGCTTTGGCCGCTACGTCCATTTTGTTTCTTGTAATCGTGCTCTGGTAAAGCTCAAAATATACTTCTCGTATTTTGGTGATTTATTCATGGACTCTGAAAAGGGCTTTTGTCTATACAAGGAATTTACGCACTTGTCCTTCAGATTCCCCTCTGTAAACATGATTATAATTTTAAGTGTACACTATTGTGTTTTTTAATATCGTATTAATTTACTAATAATTATGTTTGTATTGTTCTTGAATCGCTATCGCAAAGTTAGCCTTTTGCAAGATGTAAAAAATACAGACCAATAGAAAAATGTCAATTGCAACGAGAAAAAGAGGTTTGAAGTACTACACAGATCATGTACTTAAGTATAAATGTGAAACGTGGAAAGTGAGCAGAAAATCTGGAAAAAAAACAACATCTATGACAAAGGAAATGTGGTTTCTGAGGAAAATGCAAAGAATACCATGGCCAGAGTTGAGTTGGAAACTACTGTATGTAAGCCATTGGCAGAAACAGGAAGTAGCCTCTGACGATTAATCATCTCATGGCACTTAATCAATTAATAAAACAATGCAAAGCAACTCATTTTATGTCACATAAACTTTGCTACTGTTAATGTTGTCTTTGTGCTTATGTATAATGTTTTGTCCTCCCACACAAATTCCCACTGGACATTGGGCTGGAGTTTGTTGACAATGCAAGATAAAAAAACCCAGGTGAAAACTTGAACGCTATCATCCTTAAGTGACATGCCGTTACACTTGGGTGTTTAAGGTTCGCCATCTCACACGATCAGCAGAGTCATTGATCCAGATCTGGATTCTTTCCTGATTGTGCCATGTGGCCAAGTCATCCAGGTATTTCATCTCCTTTTTTCCATCTGCCTCTTTTCCCATTAATTTTGTCAGCTGTCACTACATTTTTGAGTTTGATTATTCTCATGATGTTAATCTATCGGTTACATTTTAATTAATTTCTCTCTTTCCCTGCTCTCTCTTTCACACGCACCCTCTTTCTCCATTCTCTCTCTCTCCCTCCTCTCTCTCTCTTTCACTCTTCTCTCTCTTTCACTATTGTCCCCTCCTCTCTCTTTCAGTTCCCCTCTCTCTATCTCTCTTTCTCTCTCTCTCATTATATCTCTTCTGTCGCCCTATCACTCTTTCCCCTCTCATACCCTTCCCTTTTCTGTCTCTAACGATTGCCTTTTTATATTATTTTTGTTAACAATCAAACGAAAAATTATAAAGCGTGAATTGAAAACTCCCCAACACAAAACAAGAAAACCAAATGTAACCATAACAACTATATAATTGACGAACTGCGAGTAGACAAATTAAGTCATCTTCCAGGGAACAAAACATGTACATTATTATAGCTGTTGAAATGCAAACAATCATAATGACAACAGCTGACATAATAATAACAAAAACAATGATAACACAAACATCAAGATAAGAACAAACATAGTTATAACAATTGCTAGGCCGTGAATGTCAGTTAGTTATCTGATCGGTAATAAATGCAACATGAAGCAATCATATTGGTAGTAATATTGTCCACACAAAATATTTGTAATACTGTGCAATAATTTTGTCAGTCATACTGTCCAACGATAGTAAATGAAAAATAATGCAGTAGTGCTGTCAATTATATTTTCATCGGCATTGCATGTTACATTATGCAGTTATATTGTCCATCTATAGTGTACTTAACACTGCGTAATTGTATTGTAAATTACATTGTCCATATACAATGTACGTAACATTGTGTAATTATATTGTCAATTATATTGCCCAACTGCATTGAATGAAGCATAACCCAATTATGTTGTCACTTATATTGTCCATCGACAGTATATGTGACGGGACGCAGAGGTGTTTCCAAGGCACCAGGGCCAGGTTCTATACTGGCCAAGACCTACTAACACGTCCTAGTAGTGCGTCCTCGGCAACAGTCCCTTCGGGGTCCTGGCTAACGTAGTAGGATCGCTGATTCTTCTGAAGTCGGAGAGTATCTGCCTGCACGGCGATGAACCACCAGTCTGCACACCAATAAGCCAGACATGGGACAACGGATACTAACGCAAACCTCAGGTCCGGTATGACATCACACTGATGTTGGACAACAGGATGTCTTCATCCGGCATACAGGACTTCGCGCTGGAGTTCACAGCCAGCGAACGCAAGCAAGTAAGCGGCAAGCAAGTATATGTGACATAATACAATTATATTGTCCATCGACAGTATATGTGACATGATGCAATTATATTGTCCGTGGACAGTATATGCGATATGATGCAATTATATTGTCCATTGATAATATTTGTAACATTGTGTAATTATATTATCAAATTGACATTGTATGTAACATAATGCAATTATATTCTCAGTTATATTTTCATCCACAATGTAACATAATGCAATTATACGGTTAATAATATTGTACATCGAGAATATTTGTAACATTGTGTAATTATATTATCAATTATTTTGTCAATTATATTGTCATTTATATTCTTCGTGGACACTGTATGAAACATAACGCAATTATAAACCATTGACAATGTCTGTAACATTGCGTAATTACATTATCATTTCTATTGTCCACAAACAATGTATAAAACACTTTGTAGTTATATTGTCAAATATATTGTCCATCGACGATGTATTTAATATTGTGCATTGATATTGCCATTCATACCGATTACTTCCAATGTGTGCCCTATTATGTATTTGACCAATAGGAAGCTATCGGGTCGATCTCATAGACATCCCGAAGAAGGCTCCCAAAACAATCTCTCTTCACTTTAACAGCTCCACATTTCTGCCACTGCCTTGAAACATTGTTGACCAAAAAGCTGGTCTTTTCCTGGAGAACCGCGCCATTCACAGAATGTGCGTTCTCCACTCAAAAGGGAATAATATCCAATATGCATTCGTCCCTTCCTTTTGATCATTTAAACCTGCACATTTTAGTGAACGTTTACATTCATATTTCTTTCTTTCTTTCTTTCTTTCTTTCTTTCTTTCTTTCTTTCTTTCTTTCTTTCTTTCTTTCTTTCTTTCTTTCTTTCTTTCTCTCTCTCTCTCTCTCTCTCTCTCTCTCTCTCTCTATATATATATATATATATATATATATATATATATATATATATATATATATATATATATATATATATATATATATATATATATATAGTTCATGGTCATATATTTGTTTGAATCAGTATATGCTGCAGATATGTGGTTCTGAAGTTGCACATAAATATTGCGCTGGTAAATATATGCAGGGAACAATTCTGTTCACAACCGACCCAAATCTATTTCTAGATAGTCTCTTCGAATTCTCTTTCTTTCTCCCTGCTGTGTTTTGTTTCTCGGACTTTCCATTGTAGTTTATTGTTACTTCGATGAGATACCGAGACCATTTATTCCTAGATTGTGACATTTATGTTGGTTAGATAAGTAATCTCCTTTCCGTTGTATAGTTCGTTGAAGAAAAGTTTGGTCGAAACATTCGCTTTATCTGTACGCGTCTTTCTTTTGTTGTCGGGTAGACTATAAATATTATTCGTTTATTTGTTTTCTGTATTAGTGATGGAAAACAGCCACACGTAATTTCTATACTTTCAAGTCAGAGGCGTCACCAGGGTGTATTACTTGTAAAAAAAAAGGGGGGGGGGGCAGGGTGTCCGCATCGGTAACAGCGAAATGACTGTTCATAAAGCACATATGCTGTATTTCTGCAGGAACTAATAATATCGTACAAACCTTATCCGTGTAGTTAGTTATAATAGGAAAAACATACAGTGTAAACTCAAATTAGTGTATCAATTTATATATATATATATATATATATATATATATATATATATATATATATATATATATATATATATATATACTAGGGCACAGGGAAAACATATTATGTGAACTCCCATTACTTGTATCACTTTGCAAATACCAGGGCGGCCATTGTCCACCTTATTAGACATCCCATTCACGTTTGGTACCTGATAACTAATATTCAGACTCAATTCATTGACACGTCAAGCGACCTAACGACCTACCCACCTATCTTCTCGTTTATCTACCCACCCAGACAATGACCAACAGACATACCTAACTGCCTATCTATTTTCATGCCTGCCTGTCTGACTGCCCGCCTTCGTACAATTAAGATACATCAGTACACCTTTCCTGCCGATATTTGGACATTGAACAAGCAACTAGAAAGTCAAATAGAGACCCTGGAGATGTTGATATACATACGAATATGTTGTATTTCATGGAAACAAAAACAATCAAATACAGAGTTGCTAGAATAACTGGGAATGAAAAGAGAGTTGATGAAAGAAATAAAAAAGAGGCAAGTGAAATATTTCGCCCTCGTTAAAAGACATAATACTCTTATGAAAACCATACTGGAGGACAAGGTTGAGGGCAAGCGAGCAAGAGTTAGACAACGAAATAAATGGAAAGATAACATCAAGCGACGGACGAATATCAATCTGACAGAATGTACAGTCAGGGCGAGAGACAGACAGTGTTGGAGATCCATAGCCAACCTTCATTATGGAGACGGCACCTGATTGATTGATTAAAGTTTAAACGTGTATTTAATATACTCATAGAGTGTTAAAATGTCTCCATAATATGTAGTAAGTTAAACTGATTCTCTGCCGTGTGCCACTGTACTGTCACCGTAGACTGATTTTGATACCCATGTACCACTGTACTGTCACAGTATAAACATTGCTTTATTTGTCCCATTTCTTATGTTTCCGCAATTTCTAGTTAACTTCTGTAACTTAAAATTAAGACAAAAATATTTCGCAGTTTGGAACAGGCCGCTGGCAACCATATTTGTTCTTAGAAAGCATCTGATTCTTGATTCGAAATGATTGTTTTGATTTGAACTTCGAAATGACATCACCTTCTGGTTTTGGACCTCATATATTTTAATAAAATTATTGTTTTAAACAATTTTATATTATAATTATAGTGAGTTCAAGGACTTTGTGAAAGATTCTAAAACTGAAACCACGTGCAGTATTAAGTTAGTCAGTTAGATTATTTCGTAGTAATGGAAAACAACACTGAAAGCGAAAGTTTGTCATAATATGTCATAATATGATGGCACATATCGAATTATGAATGCGCTAATGGGCCACATTTATGCCCCTAAATTTGTTTTGCCTATCACAAAGTTTAAGGAGTAATTAAATTTAAAAGAATAATAATTATAACTAAATAGAAAATAGTGTTTATATTCTTCTTCTCAGTACAATCTGAGTTGTGTTACTGACATTTTCCATTTAGTGTGAAAATTATGTGCTTCAAAATATTATGTTTCAATTATGTTTCATTGGTGTTGTGGTGCAGGTCTTATGATATTATTGAACAAAAGTGGTGTGTATAACAGTATTCAGCAAATTTAACTGGATTAGCTGCAGTGGATTATAAATAACGCCTTGGTAAGTGAAATTTTAAAATAATTTTTACCTTTTTAATTTCAACTGTTATTACTAAACCTTTCATTATTGTCATCATATTTCTAACCTATCAATTAATTATTAACACAATGCAATCCCCTTTAATTTGATATATAATACAATATATCTGCTACCATTTTATTAATTTTAAAAGCATTATTGTGACACACCCCTACTTCCCATTTTCTGCCATGAATTTCTGTTTGGTCAGGATCACTTTTTTGTTTGCCAGGCAATCAGTTAAAAACTGTCTCTATTATATTCATTAAGTTAAAAATGCTCTCCGTAATATATATTAAGTTAAAAATTATCGCTATAAAATTCATTAAGTCTTACACTGTATTTATCAGTAAAGTAAGTACATGACCCTTTTATAGGCCTTAAATGATTAAGTGCCATGGGATGATAAATCACCCTATTAGAACTTCCCGTAACTGCGATGTGCTTATAAATCAAACTATTGTTAAAATATTAATGCATTAATTTTTTCTCTCAACCCCGTTTTGTTTGATCTATAATACATGTCTGCTTAAGTGGTAACTGTGACACACCCCTAATTCCCTCTTCCCGCTATCCAATTTTGTTTGGTCCAGACTTACATTCTGTATGAAAGTGAATCTGTTAAAGCGCGTTGCGAAGAGATATATCTCTGCATGTATTACATCGTTTGTGCTCCCCTTGATCTTCCTCCATAAAAGCACAATCACAGCCCTTTTTCAGTCTTGTGGTACTCTCCTCTCTTGCCGTGACTGGTTGAATATGTTTGTTAATATTTTTGTTTGAAGCACTGAATGTTGGGCGAAGCTCACCACATTGTGCCAACTGCTTCAGACGAAGGAGCGCAATTATTTGGGTATAAGCCCTGTCCTAGTGCGAGGTATTGCAATTTCGAGAACAAATGTCATGTCAGGGCAGACCAGGCCCTACACCTTGGTCGGCATCTTATCTAGGATCGGACATTTGAGGCATTGTTTTGCTGGTCCGTCAGCTTCTGCAGCTTGTCTTGTTCCAGATGTATTGGTGTTACCTTTCCTCTGGAGTAAACTAGGCAGGCATAGAGAGGGATCATGCTGCATGGGCAACACATGGTCTCTACAATTCAGCCCAGACTTTGCGCTATAAAAAGGTGTGACATGCACTAACGCCATGGATTATTGTTGTTTTGCCTTGTTAGAAGCACAATATAACAAACTATATTCCGTCCTATTGTAATCATTTTATCCCCCTATCCTGGCATGCTTTGATGGCTTCAACGGGACTATTATCAATGCATGTAGCTTTGTTGTTGGGACTTTCAAATTTGCTACTTTAACTTTCTGTTCGGAAATACTTGGTTCATTATATTTCACATCGGATTAGAAACTATGACCATCGAGCCGACAGACAAGCGTCTAAACACTACATGGTTTCCTAAATGCGCCTATAATATTAATTAAGTTTAAAAACGTAGCAATGATACTCTTTAAGTTTAAAACTGTAACTATAATATTCATTAAGTTTAGAATTGTAGTTATAAAATCTTTAAGTTTAAACATGTAATTATGTTACCCTTTAAGTTCAAAACTGTAGCTATGATACTCATCAAGTTTAAAACTAACTATGATACGCATTAAGTTTAAAACTTTAACAATGATACTCATTAAGTTTAAAACTGTAACTACGAGATGCTATTTATTAATTTTGAAACTGTAATAATGATTCTATTTAATGATACTCTTTAAGTTTCAAACAGTAAACATGATATTCATTAAGGTTAAAACTGTAGCTATTATATCTTTAAGTTTAAAACTGTAAATATGATACCCATTTAATTTAAAACTGTAACAATGATATTCATACAAGAAACGAGATTTGCCGAACATTTAACTTTCTCGCTGGTAATTCACGTTCTTTCATCTCGTTTTGGCGAATAAATTACACGCACGATCAACACCCGGTCATTATACAACAAAGCAAAATCAGCAAACACAAACTCATCATCATTATCACGTGCCTTGCAAAGCGGCGGAAGCGTTCATGTATCTCCACATATCTCAGACCTTGGTGTACTGGATCAAACCTGTTGATGACATTTGTCCATGTCATCGTCCTTGACTTTTTTGTTTGTTTTGCATATCCTTTACAGGACATCGCTGTCAACACCAGCAGCTTGCAGCTGTATGTTGATTTCTTGGCAAGATTACGCTCAGTAGTTTGCCATTGCTTTCTGAGCGGCCGGTTCACATACCCCGTAAGTTACCGATGCGATTCGAACCACTGCTGATTCTCACCGTCATCACGTTACCTTACGAGAGTATACGAGATTACGGAGAAAAGTCATAACCTCTAAGCCACGAAGCCGGCCGTCCTTGACTATCCAGCATAATTTCTCTAGGTCTGCTTCTGAAGCTTCAACCACATAAGCAGGCGAGATCTGGATTCTGAGACAAATGTTGCAAATACCTTGGATGGCCAGAGTAACCAACAACAATTTCCCGAGAGAAGCTAACAACAAGCGTACATGATACACAACTACAAGAAAGGCGTAAAACAATGTTCTTTGGTTATATTATGAGAGGAGTCACTCTTTGGTTATATTTATGAGAGGAGTCACTCTTTGGTTATATTTATGAGAGGAGTCATTGGGAAACATCAAGGAGACTGGACATATCCCTGGACGTGATCGTTTGTCCATTCTGCCAGATAGGCATGTTCACAATGGTGGTGTGGCTAATGTCAGGTTGTGTGACTTTTTGTGCCAGGGCACGCGGGTGTAAGAAGCCAATTAGCAGATAGGCTTACGGGCATTACTGCTGTGGAGAGTGGTCGAGTAATGAACCAAGCTGGTAGCATGTACGTCCTCCGGGCAGGCAGAGCGTGTAAATGACTCAATGGATGGATGTGGTTCTGCAGCAATGACCAGACTGCCAATGACAATAAGTCAAACGGGGTCAAGCTAGACTAAAACAGGGCAACAACAGTAAGAGAACTGAGAGCAAGTGTAAGTCCCGTGGCAACAAAAGGGCGGGAGACTTGGGCATTTAACAAAATTTTCCGAAAAACACACACACTCGCCTTTGCATACACATGTTTGAGAAGAGTGTTAACTGATTAAATGCCATGGGGTGATTACTCGTGTTAAGCAAATTCCCGTATCTGCCATGGGCTTATTTTTCGCCGAAATGTTATCATTGTGTTATAACACAACATGTCTGCTACCATAGTAACACATATCTAGTCATAGCTGTGACACACCCCTACTTCCCATTTGTAAGCCACCCAATTCTGTTTCGACCAATCCTAGTTGTTGTTTGACATGAATCTGTTAACCATTCATTGGACGGAAAGGAGAACAAACAGATCTGAAGAAACTGAAGAAGACTAACTGGTATTTAAACAAAAACATGGGAAATGAAATATTTTGGATGTGTTAAAAAAAAAAAAAAAAGACATAAAAATCAGGAAAAGATAGTTATGGTGTACTGGGAAGGCAGAGAAGAGGAAGATAACAAAGTAGGTTTTTTTTTTTTTGGAGGTGGGGGGGGGGGGGGGAGGGGGGGGGGGGAGTTCGCTCGCTTTGAACTCAAGCGTGGTCCATACACAGGCAACTACTTCTAGTGCATTGAACTATAGGGTGTATTTTTAATAACTGTGGGGTTTTTGAAAATATTGCTGTTCCAAGTTTTGTATTCACCCTCTGCGGCGTTCATGCGACATAAAAGGTAAATACAAAACTTGGAAAGGCAATATTTTCAAAAACCCCACAGTCATTAAAAATACATTATGTAGATTTTAGTGTTGGGGCGTGTGGATTAGCTTTCTCTATTACCAGTGCCCCTCGCCATGAGGCGAATTAACTCCGACTTCTGAGGTACTTGTCAATGATGTCAACAAGTTTAGTCCAACCTTGGCATCAACACACCGGAAGTTTAACAGCGAGTGCTCTTATCCATTCGGCCAATCTGACCTCCACCACAACGTAGATGAATGGAGATATTTGTAAATAATCTGTACATGACGGCGACAGAGGCAGGTCATCTGATTTATGACAGACAGACATTTCGGAGGCAACTTTCTGGACCGGACACACAGCTAGATGGTGACACAGGGGTGATGAGAAAAGCGGAGTCATTTGTGATTTCTTGGCAAGTTTAAGTTCAGTAGTTTGCCATTGCTTTCTGAACGATTGGTACTCATACCATTGTATGAAAACCAGCGGAAGGCGTTGTGCTTCTAAATCGCCCGCAGCTGTGTTTCGAGTGAGGTATGAAGTATTGCGAATTGCGTCTTAAACCCCTTCACCACAGCGCTGGCTAAGCGGAGTGGATGAAAGTAATCTTCTTCCTCTTCTCGCTTTCGTTTTTCCACGTTTACGACGACAGACGAGTTTTACAAATGCAGTCAATACATTATTTTGGGGAGCTCTTCTTTTGTTCATAAAGTTTTGAATGCAGTGCCATCTCACTTGGCCAGTATTCCCTTGTTAGTTAACTGTACTGGGAGAAATCTCGGAGAACATGCTGTAAAGTTTGATCACATTGCGCATACGAGCTTAACGAGAGAAAGAAATGAACACGTGATAGTTCACAGGCGTTGGCCACATGAAAACCATGGATCCTCATATAAAAATCATACTGGTTAGGAAGAGTCGAAGGCAGGCAGGGATTCGCTAACTGATGGCTGTACAAAACAGTGGGATTAAAATGGTATTTGAGAATGACCAATGTAGAGCTCATAGAGAGAACTAAACAGATTGCACTGAACCAAGAGGTGGGGAAAAGACGCGGGCGCTGGTTAAAACATACACTGAGAAAACCTGGGGACAATATAGCTATACACTCTCTTGTCTGAAATCAGCAGGGGAAACGAAAGATCTAAAACACACGGGAATGGAATTATAGACAGATATGAATAATATTGGGAGGGCATGGAGGGAGCTGCAGGAGACAGGACTGCTTGGCGTTATCTGGTTGAGGGCATATGTCCCAGTTGGGGATAAAGGGTTGAAGAAGAGAAGGAAGAAGCAAGAAATAGACAACTATACAAGTGGAAAAATAACAATCAATAGGTGAACAAATAACAGTTTGTCCCAGTGCACATCCAGAGCGTGGGAAGGAAAATATTGAGAATCCAATTATGCCAACCCTTCATTGTGGAGACGGTACGTGATTGACTGGCTCTTCAGAACAACGGCTTACCATTAAAAGCCACCTGAAGTGTCATTTCTATATATTAACCATATTAACGATTCATTGCGAGGTTATAACCAGCATTTTCACTGGCTGTACAACATCACATGAACGTTACTCGTTTTGCTTGCGCCTCAGTCAAGAAAGCCAAAGGGTCTATGCCATTACTGTCATTATCATTCTCGTCAGGCACCGACGAGGCTGTAAAACTCAGACCATCGAATTCGTCATCTTCTGAATCTCTAACGCCTTTAACCTTATTGTTTGATGACGATAGAAAATTCATCCCTGATATAGGATCGTTCATCGGAAGACTTTGATCCATTGTCTGTGGCGTATGCAGTTCCATGGGTCTAACCGCATCACCAGTTCTTGAATTGGAGTTACCGACTTCAGACTTCCTGCCAAATAACTCATCAAAATCCCTATCGTTGTCATCAGGGGTATTCTGCCTCTGAGGGCGCGATGCGATCTTTGAGCCTTTCCTGGCGGGCCTGGAAGATGGCGAGATCGATGAGGTCATAGTGGATTGCGAAGATGCGTCAGTAGAAGCTTCTGAGCCATTTGCAGGATTAGTTACTACAGACGTAGATGAATTTATAGCGCTGGAAACAGAATCCACGACAACAGAAAACTTCCTGCGTCCGGAGTTGCCGACCAAGCTGACTCTTGGGATCAGCGACTCGCGCCTGATTCTCTCAATCTCTTCTTCGGGAATAGTCTCTGGAGTGTTAATCCTACACTTCAGGCTGTTGGTTTGACGGTCTGTCAGAGCATCCGACTGGTTGTTGACCGGGCTGTCCGCTCTGCATGTTTCCAGGGACATTGAGCGACGCAGCCGGTCTATGGACACATGGCTACGTTTGCGAGACAAACGCCGATCTGAGGAGACAAAAGATGTGATGATTATTTCATCAGATATCACCAGACATATAAAGCGTTTAACTAGCATAATTTCTGATGGGGTGGTGAGACGCACAGTCTCATAAATCTCAGTCATACCGAGTCGAGAGTTCGAAATCTTGATTTGGAAGCAAACCGCCTTGCGTTGAGTTCAATGTTATGAGGCATCGGCCGTTCAGAAATCAATGGCAAACTACTGAACTTATTTTGCCTAGTAAACCACAAGCAGTCATTACATACTGGGGTTGATTACAACGTCCTGTAAAAGACATGCAACTATCTTACTATAAAATATAGTTGTCAATCAATCATACGCTCACGTTCCTAGCAGAGCAAGCAGTAGCAATAGTTGCTCTCTATGAATTTCTACGTTTGGGTGCATTTTTCACAAGGTGCCATAAAGGAAGTGTGGGTGCCGTGGTAATGGAGTGGTTAGTAGGCTTGCCTGCTGCACTGATGGTCAGGTGTTCGAATCCCCATCGAATGGGGCTATTTTAACTGACCTGGGCTCCCAGGCCAAAAAAAAAAATAAAAAAATAAATGAAATGGTAAAAAAAAAGGCCGAGGACTCTTTTACACGAATAAGGACTCTTTTACACGAATTAGGACTTCTTTACACGAATAAGAACTCTTTTATACAAATAAGGACTCTTTTACACGATTAAAGACGCTTACATGATTAAGGACTCTTTTACGTGAATAAGGACTCTTTTACACGAATAAAGACTCTTTTATACGAATAACGACTCTTTTACACGATTAAGGACTATTTAACGCGAATAAGGACTCTTTTACACGAATAAGAACTCTTTTACACTAATAAGGAATATTTTACGCGAATAAGGACTCTTTTACACGAATAAGAACTATTTTACATAAATAAGGACTCTTTTTACACGAATAAGGACTCTTAAACGAATAAGGACTCTTTTACACGAATAAGGACTCTTTTACACGAATAAGAACTCGTTTAGACGAATAAGGCACGATGGGCATATGGTGCCGGGCCTACAGCTGTACGGACCAATCGGCACGCGGTGGATGGATTTTATTGTTGGTTTTCTTTTCAATACTGTCGTTGGTGGTATTTTGGTTGCTGGTGTTTTGTTGCTGTTGTTGTTGTTGTTACGTCGAAGTTATTTCTGTTCTTGGTGTGTTGTTGTTGTTGTTGCTGTTGTTGTTACGTCGATGTTATTTCTGTTCTTGGTGCCTTGCTGTTGTGATATTGTTGTTTATGCTGCTGCTGCTTTTATTGTCATTCCTGACGGTGGTATTACTGTTGAAATGTTTGGTGATGATGTTGTTGGTGTTACTATCTAGGTTGGTATTGTTGTTGTTATCTGCGCTATTGTTGCTGTTGATATTTGACTTGTTATATTTGTTGTTGCTAAGTAAGTTGGGGCTAGAGTATCTACACTGCTTTTGTTGTTATTGATGTTACTGTTACAGGCGGCCTTTATTCCTCAGGCTCAAAGACCCTTCTGCCATACACCGCAAGGTACTATATTGGCAGTAAATGACAGTTTTTTTTTGATGTTACTGTTGTTATTTTTGGTGATGTTTTTGTTGGTGATGTACTAAGAAGGCTGCTATTGATGTGCCTACCTATGTTATTGATGTTGTTATTGTTGACGTTAATGTTATCGTTGTTGGTCTTATTGTTGTTGATTTTATCGCTGTTATTGTTGTTGGCGTTATTGTTGATATTGTTGTTGTTGGCGTTGTTGTTGGTGTTATTGTTATTGATGTTATTGTTGTTGGTGTTATTGTTGATGTTATTGTTGTTGGTGTTATTGTTGATGGTATTATTGTTGTTGGTATTATTGTTGTTGGTGTTATTGTTGTTGGTGTTATTGTTGTTGGTGTTATTGTTGTTGATGTTATTGTTATTGATGTTATTGTTGTTGATGTTATTATTGATGTTTTTGTTGATGTTATTGTTGTTTGTGTTATTGCTGTTGATGTTATTGTTGTTGGTGTTATTATTGATGTTATTATTGTTATTATTGATGTTATTGTTGTTGGTGTTATTGTTTTTGGTGGTATTGTTGATGTTATTGTTGATGGTGTTATTGTTGTTGATGTCATTGTTGTTGGTGTTATTATTGATGTCATTGTTGTTATTGTTGATGATATTGTTTTTGGTGTTATTGTTGTTGGTGGGATTGTTGATGTTATTGTTGTTGGTGTTATTATTGATGTTATTGTCGCTGGCTTTGCTGTTGGTAATATTGATGTTGGTGTTACTGTTGATAGTGTTATTGTTGACGTTGTTATTGTTGATGTTTTTGGTCTTGATGTTATTGGTGTTGCTGTTATTGCTGTTGATGTTGGTGTTATTGTTGTTTGTGTTATTGTTGTTGATGTTATTGTTGTTGGCGTTATTGTTGATATTGTTGTTGTTGGCGTTGTTGTTGGTGTTATTGTTATTGATGTTATTGTTGTTGGTGTTATTGTTGATGTTATTGTTGTTGGTGTTATTGTTGATGGTATTATTGTTGTTGGTATTATTGTTGTTGGTGTTATTGTTGTTGGTGTTATTGTTGTTGATGTTATTGTTATTGATGTTATTGTTGTTGATGTTATTATTGATGTTTTTGTTGATGTTATTGTTGTTTGTGTTATTGCTGTTGATGTTATTGTTGTTGGTGTTATTATTGATGTTATTATTGTTATTATTGATGTTATTGTTGTTGGTGTTATTGTTTTTGGTGGTATTGTTGATGTTATTGTTGATGGTGTTATTGTTGTTGATGTTATTGTTGTTGGTGTTATTATTGATGTCATTGTTGTTATTGTTGATGTTATTGTTTTTGGTGTTATTGTTGTTGGTGGGATTGTTGATGTTATTGTTGTTGGTGTTATTATTGATGTTATTGTCGCTGGCTTTGCTGTTGGTAATATTGATGTTGGTGTTACTGTTGATAGTGTTATTGTTGACGTTGTTATTGTTGATGTTTTTGGTCTTGATGTTATTGGTGTTGCTGTTATTGCTGTTGATGTTGGTGTTATTGTTGTTTGTGTTATTGTTGTTGATGTTATTGTTGTTGGTGTTATTATTGATGTTATTATTGTTATTGGTGATGTTATTGTTGTTGGTGTTATTGTTGTTGGTGGTATTGTTGTTGTTGGTATTGTTGATGTTATTGTTTTTGGTGGTATTGTTGATGTTATTGTTGATGGTGTTATTGTTGTTGATGTTATTGTTGTTGGTGTTATTATTGATGTTATTATTGTTATTGGTGATGTTATTGTTGTTGGTGTTATTGTTGTTGGTGGTATTGTTGTTGTTGGTATTGTTGATGTTATTGTTGATGGTGTTATTGTTGTTGATGTTATTGTTGTTGGTGTTATTATTGATGTTATTATTGTTATTGGTGATGTTATTGTTGTTGGTGTTATTGTTGTTGGTGGTATTGTTGTTGTTGGTATTGTTGATGTTATTGTTTTTGGTGGTATTGTTGATGTTATTGTTGATGGTGTTATTGTTGTTGATGTTATTGTTGTTGGTGTTATTATTGATGTTATTATTGTTATTGGTGATGTTATTGTTGTTGGTGTTATTGTTGTTGGTGGTATTGTTGTTGTTGGTATTGTTGATGTTATTGTTGATGGTGTTATTGTTGTTGATGTTATTGTTGTTGGTGTTATTATTGATGTTATTGTTGGTATTGTTGATGTTATTGTTGTTGGTGTTATTGTTGATGTTATTGTTGTTGGTGTTATTATTGATGTTATTGTTGCTGGCTTTGCTGTTGGTAATATTGATGTTGGTGTTACTGTTGATAGTGTTATTGTTGACGTTGTTATTGTTGATGTTTTTGGTCTTGATGTTATTGGTGTAGCTGTTATTGCTGTTGATGTTGGTGCTGATGTTATTGTTAATGCTACTGTTGTTTGTGTTTATGAAAAAGCACACCTATTCCAAGCACACAGGTGAGCTCTTGAAGCGGTGAATGCAAGACGTGGGTGTTTACAATCATCGCGGGAAGTTGCTGTGACACTCTTGCACAATTTGAATCCTCGCAGGCTTAATCTCAGCGGAGACCAAGGTCGATCTTCCCTTGGTTAACCAGTTTACCCAGAATGCCCCACGTGGATGTGAAGAGAAGACTTAGTCCGTATGGAGCCGCGACCCTGGCACACCCGCCCCTCTACATTCTACTGTGTTAGTAAGGAGATGTACTAGACCTGGGACTACCATGCGCTCACTATCTGGGTTTCTATGGGCAAAGGGTTACTTGTAATTTGATTCTGATGCTGCTGTTTTTGTTGTCCCATGTTGGGGCTTTTGTCAGTGAGTTGTATTTGCTGACGATGCTGGTGCTTTCTTAGTGAGTTGTTGTCATTTTTGTGAATGTTTTTTTTATGTGTGTGGAGGGATTTGTTATATGTCGTTTTTATATCGTATGTTGATGTTTTTATTGACAATAGTCTTGTGTTTGTTTTGGATGTAGTTGTCGATGATGTCGTTGATATTGTTGTTGTTATCGATATTGTTTGTGTTGTTGTTGATAATGTTATTGTTTCTGTTTATATTGTTGTTGCTGCCGTTAATGTTACTGTTGATGTATTTAGTGCACATGTTGTTGTTGTTAATGATGATGATGTTGATATTGTAGAACCATTCCCAGTAATTCACTAATATAGAACTTGAAAAACTGAGAACTAGTGATGGCACAGACCCAACCATAGCAGCTAAAAAAGCACCCTTTTCTAAGTATGCTACAAACAATAAGTGCAAAATGTGGGTGCTGATGATCTACCGTCATTGTGAGGAAACCTTTCTGACTTTCTTGTAGTCTTGCCAAGTGCACAGTTTGAGTACTCTGTAGGCTACGATCGATCATCCCTTGTTTAGCCAGACCAAGGTTAACCAGGTTGGTCTGTTCAGGATACCCCCTTGGAGGTGAAGAATGGGTAGCGAAAATAAGGGTTTGCTGCTGCTGAGCTTATACACGAGCATAAAATATGGTTAATGAGCTGTTCCGTTGATGAAAAATCCGGTTGAAATGGTCGCTGATATCCATGTGTTGCTTTTGTCAATCGAGCTGCTTAGTCATACTTTGTGTGCTTTCTCGTACTAAGTGAAGAGATGACTTGGTCCCTTTGAAGCCGCGACCATGGAACACCAGCCCCATTACATTCTACTGTGTTAGTAAACAAATGAACTAGACCCTACGCTATCATGCATACCCGATTTAGGTTTCTACGCATACATTAGTTACTTGTTGGGTCTTCCATCTTGTTATGCTTCATAATAACTAAAACCTAGACTGATACAACCGCAGGTATTGATTAACACTAATAGAATACAGTTAGCTGATTGTATGTCAATATATACTAGTTCCTTTATGGATGTGCTGCCATTATTTGGATATGAGATGTGTGAATCCTTGCGTGCCAGTAGTTGAGAATTTTTCTGTTATCATATGTATCTTATGATATATACTTACTTTTAAAAATAAAGTCGACTCGGATAAGGATTAAAAACAGCTCCACGTTTACCTGTTAAAACCCTTAAAGTAGTTGAGTATCACAAAGGGTAGGCTGTAAGGCCATGGTCGTGGCAAAATTATTAGGAAGAGAAAACCTATCCGCCAGCATTCGGAGTTTGTTACCCTTGGATGGGATCTGACAACAGGAAGTAAACCTGGCACACAAGCATTCCGAAATCGAACATACCGACCGATTAGTTCCAGGGGTGCACATCTAGATACAACGCAATTCGCTTGAAAGATAAACAAAGAAGAAAGAGAAGAAGCAGCAGCAGTGGTAAAAGGAAAGGCCATTTTACAACTTTTGAGGCGTGTTGGGTATACGATTAAATTAGTTGGCATATCCTTTACAGGACGTTGCAGTAACTCCAGCCATATTTGTCTGTTTGTGATCTCTAGGCAAGTTTACGTTCAGTAGTTTGCCATTGCTTTCTGAACGATCGGCACATATACCATGTTATAAAAAACCCAACGCAAGGCAGTCTGCTACCAAATCACCCTGCTACCAAATCACCCCCGCTGTGTTACGAACGCTGTATACGGGATTACAGGTTGAATTCGTAAAACCTCGCCACGGAGCCGACGGGTATATGGTGCTAGCCACCATATTTGTATAGACGAATGTGCACTCGGTGGGTGACATGGTCACTACCACAACGGCGCCTTGACTTCTACAGGTATTTCCTGGTACTCGTTGGCTGGGTCGACACAGTAACCCAGGTTAATAAAAACACGTCTCGATGGGGATCCACACACAAGGTCGCTGGGTCGGCAGGCCAGTGTGCTAGCCACTGCACCGCCACCGTTCCAACAGCAACTGCAGTAGTAGGAATAGTGGCTAGTTAGTTGTATATCCCTTACAAAACGTCGCAGTCAATCCCATCATTTTTTGCTGATTGTGATCTCTTGGCAAGTTTAGGTTCAGTAGTTTGCCATTGCTTTCTAAACGACTGACACCTATACCATTTCGTTAAAAACCAATGCCAAATGCCAAATCGCCCGCAGCAGTGTTTTGAAAGCGGTGTACGGGATTACGAACTACGTCCGTAACCCCTTCGTTACGGAGCCGGCAGGAATAGTGGCAGTTGCATATTTTGTTTCTGGAAGAATGAATAAATAGCCAGGGAAGCTTGATAAGGCAGTCTAGAAGAATGTTTGTAAAGTTACTAAGAAAAAGAATGTAGCTAAAGTAATATAATATCAACTCCAAATAGTAGGAAAATTAAGCAAAATGTAGCCAACGAATTGAAAAGATAAAACACAAATATCAGTAAAATAAAGTAAAGTGAAATAGACTAAAATCAGAAAAACATAATGAAACCATACAATTGCAAAGTGCTGCAAAATGCACACAAAGTAAACTGAAGTAGAATACACAACTGTAAAAGTGAACTAAAAGTAAGATAACAGAACTGTAAAAGTGAACTAAAAGTAAGATATCCAACTATAAAAGTGAAATAAAGTAAGATACACAACTATAAAAGTGAAATAAAGTAAGATATACAACTGTAAAAGTGAACTAAAGCAAGATACACAACCGTAAAAGTGAACTAAAGTAAGATCCACAACTGTAAAAGTCAACTAAAGTAAGAGTAGGTCCACATGGCCGAATGGATAAGAACGCGTGTTCTTAAACATCCGGTGTGCTGATGCCGAGGTTAGCGGTTCAACGCCTCGGTTCAACGCCTACACCGGACAGCTGAACTAAAATGTTGACCTGTCGTCCTTGACTTGGGGACGTTAATTACAAGTACCTCTGAAATCGGAGTGGGTTCGCCTGATGGTGAGGGGCACTTAATATGTAAAAGCTAATCCACACGCAAAATTCAGTCCATCACTACTATAAACAGTGTGTATGGACTGCGCTTGAGTTCAAAGCGAGCGAGCGCCAAAAAAAAAAAAAAATAATAAAAAAGTAAGATACACATCTATAACAGTAAACTAAAGTAAGATATACAGCTGTAAAAGCGAACTAAAGTAAGATACACAACTGTAAAAGTCAACCAAAGAAAGATACACAGCTGTACAAATCAACTAAAGTAAGATGCTCAACTGTAAAAGTAAACTAAAGTCAGATGCACACCTATAAAAGTAACCTAAAGTAATATGAATGCAAATAGAAAACAAAATAATGCACTTAAACTCGGGAAAATACTAAATGGCGCAGTGGATAGCAAGTTGGCCGCCGGCCCGATGGTATGTGTTGTAATCCCCACCGAGGCAGATTTTTAAAACTGATTTGATCTGGACTGCCAGGGGCTAACTAATCTTAATGTATACCAGGAAATGTCATGGTAACACAGAGAAGTAAAAACAGTACCAAGTAATACAGAGAAGTAATAACGGTACCAAGTTAGTTAGTTAGTTAGTCGCGGTTCCAACTTCATGGCAACGGGTCGTCCCCATTATGCTCCTTTCCTGTGCCAGTGAAAATATCACACAAAATTGCTTCACACAATTCCCGACCACATACGGCTCGATTAACTCAAGAAAAAAGTAACCAACTAAGGTGGGAAGTTCTGGAGCATCCACCTTACAGCCCCGACTTAACCCCTAGCGATTTCCACCTTTTTAGTCCACTGAAAACCAACCTTGGCGGGAGATATTTCGCAAATGACGCCGAAGATGAATGTGAAGTGAAAACGTGATTTAGAAAACAGAACACGCAATTTTATGCAGCCGGTTTACGAGGACTGATAAAACGATGGGATAAGTGCATCAATGTTGGTGGAAATTATGTTGAGAAATAAAGGGACAATGTATTTATAAAAATAAACTGGTTTTCAAATTGTTATCATATTTAGTGCTTGTTCTACAACCTACAGTGACCTACTTATTGACTTCCCCTCGTAATACAGAAATAAAATAACGGTACCAAGTAATACGGCGAAGAAATAACAGTACCAAGTAATGCAGACAATAAACAATAATAAACTGTCACATAAAATCGTATTTTTCGAAATGAAACAAAACTAACAGTAAGATATAAATTAATGTTTAGTTTCTGTATTCAAAACAGTTATTTCCCTTGGTGAATTTAAACTCTGAAGCCGTAAACAAAATACCGCACGATTCTTTGCCTGGCATATTTCGCTGCATCTCGTCAGGCACATACTGCAGGGCTAAAGGCTTGCGAACGCGGTTCATGAGCCGGGTACCTGCGCGTTCGAAGCTCAGCTGCGACCGATTTGTGCAACAGACCGTGTCGCGTTGTGTTATAACGTGCTGGTATGGGAGCCGATCGTTCAGAAAGCAATGGCAAACTACTGAACGTAACACTTGCCTAGCACATCAACAGCAGCCGTAAATGATACGCAAAATTTTTTTTAAAAATAAAGGTGAATACAAGATTAATGCTTTGATTGAAATACTAAATACATAATCACTTAAATTGTTCTAATGGGGAGTATGTTATCCCCACGGTAGTTTTTGAATACCTCCACGTTATTTCTGTTTTACACGTTTTTATTGTGGGAGCCACTTTTGTGAAACTGTTGTAGCAGCACCTCGGCAGTTCTGCACCATACGATCCATGGAAAAAGGACAGTAGGGAGTCCTAATAGCGCAGTGGCTAGCACGCTTGCTTAAAGGCCGGGTGATCATGGGTTCGAATTCGCATTGAGGGGGATTTTAAAACTTGACCCAGCCTAAAGCAGGTACCAGGAAATATCTTGCGAAGTTAAGACGGCCGGCGAGATCCTGCCGACAGGACCCCTCGAGAGCTGACTGATCTATAAAAATATTGCACCAGCACTATATGCCGGTTACGTGTGTACAAAAGGGTCCCGCAGGTTTTAACAAAAAGAATAAAAAAAAAAAAAAAAACTGGCAATGGAGAATTATTGTGGAGTTCACTTTCAATTGATGCTTTAAGTACGTGATGATTTTAAGTCAACTGATGGGCACTTTTACATGCGTTAAGGCGCACGGGCCTACGGTGTTGGACACATAATAGGTACTCGGTGGGAAATGTTCTCAGTATCACGCCAGCGTCTTGACTTCCCAAGACATATTTTGGTACTCTATTTAGGCTGTGTGGACCCAGGAACCGAGATCAATTACAAAAAATACAAAAAAAAAAAAAATTGGAATCTGTCCCGATACGCATCGAACAATGACCACCGGGCTGGCAGGCGAGTGTCCATCCACTACGCTATCGAGGCTCTCTGTACTGATTTTGCTTGATGGTAACCCAGCCCCGAGGTACAGGAATTCTGATTGTTTCCGAAGTGCACTGATTATGACTACAGCTATGCTGTCCCCCGCTTTAGTTCACATCTTTTCTTTCGCTGTGCTTCTCTGTTTAATGTCCATTCGGTTGTCAGATGTCTGTATGATCTGCGCCGAAGATACCCATAAAGCAGTGGTTCTCAACCTTTTTTGGTCCGTTCCCCCCTTCACCATATATTTAGGACGTCATTCCCCCCCTCACCATATTTTTAGGACATCATTCCCCCCCCCCCCTCCATATTTTTAGAACGAAATTCCCCCCCCCCCCCCCCTTCTTTTGTATTTCCTCCCTACAAATTTCCCCCTGCCCCTACACAGTATACGTAATAATTGAAGCTAAATTTAATAGCACATACTAAAACAAGTCTAGACATGTACATAAAATGTGATTTGCGGATTTACTTACGTTATAAAATGAATTTCAGAAGGATGATGCGTACAGAAGCGTAAAGTATGAAAGGAAAAACAAGATCAAGTAATCGGTTCTTGTATTAACGCGATCTTGAAATAATCTTCATTGCCCCCCTGGAAACCCCAAAATTCCCCCCCTGGGGGGGAATTCCCCACCGGTTGAGAACCACTGCCATAAGGCATTGAAGACATAATATATCTGTATAACCTACTCATTCTTAAATCAGATTGCTACAGATATTCACAGATGAATGTATTAAAATATATGTATGTAAGGCTGCATTCACATAACAAAATAAACACATGTTGGTCAATTATTCACGATGCACAAATATATATATATATATATATATATATAGCATGCAACTATACATAGTATAGCATGATGAAAAAAAAAAGATACGGCAACAAATTCGGAATGACAAATGTTTGAGATACATGATGACTTTGATAAAACGAATAACTAAAGTGAAACGAATATATATATTATATACAGTATATGGATTTCTTATAAATATGCAGATGATTACACAATGCAAATAGTGGGCTTCATGCTATCATGCAAAATGCGTGGCAATGAACATGCAGCTATACAAAAGCACAAAAGCAAACTGCATCCAGCAATCAAAAGCCTTGAAACACTCAGGCAGGTCAGAGTTCACGATGATGTAACAAGCTATAAAAAGTAAACAAAACGTGGATTGGAACCCACGGGAATAACTATTATTAATTTTTAATACAAATTTATTAATAGTAATTATTATTAGTTTACCAATGATTGCTAGCGTGATTTCTAACTGCTGGGAGTGATTGGTATGCAATATATAAGATATACAATTTAACAATGTGTTAGTCTTGACAATTATGTACTTATATGTTATACATTTTTGTTGTTTAAGAAACAGTATTCAAATAGGGAAGATATGTCCGTACATTTTACATAAGATAATGAGAGTCCTAAGATAGCTACAGCTGATATGGCGTGAATTGCCAGGCCTTCACATATTCTAGGCCTCAATATAATGAGGTGAGGCTGCCATCTCCCTTTCTCCTCGACGTTTCTTCAAAGACAATTCCTAGAACATTTTCTGATACGCAATTTTATGAGGCTGGGTCGTGTCCCTGGCCACACTGGTAGGCCAAAAAAATCGGGATTGAACATAGACCGTTCGTGGCATGCCATAACTGGCGGCGGACTAACCACTACACCATCCAGCTCTATTTGTATATTACATATTCAAACCAAATGGGTTTAACTGTGGTACAGCTGGACATGTGAACAAGCGGAAACAGTTAAATGTTGGTCATAACATAACTTGTCCTAAAGCAGTGTCCCGATATGGGATTGTAATGTGATAGGACCTTCACATTTTATAGGTCGAAATGCATGAAGGAATAGTTTTGTCCTCTATTAGTGGACGACGAACCTCGTCTGACCACGCTTATGACAATACCAGCGCAGCCCCCTGTCGCCCTTTACAAAATAACAATTACAAAAACCAGTAACTACTGTAATTGAAATTGTGTAAATCTCTCCTACACTAAGCTAGTTTCATGTATGTTTACAGAACGTTGCAATCAAACCCAAAATTGACTCACTGCTTCTTCTCTTATTCTACCATTACCCCTACCTCGTTCAACTTCAGAAGAGAAGTTATATCAGAGTCCATCACCTGGCTCAGATTTATAATCATGTGGCTGAGTCACACACAAATAGGATATTAATTTGAAGGGGATTGTTTTCCAAAGAGGGCAATGGCTTCTATATGACTTACTAGGCAATTATAGGTCAGTAGACTGCCATACCTACACTTAGTAATTTAAAATTGTTTGTATATTGCGTCTTCTAATCTCGCATACCGCGTTCGAAACACAACTGAGGGCGATTTGGCAGTAGACCATCTTGCGTTAGTTTTCATACAATGGTATGCGTGCCAGTCGCTCAGAAAGCAATGGGAAACTGCTGAACGCAAACATACCATGAAATTACCGCCACAAAATGCTGGGGTTGACTGCTACGTCCTGTTGACGGTATGCAATTAACTAACTGTATATTGCACCTAAAGACTTTTTAAAATGTACATTGAAATTGTAAATATTATCTGATAATAATAAACATTGCTGGACAAGCAAGAGCGGGAGATTAACGATTTATAGCCATAAGATTATGAGGGGGAAGGGGGGTTCAAAAAATGTAAAACTCTCGTGTTCTAACCTTCGTTTCTTATGGCTACCTTCTTGAAGTACTTTCTGTTCTGGAAATTGCAGCCAATCGCAGCGCTGGGATGCTGAGTGGTGTCGTCTGATTGGTGGCTTTGTTGAGGTCAAGGTCAATAGCGAACAGGCGAGTTGGTGTAATGGTAGCGGTGATGTCCGTGCAGTCCTCAGACAATTTCACTCAGATATGAATATACTACATATTCTTTAGTAATAAGATACATCAATGTATATGTAATGATTTACACTCACAGAAAGGAATAGGAAAGAAGTGGACATCAATGGACACACTAGAGAAACTGTCAACATACTAACATTTTCACAAACCCAGATATTGCTTTTTCTTTAGTAACAAGATACAAGCATTTATATGTAATGATTGACAATCACTGAAGGCAACATAAAAGAAGTGGATATTAAACACACTCTAGAAGAACTACACACACGCTAGCATTTTCACAAATATAGGTTACTACACCCATAACGACAAGATAACGGCCATTTTGTTTTAGGTCACGAGATGAATACAACCAGTTTGGAGAGCTCGATGACAAAACTGAAGATAGGAGTCGTTGAGGCAGAAAATGACAGAGGTACAAAATTATGTACTGGTTGTCAGAATGGTACAGATGATGGTCAACTGAGGGACTGATTACAATGGTTGAGGAGGGACATGATGGCTTCTGCCTCCTTCTCTCTGCGAGGCATGGTACACGACGTGATAAATACACACTGAAAACCAGCTGGCTGAAAATAGTTACGCAATGATGGGATAAACAGATTGACTATGTAAACTAAATGAGGACGTGTGAATCACGAGCCCATTACGTTTGATAAATGTGTATTGTCGACCCCCGACCTGTACTGGTCGAGAAGCATAATTCTGCCTGTGCTGGGGATTGAACCCAGACCATAGTCTTGACATGAAAGTGGACTAACCACTATGCCGCCTCGGCTCCTATTGCGACATTAAATTAGAAACAAATTGATGTAAACTAAAAATGTGAAAGTTAATGAGTAACACATTGATGTAAAGCAATAATATGAAATTAAATGAGAAACACATTGATGAAAAGCAAAAATATGAAATTAAATAGGAAGAAAAAAAAATATTAAACAAGAAGAATTACATAACATAAAGGAATAATTAGAAAAGAACATGGAAGAGATTGATGTAAAACAAAGTTAGGAAGGAAAATCAATTAACACAAGAATATGAGCAGATTTATGTAAAGCAGCGTTAGGAAATTACATGAGAAAAACTTTTGTAATGTACAATTAGAGGAGAACAATGGAAATATTGGCGTAAATCAAGGTCAGAAAATGCTACGAGAAGAACTTATGTAAAGTAACATTTGAAAATTAACAGCGGAAGAACTGATATAAACTTAGGTTGAGAAATTACTTCAGGGGAAAAAGATCTGAAGTGTACATCGAAAAGAACATTTCGAGACTTAATGTAAGCATGGTTACAAAAGAACATAGGAGAGAGTGGCGTGAATTAAGGATGGGAAACTACACAAGAAAGAAATATAAACAAAACAAGGTTAGAAAAGAACATTTGGAGGACTGTTGTTAAGCAATGTTAGAAAATGACAAGAGAAAAACTGATTTTAAAGCAAGTTTAGAAAAGCATACTCAAAAGGCTGGTGAAAAGCAAGGTTAAGAAATGACATGAGAAAAACAAAATTAGAAAAGAACATAGGAAGGATTGATGTAAAGAAACATAAGAAGGAATGGTGAAAAGCAGCATGAAAAAAATAAAAACAGAATGCTATTCACTTTGTTTTCATCAATGTCCAGACACTGAGTCTTTATTCTGTTCACTCCTGAGCTTTCATCACTACAATAATCACAAAGCTAACATTTATAATATCTAATTACAGTTCAATGACTAAACGTTCAGACATCACAATGTATGAGCATGTACAGGTGGTTTTACGAAGACGAACAATGACTGCGCAAAAATTGTGTTTACAACTTAACGATGTTGTTTTCTACACACTTTTGTTCTATACTTATTTGTTGTGTGGCTGGTTTTTGCTATGACTGAGCCATTGTTGTTTATTTTTTGTTTTTATTGTTTGCCGACTGAGTTTAATTTCGGATTCCATTCTTTTCTCTAATGTTATTATGACTTTCAGGTTTAAAGCCCTTATTTTTCCTAAATGAAATTGCACTCTTTTGGCCAATATCGCATCTTTTGTGTGTGTGTGTGTGTGTGTGTGTGTGTGTGTGTTAATGTTGCATATCCCTTACATGACGTTGCAGTTAACACCAGGATGTTTCAGCTGCTGTTGATGTACTAGGCAAGATTACGCTCAGTAGTTTGCCATCGCTTTCTGAGCGACCCGCTCGGATGAGAAAAATATATTCACAGATACTGATCGGCGTTCATAGCAGTAAAGGATAAAAGGTTGATATCAGAGGGCATTCTCGTTATTAGCATCATGTGCCTCGCCGATAAGCCGTCTCACGCGATATTGGAGCAGTCCTTTGCTCCTGTCTCAATTATGCCACATTGCCAAGTATCTAGGTACTTATCTCATTGTCTTCCACTTCCTCAGTTCCCAGTGAAGTTCGCCAGTTGTTTTCTAATTTATTTATTCTATTTTTCAGATTGAATCAATATAAAACTTTGACTTTATATTGACTTTTTATTTCTTCAATCAATTTACGGTTTTGATGTGTTTCTTGAAAGGCTGTCTCAATGGTTGGCCTATCCGTCCATGCCGTTCTTTGTGTTTTCTCAGAAACTACAGTACTAGACCATATAAAATTTGAAAGCTTGGGGGAGAATGGTGGTGCAGGGAGTAAGATGAGGATCTGCCCGACACTCACTACTTCGAAGAAGAGCCAGACGGACATCTAATCAGACTACTATATGTACCATTAGTATTGGAGCTCTTCGCTTGATGTTGTAGATGAGGACTGGGTGTACATGGGAATGCCCCGAGACCAGACATGGTACACAATCAAATGAAAAAGTATTATAACGAACATTTCCATTCACTGAGCACTGACATTGCGGAAACAAAAAACACGATGACGCTTGTATGTCGATATATCGTCCTTCTGTCCAAATGAGAGGTCGCATTTGGCCATACATTATCCTTCTGCAATGAATGAGTTAACTTGAGCTTGTTAACATCTCCACAGTGTTCATCTTCAAATGGAGCGAGTGTAGGCCAAAATAATGTTATCTTTAGTAAACGAGTTGCGCTGCAATATTTTACCAAACCTATGGCTCAGCACATCTCATCTAGCATCTAGCAGATCACATACGCCATGACTGTCATAAATACGACACATCTAGGCACACCTTCTGATCAAGAGAAACAACAGCGGAAGATATGAACTAAACAAGACAGTGAAGTTACAACATTGCAGATACAAACAAATTTCAAGAAGAACGAAAGAAGAAGGAGAAGTACATCCGACTCCGATAAGCACGTTGTCGGGTTTGTCTCCCATAGCCGTTTACTGTGTCCAGTTTGAGTCCAAATGCCGATAGTTTCTCGTGGAAGGGACAACCGTTCTAATTCACCGACCACCGTACATAATTCCCAGATAAACATGTTATGAAGCTGGGTGCTCATCTTACATAATTCTATGATAACCATTTCATGAAGTTGGGTGGATGGGTCTCAGAGAAATCATCATTGTAACAATTAGACTACGGTTTGTGGTCTCTCATGTATAACAAAGTCTCATTACTTATAAACACAGTGAACTACAAATCAAATGAGTAATTGAAATATATAAAAAAAAACAAAAACAGATTGGAAGTAAAACATTTCTATAACAAAAACACAAACAGCATATTACACAATTTATTGCCTGGCGTATTTCGCTGTATCTCTTCAGGTGCATACCACAGAAAAAAAAATCAACATATAACGAAGTAATGTAATGCATCCTTTTAACTGAAACACACATCAAATACATTGGCATATGTTTTACTGTCATCACAGTGCAAGGAATTTATTGCGCTACCACATTAAATGTTGAATGTTTGTCTGTAGTATACATCTGACGAGATCAAGCGAATATGCCATGCAATACATTATGTACTTGTCATGGAACGTTGATAAACAAACTAGGATGCTACTGGAAGCAACGGAGATATGGTTCCTGAGACGAATGTTGCAAATACTTGTACTAACAGAGTAACTAATTGGAAGAGGCTAATGCAACTAGAACATTGTATACAACTATAAGAGTGAGGCAAACAGCTTTCTTTGGTCATGTGATGGGAAGAAAGGCATCGGAGAACATCGTGACAACTGGAGGCAGATGCAGACTAAGTGAAATGATACTAGTTGGACTGAGTCTGTGGCATCGAAGAATATCATCAGCAGAGTTGATCCAGAGCACCAAGGACCGAGATCCGTGCAGAGACATGAACGCCTACGCCAGATGACAGGGCACATGGTGATGATGATGTTTGTATCTCCTTCATTCAAATTCACAACGGGAAAACATTATTTTCAAGTAAAACTATAGCTAGAACTAAATATTTGTATACGTTAAAATAAAATGACTTGGAGATAATCATGCATGATTGAATGTGGATTGCTTGGATGGCGGGAAATGCCCAAGGTCTGCCCCTGCCTTCCCTTGAGGGATGACCGAGATGTCTTCAGTTGTTCTAAATGGGCCGGATGAGATGAGGATAACACCACAACATTGATAGTAAAACGTCCTACAAACCACCCGGGAAGGTAACCCGGCCAACAAATACCCGAAGAAGTCGAATATGTCGACCGAAAAGTTCAGATATCTCAGCTCTGCTGTAAACAGGCACAACGCAATTACGTCTAAAACAACATTCCGGACGAACGCAGAAGAAGAAGAAGAAGAAGAAGAAGAAGAAGAAGAAGAAGAAGAAGAAGAAGAAGAAGAAGAAGAAGAAGCAGAAGAAGAAGAAGAAGAAGAAGAAGAAGAAGAAGAAGAAGAAGAAGAAGAAGAAGAATGTGGATTGTTTCTGTCCCAAAAGAGAACACTCTTTTTACTAGCTGACATATTTACAGAGCAGTCAGTCAAATCTGTAGCAATATGATCACAATATGATGAATAAATATGCTGTAACATGATGGTTAATCTTGTATAATAGTATTAACTACCTGAAAGTTATTTCGTTAATTACTTAGTAAGTTAATAAGTTAGTCAATAGACCATTTTCATTGAACCTCGAACTCTATTAGTCCCAAAGTGCTCAAATCTCCCCCCTCAATATCTCCATCAGCGTGTAGCGACTGATAACACCAGCTCTTTCTTGGTTGAATATTCCTCTTTGTCTTCTCGCATGACAGTAAGGCACTAAAACATCCTTCCCCTAGAACCCACACGGGTAAAGAAGTGTAGAGAGACTAGTAAAAAACTAGTAAAAAAAAAACACGAAGAAAAGGATGTATAATTTAGGAGAAATATGAGGAAACCTACATACGCCTATAAGACCTGGACACTTACTAAACAAGCTGAACAGCGCATAAAGGCCTTTGCATATAAAAGCTATAGACGAGTTCTAAGAATATCTTGGATACAGAAAATAACAAATGCATCCATACAACAAGATCTTAATATTGAAGAATGTTGGCTATTAAAAACGATAAAACAAAGAGAATTGAAATATTTTGGTCGCTTGAAACGCCACGAAAGTTGGAAGAACAATAATGAATGGTTATATGCCCGGGAAGAGACGAAGAGGAAGGCCAAAGAGAAGATGGGTGTAGGATGTGGCGGATGATCTCCAGATGGGTGTCTCGGACGCGGGACATCTTGCTTATGATCGAGAGATTTTTCGGAAGGTTATGGAAGCGCGGTTCTGCAAAGGACATGCTATTGGAAGAATGAATGATGAAGAAACTACAGGCGATCGCGAAGAATCAAATGGCTTGACGGGTGATGATTCAGGGCCTATGCTTCCTTGGCAGACAAAGGGTAGAAGGTTTGTGGGTTAGTTGTGGTCTATCTTGAAGACACAGTGGAAAACATAGCGAAAATTCTCTAAATCTGACATGATGGAGTACGGGTCGTTTTAATCCTGACAAGGTCATGCATCTATCGAAGTGAACTAACGAACAAACGAAATTTATTATCAAAGGGTCACAAACTGGGCACGCAGGCCCGTCTTACATTCGGCCCATCCAATCACTCATATTTTGTTAGGTGTGTGTAACTTCTTTCCTCCCCACCAGGTATCGGTGAACCCTCTTCTCGGTGTTGCAGAGCTCTCCTTGTCACTTCCAAGTTAAGAAACCAGAGGGGTGTGCAAGACTGGTGCTGCAACATCACATCTGCGGAGAGAGCTCCTAGACAATTGGTATTTCTGTGCATTACATCGCAGTGGAAACAAATCAATCGCGTCTCGTCCTTAAATGTTGGTAATATATTTGATCCACATAATATACTTGTTCCACGTAATATACTTGACCCAGGTAACATACTTGACCGACGTAACATAACTGATTCATGTAACATACTTGATCCACGAAATATACTTGATTCATGTAACATACTTGATCCACGAAGTATACTTGATCATGTAACATACTTGATCCATGTAATATACTTGATTCACATTATGATCCACG
Organism: Cepaea hortensis; assembly: GCA_963921405.1. Lineage (NCBI taxonomy): Eukaryota > Metazoa > Mollusca > Gastropoda > Stylommatophora > Helicidae > Cepaea > Cepaea hortensis. The sequence goes on from OY992876.1 coordinate 300,389,105, forward strand.
TAATACACCTAATCCACGCAATACACTTGATCCACGTAATACATGTGATCCACGTAATATACATTACTGACGTAATATACGCGTTGGACATAATATACTTGAATTAGGTAATATACATGATCCACGTAATATACTTCATAGAGATAATATACTTGATCCACGTAATATACTTGATCCACGTAATATACTTGATCCACGTAATATACCTGTCCAGCATTTTGGTCTGATGTGTTTGTTATATGATTACCTCTTCCTGTTTTATCTGCGCCATATCCCCCGGTGGAGCATAATTCTTCAACTCTCTCACTCCAAGTCGTCCACTCTTTTGCTATCTCCTACAGTTCCGCCATGTCCTCCTTATATTATTAATGTCTCCATTTCTCTTCTTATTGTGTTGTAAGACGCCCCTCCCATCCTCTCATTTGCTCTGTGGCTTTTAGACAAAGAACTTTCTATTTATACAAGGTGTATTTTTAATGACTGTGCAATGTTTGAAAATATTGCTCGTATAAGTTCTGAATTTACCTATTATGTTGTACGAACTTTACAGAGGGTAAATACAAAACATGGACTGGTAATATTTTCAAACATTGCTCAGTCATTAAAAAAATATATATCCTATACTATTCTCAGGTTTTCTCAATGTATGTCCTATTCAGTACCACTAGTATGTGTCTAGTTCTCCTTACGAGCCTCACATTGGTGATTCTGTCATACATTTTGTCTTTCTATTCTGCGCAGGCACCAACTAAAATGTTTTGCGTATCCTTTTACAGGACTTAGCTGTCAACAGCAGCATCTTTCAGCTGTCTGTTGATCTCTTGGCAAGATTACGCTCAGTAGTTTGCCATTGCTTTCTGAGCGGCCGGCTCAGTATCCGCAAGTCACGAGCGGGGGTCGAACCACCTCAGTTCTCGCTCCGCTGCGAGACTCTGCGTGATAAACGGGATTACAGAGAGAAAGTGTTGTAACCCCACAGCCAGAGAGACCGGCTAGGCACCAACTACTGAATGTTTATAGTTTACTAGCAATGGTGTTAATCGTCCGTGTGGCTGTGCCATCATAATCATCATGCACCATGTCGTGCCGATACACGTGGGCGGTCATGTGTCGCATCTCACACGATCACCAGAGTCGTGGATCAGCTATGTGTTCTTATCTCGACCATACCACGTGGTCATGCTATCCAAGTCTCGTATTTATTTCTCTGCCTCCCCTTTGTTCTTTACTCCTTAATCTTGCCAGTTGTCACCAAGTTCTCCAGTTTTTTCTTCTCATAACGTGTACGAAAAATTGTGATCGATACATTATACTTATTTAACATAAGCGTTAAATATTCTAAGCTTGGGTGCTAAATTCACTTTCTTGTAACCGTCACAAATTTCCAGATGCCATGAAATCCTCTCTTCCCTTTTGTATGCTTATTGCCATATCTCTATATGTTCCCCCGCCGGCTTCCTGGCCTAGAGGTTAGCAACTTTTCTCCGTAGTCTCGTAAGAAACGTGACGCCGGTGAGAATCAGCAGTGGGTCGAATCGGGTCGGTAACTTACGGGATATGTGAGCCGGCCGCTCAGAAAGCAATGGCAAACTACTGAGCGTAATCTTGCCAAGAAATCAACAATCAGCTGAAAGATGCTCATGTTGACAGCGATGTCCTGTAAAGGATATGCAAACATTTAAATTTATATGTTCCCCCGTACCTGCCTACATTGCTACCTAAACGGGTGTACTATTTTCCCCATGAAGTGAGGTCACAACATGTCAGATCGGGTTATCATGTACTTGTTTTATTCTCATGATCTATGTCTTCCCCCTTCCATATGAAATGTTAGACCTCATTGCTGTGCCTTTCCACTCGGTGTGTTTAGTGTGCCCTTCATCTGATTTCATGTATGGGACAGGAATGCGATGTCATCAGCCAAGTCCACATCATCACGCTGTATAGTCAGCGGAGTACACTGACTTCTAGTTCTCATGGTGGTTATTGTTGTCCTCACAATCCAATCTATAGTTAGTCAGAGTATTTAAGGAGACAAAGGGACTTTCTTCTTATTTCAATTGCCTCTGTTTTCCCTCGTGAAGAACGAACGAACGAACTTTATTTTAAAAGGGTAACAAATTGGGCACGCAGGCCCGACTTACATTCGGCCCTTTCAGTCACTCATCTTTCATTCATCAAATGTGCATGTTACATTTACATAGGAAAAAAAAACCATTGTCAAATGGATTTTGTAAGCATAAACAATGCATATTAGAGAACCGCATGTTATGTCCTTATGGGTTGCCTTTATTAATTTGACTGTCTTCTGTAAGATCTCATAGTACCTAATCAATTTCCAAAGGGATGCCCTATCAATGCTGTCAATTACCTTTTCTTAGTCCACAAATCCAAGGTGAAGTGGTGAGCTCAGTTCGATGCCTTGTTATATTATATCGAATGTGGCTATCTGACCAGCGCATGCACTCATTCGCCGAAAGCCGGACTACGTCTATCAATATTTCGTTCGTTATACCATAATCCCTCAAAAAGAAGTTATATTAGTGTCCGTCCGTCGTTCAGATTAATAAATCGCGTCAGCCACAAATATGATATTAATTTGAAGGCGACTGTTGTCCAAAGAGGAAAATACTATCACTATTCGCTTCGCTTCGCCCGTATGGTGTTCTTTTCTCTGCTTGTGTACATAGGGCTGTGTATTTTCCCTTCCTGGACTATGACTATTTATAATTGTTGCGACTGTTTATAATTTTTTTTTGTTTATAACGGCTCGCCGTTCTCCAAGAGCCAGAGCACTTGAACCTTATCCTGTTCAACCTCAGAAGAACAGTTATATTAGGGTCAATTTTTTTTTCTATTTCACCATTACTTTAAAAAAAGATTGTTTGTTTTCGTGTGATTTATAATGAAGCACGACTATTTGCGTGAAACCTTGTGTGACTGAAATCTTAGTACTTAATAGTCTCTTTGTGTCTTAGGCCAAAGTTTTATCCCTTTCATCTTAGCCACTGAATCAGTTTTCTCTCCTGGTCTTAGACAATTCATTTATTATCTCCCTTTACACATACAGTTATCTCTCTTTGACTCGAAATATAAGTTTTCTGTTGTCTTCATTAGACACTTAATAAGTTACCCCCTTTGTCTTAGACACCTATCCAGTTTTCACGGTTTGACGCGTAACAGCTCTCAGCGAGAGAAAGAGTTAACCTCCAGTTTCACACCCGATTGTTAATTGACCCATCCTATCCTAATTGTTACTTTAACCCATTTCCCCCAGAGCTTTATTTCACGATCTCCCGTAGACCTACGAATTTATTACTGTAAAGTAAGAACAGTATCCCCTCTGACGTGTCTCCAGCTTGTCGTGGTAGAGGGGCTTGTGTGTTCCAATGATCCCAACAGCTATGCTGATGGTAGCACAGCTACATGTCGGACAGGTCAAGGGATGGGAACCAGACCAAGAAAGACACACACCTGCTGCCTTGCGGGTAGACTGAGGATAGGCAATGAAAGTCCGAATCAGGCGCACGATGCTACAACATTCTTGGTCCAGACACATATTCTACGGCTCTCTGCTGAGGGAAATGGCTGAACGTCTCTAAGTAAATAATCCCCGGATGTGAGAGCCGGGCCGATACTCACCCACTGCAAAATGGAGGTGAGATGCTGATCTGCTACATTCTTGGTCCAGATCTTGTTCGAAGGCTCTCACCCGGATGAGAGGGCCTGGTCGTTACTCGCTCTCTGCTGCATCGAGGTAAGGTGCTGAGCCGGCAGCACATGTAGCCTACCTCGTGAGCGTCACTAAAGGTGAAAAAGCGTCCCAATCGCACGCGATGGTTACGATGCAAGTCTGTATAAAAAAAAACTCATTGAGTGAGCATAGTCAAAGGTGGAGAAACGTCTCATTAACACGAAATGGAACGCCTAGCAAGCGAATCCATTACGTGGAAGTCCGAAGCGAAAGCTTACTGAGTGGATGTCGTCTCATTAACACGAAATGGAACGCTTGGCTAGCGAATCCATTACGTAGAATTCCAAAGTGAAAAGTTGCAGAGTGGATGTCGTTTGCAGACAAAGGTAGAAAAACGTATCATTAACACGAAATGGAACGCTTGGCTAGCGAATCCATTACGTGGAAGTCCGAAGCGAAAGCTTGCTGAGTGGATGCCTTCTGCAGACTGACCGTTCCTGCTCTGTGCGGTGTGCGGCCAGGGGCGAACGAAATACCCAATATATGGAAGTGAGGAATTTAAAGCAGCTTAAAAGTCGCTTAAAAGTCGACAGGGTCGACTTCATTGCACCGGGTTTTAGGCGATTCCTTGAGTGAGCCCAGTCTCAGAGCCCAGCCTATGTGCCGGCTCTGCAATTATGGAAGCCTCCTTGGATGGCGGAAAATGCCCATGGACTGTCTCTGCCTTCCCTTGAGGGCTGACCGTGAAGTCTTCGACCGTTCAAATTTGACCAGCTGGGATGTGGACGGCATTACAACAGTGAAAGTCCCCCAGGAATGCTAACCTGGTTAAAAAATTCACGCAAAAGTCGGATGTGTCGGCCTAAGGGTTTTGGCCCAAGGGTGCACAACGAGACACACAGCAATTACGTCTAAAACAAAAACAACAACACTCCGAATGAACGCAGAAGAAGAAAAAAAGAAGAAGAAGAACTGCATTACACAGAACGAAACAAATTTAACACCGGAAGCTAACAGAAAGAGTTAAGATAGTGCAGCGGAAACATTTCATGAATACAGGAGCAAACGTGAATAATGGACCAGATTAATCGTGGTTTCAGCCACATAAACTACAGGCCTCAAGTTGTTATAATAATAATAATAATAATAATAATAATAATAATAATAATAATAATAATAATTACTATTATACCATCAATAATAAATAAATAAAATAGAAAACAAACATAACGTTCTATGAACTTCATGTTAAACATGTTAGTTGCATTTCCATTTCATGAATACATGAACATACATGACTAATGAACAAGATGAAATAGTCACATAAACCATAGGCCTCAATTTTTATAAAACAATAATAATAATAATAATAGTATTAATAGTAGCAGTGGTACTACTACTACTACTACTACTACTACTACTACTACTACTACTACTACTACTACTACTACTACTACTACTACTACTACTACTACTACTACTAATAATAATAATAAAAATAATAATAAAAACAATAATAATAAGATAATAATAATAATAATAATAATAATAATAATAATAATAATAATAATAATAGCATTTAAAAGTAAATAAATAAATAAATAATAACTAAAAAGTGTGATCAACATCATGTTTTAAAAAAAAAGTTAGTTGCGTATCCTTTGAAAGTACGTCACAATCAACTCCAGCATTTATGATCTGCTGGAGATGTTCTAGGATATGTTACTTTCAGTAGTTTCCATTGTTCTCTGACGCTCATATCTTTGTGAAAATCAACACAAAGCGATCTGCTACCAAATCGCTTGCAGCTGACACAGAATCCGGTATGCCGAAATTAAACGGTCAGCGTGGAGCCAAACAGGGTATGGTTTACAACAAGACTCTAATATTTACAATGTATTTACAATGGCGCCATATTGGGCATGTCACGAATATATGTATGTGAAGAATATATGTATGTGAAGTATATATGTATGTAAAGAATTTGTGTATGTAAAGAAATGTGTATTTAAAGTATAACTGTACGTAAAGAATACGTATATGACAAGTTAACAATGTAACAACTCAACGAAAAGGTTATATATGGTTAATAACTTGTAACATGCAACTGGCATAATGAGAACTGTAAGGTTGATACACAAGCAAACTGGAATATATATATGAGAAAATGCAATATATATATATATATATATATATATATATATATATATATATATATATATATATATATATATATATATATAATTGAGTATATACATATGAATACATATACATCTGTATATCTCTCTCTCTATATAGATCTGTAGCATAGGACTAGAGCGATATAAAGTCGCTAGTTAAAATCTACAGGCAGTAGCAACAAAGAAGTTTGCGATACTGCAGTAATGCTGTAAAAAATACAATGAAATCATTAACGGAAACGAGAAGTGGAACTGGTCAACATTACAAGAACACAATTGCAAGTGTTAAGATGAATAGAAATACTGCGGGTAATTTTGTTGTCACCTGTGGTTGTGTTCTTTGTTAGCTGACCGATTCCGCTACTCGTTTGTGTTGGTTTATTCACAGGCAATATCAGGCACGTATATAATATACTATTTTAATTAGGCGTTTTAATTATGGGTTTCTATTGCATTCCACAGGTTTGAGTTCAATGGGATTAACGCGGGAAATCTAAACAAAGACATGGCTGGTTAAATAGCATGACAACTGCCAAGCACATTCCAATACAAGAAGAAGAAGAAGAAGAAGAAGAAGAAGAAGAAGAAGAAGAATAGGAGGAGGAAGAAGAATAGGAGGAGGAGGAAGAGAAGGTGGAAGAGGAGAAGAAAGAGGGTGAGGAAGAGAATGAGGAGGAAAATGAAGGAAGAAGAAGAAGACGTAGCAGAAAAAGAAGAAGAGGAGGAGGAGGAGGAGGCGGAGGAGGAGGAGGAAGAATAAAAGAAGAATAAGAGGATAAAGACATAAAGACTGGAAGGATAGTACTCTTAGTCTATAGGGTGTACCAACAGTTTGGATCCCACCCGATTACGTGTATATAAAGAAAGAAGACACACACATTATACAGAACACACTATATGCGGACTGATACAAGTAAAGTTATACCTCATGAAGCCTAGTTACAACACTACAAAACAAGGCACATATATCACATAAATAACATACACAACAATCACAGCAACAAGAACAACATAAAGTTAGGCCCATGGCGGATATGGCTGTTGGAATGAGAAGAGTTAGGTCTTCACACATTCTGGTCTACGGCATAAAAGAAGACATGACTTGTGGTTTTCCCCTTGCCACGCGCACTTCTCAATCAATTCCCTGGCAATTATCTGATACCCTTTTAATGTGCTTGATAGAAAAAGTACTTTTGCGTGGATGTGAAATGTGGACATGCAGGCAAGCGAGAAAACATGTAATGGCCGCGAAAATGTGGTTTCTGAAGAAAATGCAAATATTACCATGGACAAACAGAAACACGAATGAGCAATTCTTACAAGAAACAAATAAAAACCTAAAATGACTAGAGAAATTAGATGTAGAGAGTCAAGCTGTTTTTGGTACATTATGAAAAGAATTAAATTGGAGAACTTGGTGACAACTAGCAAGATTGTGGGGAAGAACAGGGGGAGAGCAGAGAAATAAATATCTACAAAAACAAAAAGATAACTGCCATTTTGTAAATCCACGCAAGGCACAATAAAAAGATTTGTTCATGCACACGTTTTGGTCTATTACTTCTTAGTAATAACTGCTTACAACCCAAATTATAGCAATGCAGGTTAGCAGATCTCCTGGTCCAATAAATGTACTGCTAAATAGTACACCTATTAAACACGTAAAATGATTAAAATATCTTGGAAGTATGATTACATAAGATGGCAGGATAGACAGCGAAATCGAAATCAGCTGTGAAAAAGCAAGTGAGCTTATATATGAACTATAACCCATACTGAAAATCCACATATATCCAAGTCCGCAAAACAACAGATAATAAATATCATATTCGTCATTATTCTATGCTACCGATGTCAATCTTGGACATTATCCAAATCACTTACGTAGAATTAACACATGTGAGATGAGATGCTTGAAAAGAACTGCCAACTTAATTATACGAGGCTAAATAAGAAATCATGTTACCATACCGACAGTGATATCAACATATATATTGAAAGACTCGATCAAATGGTTCGGCCATCTCGTTAGAATGCAACACAAGCAACTATCAGCACTGACGCTACACCAAAGAACAGCTAAGAAAGCAAAAGACCTCCCGAGAAGAAAATAGACAGACGACATCAAAAACATTGATTGTACTAGGAGCGTTCATTTGAAATCCGTTCGTGCCCCACCGCGCGTAATCGCATACATTGAACATGATCATGTCATAGTCATGTGATAAGTACTGACCATTGAATAAAAGAGTACGTGCTTATCATCCCATGATGCATAGGTTTTGTTTCTGACCGTTGAGAAAATGGCTGGGTTGATCCAAAATCCGCCCAAAGAAGCTTAAAGAGCGGTGATTCAGTTTCTTTAATTTGAAGGATGTCGACCAGTGGACATTCATCGAAGAATGCAGGCAGCGTACGATAACAAATGTGTGTCGAAGACAACAGTGACAGACTGGGCACGAATGTTTCGGAAAGGACGTCAGTTCACCACAGATCTTCGAAAACCATCGCCAAAATTGATGCAGCAGTACAGATGAACCGTTGTCGAAGCATACCTTAGCTAGCGAAAGATTTTGATGTGTCAATTAGGACAATTCAAAAGGTCGTTCGTAAGAAACTGCAATATCGGAAGTTGTGTTCACAGTGGGTACCACGGATGTTGACCGACCATCAAAAAGAGGAACACATGGGATGGTGTTTGAACCACCTACTGCGTCACAGAGTGGAGGAGGGCGCATTTCTCTTCCGCATAGTGGCAGGCGATGAATCATGGTCACCACTTTGAACCGAGCAGCAAAAGAGAGAGCATGCAATGGAAGCATGCTGGATCACCAAAAGCCAAAAAATTCAAGTTACAGGTTTCCGCTGGTAAGGTTATGCTGAGCTCATTTTTTGACCATGAAGGGCTACTATTAGCCGACGTTAAAGAACCTGGTGTCAACATCAGCTCTACCCACTACTTGGAAACACTAGACACGCTGCAAAAAGCCATCAAGAATAAACGACCCGGCATGCTTTCTCGCGGTGTGATTTTGTTTCACGATAATGCTCGTCCGCATGTTGCAAAGATTGTACAGGAAGCATTAGCTTGGAAGAAGTGGGAAATTCTGCAACATCAAGCCTATAGTCTTGATTGGTCACCATGTGTTTTTCATTTGTTCGGACCTCTAAAAAAAGCTCCCAAGAGAAAACGATTTCACACAGATGCAGACCTAATGAACGCGATAAACACCTGGTTCAGTGAGCAGCCACAGTCTTTTCTGCGGACGGCATTCGCCGCCTACCTAAGCAATTAGTTCTTGTCTGAAAGCCTACGGTGATTTCTTCTGACCAACCCATGGTGCATAATTTATTCAAAATGAATGCTTTGTTTAATTCTACCACACCTGTTAATTTTTCTTTCATGCTTTTGTAATAAAGCCATTGGAACGGGTTTCAAATGAACGATCCTTATATAATCACAAGGATTGAGGCTATCCAGTGCCATCTGTTGGACGCTGAAACATTAACTATTCCTCCCCACGACGCTTGATGGCAAAAGTGGAAGATGAAAATGACGATGAAAGGAAATTAAGCTTAGCACCAAACTTAGAATATTTAATTCAACATTAAGTCAGTTCTACAGTATATATCAGAAAAATGGAGAAAGAGTAAAACTCTTACTGTAACTACAAACATTCATTGACTGGTGCTACCGAATCAGAACAGGATTTAAAAAATAAACCTTATTGTTTTAGTAAGGAAACAACTTTGAATCGTTTCATTTATAATCATACTGGTTATTTGCTCTTGACCTTCATCACTTCCTAGCTGTTTGTACTTTACTAGGAAATTTTACGTTCAGTAGATTGCCAACTGGACAGTTTGAAGGGAGGAGAGGCAGAGGCTGACCAAGAGAAATGATTCTGGATGTATTGAGACGGTTTCACAGAGGAATATCATCAGCAGAGCCGATCCAGAACACCACAGAAGAAGAAGAAGAAGAAGAAGAAGAAGAAGAAGAAGAAGAAGAAGAAGAAGAAGAAGAAGAAGAAGAAGAATCTGTGAAGAAACATGAACGCATACGTCAGCTGGTCGGGCACTTGATAGTGATGATGATGATGAATTAACCATTGCTGTCTGAATGGCTGACGTCACATACCATCGAAATCAACGCAAAGCGGTCTGCTTTCAAATCGCTTGTGGCTGATTTCGAACCTCCGACTTGGGAAATGTGACACTGCGTGTTGCTAACCACTGAGCCACAGACGACGAATGAGTAGAGGGAGATTTCACAACACAGTGAAGAGAATTAGAGACATGTGAATAATTAGAGGGAGATTTGAAAACACTCGATGAAGTGAATAAGAGACACGTGAATAATTAGAGGGAGAATTTACAATTCTCGATAAGTGAATAAAAGATATATGGATAATAATTAATATAAGAACGGGATATGGAGGCAGCTGAGGGAGATAGCAAAATATAACAATACTAGGCGGGAATTGCTTGAGAACACTTGCACTTCTTTGGGGATACAAGGCAGAAAAATCGGAGGAGGAAGAAGAAGAAGAGTAAGAAGAAGAAGAAGAAGAAGAAGAAGAAGAATAAGAAGAAGAAGAAGGGAGAGCAGCAGAAGAAAAGGAATAAGAAAACGAAGAAGAGAAAGAATAAGAGGAAGAAGATGAGAAAGACGAAGAAGAAGAAGAAGAAGAAGAAGAAGAAGAGGAGGAGGAGGAGGAGAAGGAGGAGGAGGAGAAAAGGAACTTGTATCTTGATCTTCTTTACCTTCCTTCTATGGATTGATCATCTCTCTCTCTCTCTCTCTCTCTCTCTCTCTCTCTCTCTCACACACACACACACACACACACAAACACACACACGTGTGTGTAAATATCGATTGCATACATTGTTGTCAGTCCGTACTTGTTTGAATACACTATAATGTTACTAGGTCACCAATTCATTAACATATAACATCAGTAAGTTGCCAGTGCAACAGATCTACAAACACAAATAAAACGACACACATGTATTAGCGACCTGCAAGGAACAGCGACCAACAACAAGGTCTAAGTTAATACATACAGCAAGGCAAGCTACGCTGCATGAACGTTGAACACACAGCAAGGCTGTCTACGCTGTATGAACACACAGCGAGGCAGTCAACACGGTATGAACACACAGCAATGCAGTCTACGCTGTACGAACACACAGCAAGACCGTCTACGCTCGTGAACACACAGGAAGGCAGTCTACGCTGCATGAACACACACCGAGGCAGTCTACGCCCGTGAACACACAGCACGGCAGTCTACGCTGCATGAACACATGCAAACTACACCCCATGAACACACAGCAAGGCAGTCTACGCTACATTCGTACGAGAAAACAAAGTGCAGAAATGGACACGTGACAAAGTACGGGCGTGTGCAAAACAGCAAATAAATAATTCAGTCAACAAAACAATTACATTTTAATGAAAATTACAATAATAGTGGCTTTATAATGCTCATATCATTCAAATAAAAACAACATAATTAATACGTTATGTGAATTTGACATAGGTAAAAATGAAGGATAAACACAGCTGGCTAAAAATAGTAACTATTAAATTAAATTGATAAAATACAACACCCGAAAAACTTTGGAGGCTAGAAGACAACTGGAATTCAAAAAGATACGCTTAACAATAACTGAAAAATACATGAAAATGAAAATACATTCAATGAAAATGACATGTTAATGAGAAAAAAAAAAAAAGATACACATTAAAATGACATATAAAAACATACTACACATTGAAGTGTTAGGGTTAAGGGAAAAACTGTGTTAGAAAAAATAATAATATAGAAACATGTTTAAGTGAGTTAACTTTTAAGTGACGTTTAAAGACGTAAGACCGACTTCATTGCACTGGGTTTTATTCCATATGGCTCTATTTCTTTCCAAAAGCGTCGCATAATACGAACTCCATAGCTCCAGTGACGACCCCCACGAGTCTTTAAAAAATTGCGTTAATGAATCAAATGACAAGAGTCCGAAATTAAACCCACAACCTACAGCGCGCTAGGCAGACAGCTTAACGATTTCGCCACTGAGAGTTAACTACAACTGAACAATGCATTGACCATGTAAGGGCGGAGGAGGAGCATATTAAGTGTACGTAGCCCAGCACTGCTGCCTGGCCTAGAGGTTAGCGACTTTTCTCCGTAATCTCGTAGGTAACGTGACGACGGTGAGAATCAGCAGTGGTTCGAATCGCGTCGGTAACTTACGGGGTATGTGAGCCGGCCGCTCAGAAAGCAATGGCAAACTACTGAGCGTAATCTTGCCAAGAAATCAACAATCAGCTGAAAGATGCTGATGTTGACAGCGATGTCCTGTAAAGGATATGCAAACATTTTAATTTAATTTAAGTCCAGCATTGATGACAGGAGGTTAGTACTTGAGGCCAATAACTCTATCAAGCATTTTGATTCCTATGGAAGATTGGCATTGGCTGATGCCGAGCTGTTACTAGAGTACGAACAAAAACACAAAATAAGCTCAGGAAGCTCGACGAAAGAAACAATAGGAAGCTTGACCTAAGAAACAACAGACACAGACACATGATAACGTTTCGGCCGAAATCTCCATCAACGAAAAACAAATCATTAAAAACATTGATGCTTAACTTGGTACACGAAAAGTAATCAAATCAGCACAAAAACTGGGAATTTTCTGTTTGTTTCATAAACTGATTCAACTTTTTGTTACGCTAATTATAATTTTTAAACTCTACTTACAATATGAGATGTAAATAATACACATATAGCAATCAGAAATAGCTGTCAGTAAAAAATATAAAAACGAAAAAAAAAGCAGAACACCTTGGCAACCATAGGCAAACTCATAGTCCTTTATGAGTTTTGATGAGAACAATGTCACACAGAATCGCATATTATTTATTAAATTAATAACACATTTAAAAGATAGAACTACATATATTAACATAAAATTGTAATTAAAAACACATTGATAACGAAGAACTACACCTATTAACTAGCAACCGTAAATAAAAACACACCGAAAACAAAGAACTACTCCTATGAACTAACAACTGTAAATAAAATCAGCAGAAAACTGAAATTGACACAAATATTAAAATTACACAAAAGTCACTAAGTCACATTTAAATTTGCGAAACACAAACAAACACACCAAATGTGTGTATGAAGAGAAATCGACGAAGGATAAGTCATGTTGTAAACACAGCTCAAGATTAACAAACATCAAGTGGAGGATTGCTACAGGGACATTTATATTACCACATCGTCATATAAATACAGCAATCTTGCATTATTCCCAACAACTCAATCAGTGTCGTTCCATTTACAACTACGGGAATGTCATAAACATGCAATATCAAATACTTTTATTGGAGAATTTACTTTTATTGGAGAATTTACTTTTATTGGAGAGTTTACTTTTATTGGAGAATTTACTTTTAATTGAGAATTTACGTTTATTGGAGAGTTTACTTTTATTGGAGAATTTACTTTTATTGGAGAATTTACTTTTATTGGAGAGTTTACTTTTATTGGAGAATTTACTTTTAATTGAGAATTTACGTTTATTGGAGAGTTTACTTTTATTGGAGAATTTACTTTTAAATGAGAATGTAATTTTATTGGATTATTAAAAATGATGGTCTCAGTGCGAATGAAGAGAATGATTTCCAGCAATATGGCCACCTTTCTGACAACAATCTTCCAAATGTCCACCAGGATAAGTGGACAACTCTGCAGCTGAGCCGAGTAGGACACTCACGTGTCCTGACAGACGGAAATGGCTGTCAAAGACGGAGGTAAAATATGGACTTGAAAGGCAAGGGGAAACCACTACTTTAACTTCAAAGAATTTCATGTATTTCAGAAGAGGCATTGGAGAATATCGAGACAACTGGAATGTTCAGTGAGAATATACTTCTGATTTATACTATTTTCTGTCTTTTAAAGTCTGCCTCAATACCTTGAATGCATTTCTTATAATCGTTTACTGCTGTTATATGCAACTCTCTGCTTTTATCTAAAACTTTTACTTCTTAGTTCCAACTGGATCTGCTTATTTCTTACTTTGATCTAATCCTCCTTATATCGTTCTTCCATGTAAGTAATATTGAAAAAAGATCCATCTCCCACGCCATATCGCGCTGGGTTTTAACGTGTTGGTAAGTGAGCCTGTCGTTCAGAAAGCAATGACAAACTACTGGACGTAAACTTGCCAAGACATCAACAACAGAAGTAAAATGCTGGTGTTGACAGCGATGTCCTGTAAATAGGATATGGAAAAAAAATCGGCACTCGTGAGAGATGCAGTCAGTATCATACTGACCGCCTTTACTTCTCCAGACATTTCCTGGTGCCGATTTTCGGTTGATTCAATCTGGAAGAACAGCTCAATAAAAAAAAATATTCGAATCCAGTCCAATGGGGATCGAACCGGTCACCATAGGAAGGCATGTGGGTGTCTTGGCACTACGCCACCGAGGCTGCCACTTGCATGTAGACCAGTTCATTTCTTACTTTCATTTATAACCCTTCATTTACAACTGTTCATTTACAAGTGTTCATCGTTCATTTACAATTGTTCATTTACAACCGTTGATCTACAGCTAATCAATTACAATTGTTCGTCTACAACTGTTTATTTACAGCCATTCATTTCTTGCTTCCAGTTAGCCTTGTTAATTTCCTACTTTCACTTAGATCTGCTAAGTAAAAAAAAAACTGTATTTACAATTCTTCATTTACAACGGTGTTTACTTTCTTTTCGCTAGACGCATTCATGCTTTACTTTTCTCTATATCTGTTCATGTATTACTTTTTCTATTTATCTGATAATTTCTTACTTTTCTTTACATCTGTTCATTTTAAAGTTTTCTCACATCTGTTCACTTTTAAGTATCTGTTCATTTCTAAGCTTTGTCTACATATGTTCATTTCTTGCTTTTCTTTGTATCTGTTCATCTCTTTTCCTTTTTGTTGATGTGTTCATTTCTTAGTTTTGTCTACACATATTTATTTCTTACTTTTCTCTGTATGTGCTCATTTCTCAACTCCCCCCCCCCCCCCCCTATTCATTTCTCACTTTTCTGAACATCTGTCGATTTCTTACTTTTCTCCACTCTGCGAGCACCTGTTCATTTCTTACTGTTCTCTACATTTGTTCTCTACGTCGGTTCATTTCTTAGTTTTGTCTATATATATTTGTACTCGGCTCGCGATGATGATGGAACTCCGCCAGAGGGCGCGGACTGTCTGATTGGTCTGGAACCCTGGGAATTCTTCCGACCCCGCATAAAAACGCGTGCACAGGTAGAACCGGTCTTTCTGTTATGAGGCGCCAATGCCTATAGTAAGAGTGTTACTTTTCACCCTGAAAGGTTTTACAGTGAGAAAGCCAGAATTCTAGTTTTAGATCTTAGATTTTTCTGGGTGTTTGGTGGATTAGGTTTTGGTAGATTAGTTTTTAGTAGATTAGAAGTTTTTGGTAGATTAGTTGTTAGTAGACTTGAAGCTTCTGCTATACTTATTTGTTTGTTAGATTAGAAGTTTTTGGTAGACTTGAAGATTTTCTGGATTTGAAGTTTTTGCTGTTCTTAAGAGTTTTGTTTGCTGGATTAGAATTTTTGCTGTTTGGTTTTGCTGGGTTCTAACTTCTTTGTTGATGCTACATGTCTGCATACTATTGTTGCTTTTAGAATTTAATAAACAAATGATACGTGTGTTATTCTTACTTTGGTGTTTAGTTGTTAGACTCTAATTATATAATCATTGGTGTTAGAACAACCCTCGGAGTAATTCTTTGTCTGGAATTGGAGAACATTATTCTAATTCCCTGTCGAGCTATTCCTGGATCTTCTTAAACTTAATTATTTACTATTCTTGTTAACCGGGGACGGTAAGAGGTTCTCTGTCTTTATTAATTTTTTTCTTTGGCCCTACGCAGTCAGAGTTTCGCTCTTCTCCTAACATCACCGTAGCAGAAGTAAGTGGTTCTTGTTCCTGTTTTCACCTCTGTTTCATACTAATTTCTTACCCCTTTCTGTATCTGCTTATTTCTAAATTTCATTTAGCTTGGCAAACTTATAATTTCCATACGATCTATTCATTTCTTACTCTCACTTAGATTTCTTCATTTCTTATTTCCACGTAGGTTTACTCCTTTCTTCTTCTTCTTCCTCTTCTTCAGCGTTCCGAGCCATTGAGGTTCTTTGCTGCAGATACAATCCGTCTCCATTCGTCTCTCTGGTTGACCTTCTCTTGCCAGTCGTTGATTCCAAGTGCTTGTAGGTATATATATATATATATATATATATATATATATATATATATATATATATATATATATATATATATATATAATCTCTCCACCGTCTTCTTGGTCTACCTCGGGGACTACGGTCATTTATTTCCCGAGTGTAAGCGAGTTTTGTTTCCCTATTGTCTTCCATTCTTTCTATATGCCCCAGCCATTGAAGTCTATTAGCCTTCATGATACCAGTGATTAGCGGGGACTTAAACAGATCATAAATGTCTTTGTTACTTCTTCTTTTCCACTCTCCACTTTGTGTATCCCTAACTGGTCCAAAGATGCGTCTTAAAACTTTGTTCTCAAAGGTTTGTAACCTTTCTTACTCCTTTCTTACTTTCATTTATATTTGCACGTTTCTAACGTTCACGTAAACCTATCAATTTCTTATTGGCACTTATGTTTGCTGGTTTCTTACATACAATTTGATTTTCTAATTTCTTTCTTTCATTTAGAGTTGTTCATTTCTTACTTTCTTTTACGCCTGCGCATTTCTTTATTTTATTTTAAACTGATTAATTCTTACGTTCATTTAACCACCCCGATTTCTTACTTTAATTTAGAATTGAACAATTTCTTACTACCTCTGAAGTTGGAGTGGGTTCGCCTGATGGCGAGGGACATTGTTTATAAGGAAAGCTAACCCACACGCAAAATTCAGTCCATCACTACTATAAATAGTGTATATGGACTACGCTTGACTTCAAAGCGAGCGGAAAAAATTTCTTACTTTCATTATAATTCGTCCATTCCTTTCTTTCAATGGCAGCTGTTCATTTCGAACTTTTATTTCTTATCTAAATATAAACTAGGGAAAGACTTTCAACATACCGTCCAATATTTAAAACCGACCATCTAACATTAAAACCCCCCGTCAAATATGAAAGCCAGTCCAATATGAAAATCTATCGCACAATATTAAAATCTATCCCCTAGTAGTAAAATCTACCGCGCGCTATTAAAATCTATCATTCAATATGAACACCCATCGACCAATATTAAATCATACCGTAAATATTACAATTTATCTTTCGCATATCCTTTACAGGACATCGCTGTCAACATCAGCGTATTTCAGCTGATTGTTGATTTCTTGGCAAGATTACGCTCAGTAGTTTGCTATTTCTTTCTGAGCGACCGACTCACATACCCCGTAAGTTACCAACGCGGCGAGAACCACTACAGATTCTCGCGCAGGTTACGTTCCTCACGTGGATATAAGGGATTACGGAGAAATACGTTAACCCTTAGGCCAAATATTACAATGGAACGCCCAATATGAAAATCTACTGTCCAATATTAAAACCCATCGTCTGCCTCCATCTGAGAGAAAATCTGCCGTCTAATATGAAAAATTTAAAGTCCAATATTAAATAGATCGTCTGCTTCCGTCTCAGGGCAGCCAACATAATCCACACTGACATTACGCACAGCAGACTTTCAACATCTTAGCTTCTTAGTCAAATATGAAAATCTACTGTCCAATATGAAAATCTACTGTCCAATATGAAAATCTACTGTCCAATATGAAAATCTACTGTCCGATATTAAAGCCGATCGTCTGCCTCCGTCTCAGAGCTGCCAACAGAATCCACACTGACATTACCCACCAGAGACTTCCAATATCTGAGTTTCTTACTTGTGGGTTTTGTCTGGCTGGGGTTGGGAGTCTTCATCCCATTATTTCGCAGAATCTCCAGCAATTCAAATCTGAAGGACGACACATCTTGCTTGAGTTCGTTGATGTCATCCTCACTGACCCCCTCGCCTTTCTGTGATCCGCGTTGTTTTTGCATGATGTACCGTTTGATCAGGTCTCGCATGACGGCCTGGTTCAAATAAATACAATAAAGTTAACAAAGCAAAGACCTTTTGTATTATGTATTCGACGAACAATAATAGATTACTCAAATACGCTGAGATCTTAGCGATTACGTGTTTAAAGCCTGTGTTATGCCGACATAAATACTTCATTTTGAAACTGCGATAAGCGTCGGGATAAGAAACGCTCCTCCTGGTAGGTTACCCCGGTCAACAAATGCCCGCAGAAGTCGGATGTGTCGGCCTAATGGCGCAAGAACGCAGCTCTGTTGTAAACAGGCACAACGCAACCACGTCCGAAAAACACTCTCCGGATGAAGGCAGACGAAGAAGAAGAAGAAGAAGAAGAAGAAGAGGAGAAGAAGAGGAGGAGAAGAAGAAGAAGAAGAAGAAGAAGAAGAAGAAGAAGAAGAAAATCTCCTCCACATTCGATTAGTATCAATGATTATGCGTGTATTCCAGCCAAAATATGATTCATCTATTCACTTCACGTGATATTTGACTCTGCAGTATGCTCCTGACGAGATGCAGCGAAATATGCCAGGCAAAATATTGTGAGACCTATTGTTTGTACTTTCTCTGTTTATATACACTAAGGGAATACATTGTTGAGTTGGGTTGGGTTGAGATGACTCAAGAACCGACACCACAACATTCGGAACATCCCCATACGTCCTCCGTCCTCATCTTCAACAGCAAACGAAGAATTTCAATACGAATGGTACCAACAGCCGCCTGATTATGTGTCCGTCAAGCCTGTGACCTGATAAGGCAGATGTGGTCGGGGCCCTTTGGGATGGTGCGTATACTGGAGAAGAGCAGAGAGATAGATCATCACGTCCTGGAGGGAATGGTGCTGCAGGCAGTGATCAACGTATCTTGCCCACCCTCGGGGAATAACTTTTTTTTTCCAAATATTATAAAGGCAGGTCCTCACAAGGTAGTACGGCAAAGCTGCTTATTGATTTATTCTAAGAATCGACATAAGAACACTCCGAGCAAATCTATAGATACTCCGTCTCTCGCAGCAAATGTCACAAGGTATAGATGTTTATCTTACCCTCAACTCAGAAGTCACAAACAATATGTTACACTATTTATTGCCTTTCATTATTCGCTGCATCTCGTCAAATGCATACTGCAGAGTTATATATCATACGAAGTGAATACATGAATCATACTTCAGCTGAAACAATTTAAACATATAAATCACAGGTATTGTTCCAATGTGGAACATCTATAATCCTCGAAGTAATTTTGAATTTAAGAAGAACTCTTTCTGTTTGCACAGAAACGTCTGGAACCGCTGAATTACTAACGCCTCACTATGTTTGAGCAATCGTTTATTGTTTATCGAAGATTGTATACGAAATGCTTTTTCTCTGTTCACGCTATAGCAATATTGTATGAGAATTTGACGAGAACTGCGTTTTATAGCCTTTCGACTGCGCAGGAACAAATCGTTCGGCCATCTCGTTAAAATGCAACACCATCAACTACCAGCCTTGGCCCTACACCAAAGAAGATCTGCTACAAGAGCAAGAGGACGACCGATAAGAAAATGGACTGACGACATCAAAGACACTGTACAACCACACGGAATGACATTATCCAATGCCACCCACCGGGAACTACTCCTTCCCACGGAGCTTTACGGCAAAAGTGGAATATGGTGATGATTATTGAATGTTTGCTAATTGTCTATGCTTCACATGCATATAACAGTATTTGGTCTGTATAGTACTTTAGTAGCAGCATTTAAAATGGGAAATAAAGAGGGTTGTTGGAAGATGTACAACAGAGATTAAGAGCAGAATATGGCAGGCAAAAGCCGCATTTCAGAAAATGAAGAGTATCTTATGCAATAAGTCGCTATCAATGAATGTAAGAAAGAGAGTGCTAAAATACTATATAGAACCAGTTTTGCTGTATGGCAGCGAATCTTGGAATGTAAATGAACAAATTAGGAAGAACTTAGAAGCAACAGAGATGTGGTTTTTAAGACGAATGTTGCGAATTCCTTGGTCTGCCAGAATAACTAACAACGATTGCCTGAAAGAGGCTATTGAAACTAGAACACTGTATACAACAATAAGAAAGAAAGAGACAAGCAGCTTTCTTTGGTCATGTGATGAGAAGAGAGGCATTGGAGAACATCGTGACAACTGGAAAGATCGAGGGGAAGAGAGGCAGAGGCAGACCAAGAGAAATGATGCTGGACGGATTGAGACGGTGGCATGGAGGAATATCATCAACAGAGTTGATCCAGAACACCAAAGACCGAGATCTGTGGAGAGCCATGAATGCCTACGCCAGCCGGCACGGCACTTGATGATGATGATGATGATAGTACTTTAACTCTCTTGTTCTCAGTGCTATTGACAGCTTTATATTGATGAGTATGTTTTCTATCTCTCACAGTTTTACTATAGTGAGAGTGATTCTTGTTCTAATCTCTACAAGACATCAACTATCAGATGTTATAACTATTCCAAGATGGCCGATTCATCTATGTTAGAATTTCCCCATTCCACCGGATGTGACATTGCGATATTTCTTTCTTCACAATTATTACATTAATGTTTTATTTTTAGTTTGCTCACTTTGAATTCAAGCGCAGTACACGCTGGGCTGATTTTTGCGTGTAAGCTAGCTTTTCCTTTTACCAGTGTCCCTCGCCATCAGGTGAACCCACTATGACTTCTGAGGTACTAGTAATTAACGTCCCCAAGGACGAAAAGTCAATATTTTAATCTAATTAACCGGTGAAGGGGTTGAACCCACTACCTCGGCATCAGCACACTGGAAATTTAGGATCGAACGCTCTTATCTATTTGGTCAAGCTGACCTACGTTACATTAATGTAGTTCTGGCAACAAATATCTTCAGGCACACTTGAATAACTTCCTCGAATCTTTGTCCCCCATTAACTTCCATAATCAGAAGCATTATCTGGAGAGGCATCGCGACTGTCTTCTTCTGCTCTTCACTTCCTATTGGTGCATAGTTCCCCCAACCAACCCACACCCAGCCGTCCAATCTTTGGCTATCTCCTGCAGCTCCCTCCATGTCCTCCCAATATTATCCATCTCTGTAATTCTCTTCTCCAAATGATGTTAGGTCTCCCGCTACTTCGTTCACCTTGTGGGTTCCAGACAAGAGAGTGTCTAGTTATATTGCCATCTGGTTTTCTCAGTATGTGTCCTATCTTGTGGGTTCCAGACAAGAGAGTGTCTAGTTATATTGCCATCTGGTTTTCTCAGGGTGTGTCCTATCTTGTGGGTTCCAGCAAGAGACTCTAATTATATTGTCCTCTGGTTTTCTCAGGGTGTCCTATCTTGTGTGTTCCAGACAAGAGAGTATCCAGTTATATTGTCATCTGGTTTTCTCAGGGTGTGTCCTATCCAGCATCAACGTCATTTATTCATCTCTTGGTTCACTGGGATGTGTTTGGTTCTCTGACTGGCGACGATGACCATCCACATCTCTCTCTAATCTAATAATGTTAATGGAGTCAATGCAGCTAGCAATGTCATGTCTTGCCCAACTGTTTATCACATATTCTATATATCTGCTTCCTTTGCTACTTATGCCCATCATTTTCGCCATAAGCGTATTTAACTCTTCGACCCATTCTGTTGATTCGCCCCACAGGTATCAGTTGCCATTTCCTTAAGGTTCTAATGAGCGGTCCAGTAATGTTCCACACTGATGAAGAATTAGGGTAGGCATGTCTTCATTATATGGCCTACCAATTATTTAAGATCATCATCATGCGTCATGCCGATAAGCGTTGGCTGTTATGTTTCGCCATATTACGCGATGAACAAAGTGGTGGATCACCTCTGTGTTCTTGTCTCGACCATACCATGTGGCCAAGTCATCAAGGTATTTACTTCTCTGCCTTCCCCTTGTTCTCTTCCCCTCAATCTTGCCAGGTGTCACCAAGTTCTTCAAATAATTTCTTCTCATAACGTACCCACACAATTGTGACTGCCTACGTTTAATTTCTTTAATCAGTTTACCGTTTTCATTTGTTTCTTGTCAGCTTTGTCATTGCTTTTCTGTTTGTCCATGGTATTCTTTGTATTTTCCTCAGAAACCACATTTCCCCAGCCATTAGATGGTTTTCAGTTTGTCGGCTCATTGTCCACGCTTCACATCCATACAAAAGTGCAGGCTCTTTTTAGCATTGCTCGCCGGATTTAAGGCGGCCTGGTGTGCCTTGCCAGCCAAGAAGACCTGATCATTCGGGGCCACATCGAATGACGGATATCAATCGCGGCGATCATGCACATTTTGAGCTATAACCTACGAAGGGTGATGTTGTGATATTCTAGTGTGAGATTTTGGTTGCGTCTAGCGTGTACCGCGTGGTCCAGTGGTTACACACCCGCCTCACATGCCAGTGATCCGGGATTTGTTTCCGGGTCCGGTCAAGGATATGCACTGCTGACGAGCTCAAACGAGAGCGAAACTCGAGTATAATGCTTCCAAACTGACGTGGACATGGCCTTATGTTCGTACCGGAATACGATCAGCGTTGCCAGTTGTGGGTTGTGCTCAGTCTTTAAATCTTTTTATTGGTCAGTATGTTTTCAATCTTGTAAAAGGTTACATTCGCCATGGCGATTCTTGTTCTAATCTCTTCAAGGTATCTCCCATCAGATGTCATAACTGTTCCGAGATAATTGTACTGATTCACTCGTTTAAGAATATTCCAATTTACTTATATATTGCATTGTGGTAATTTCCTCTTCCAAGTGACGACAATAATCTGTGTCTTCTTACAATTTAACTCTAACCCTAGTTGTTCACCGTGTGCAACAACCGCATCTATAGGCTGGACACTCAGTTTGTTCAACGTTGCAATAACCGCTATGCTACTCAGCAGACCCGACGTTCCAGCATCAGCACAGCGCGCTGGTTTCTTGGCTTGGAGAGGGGAAGAAGAGCTCTTCACCACGTCTCCGCGGAAATGGAAGCTGGGCACGTTGGGGGACACGTCTTTTACAAGTCTACAGGGTCGACTTCATTGCACCTGTTTTTTTAAAAAAATCCCATATGACCCAGTCTCTTTCCGCATCGCGGAAAGCGTCGCACAAAGCACGAACTCCGTAGCTCCAGCGACGACCTCCAGGCGTCTCCGAAAGAATGTACTCGTGAACCGAAGGATGTGGTCCGGAATCGAACCTACAACCTTCGGACAGCGAGTCAGATGTGGGGGGGGGGGGAGGGGGGAGAGTCACTACATAAAATTCTATCAGTAGGAACAACAATGCGTGGGACTGCAGTGTTGAAACTCAGTCGTCTAGAAGATTGACAACCAGCCAGCCAATAAAACAGCCCTCTAGTCAGCCAGCCAACCAAACTGCCAGCCAGCCAATCAAACAGTCAGCCAGCCACCTAAACTGCCAGTCAGCCAACTGACCACCAGCCAGCCAGCCAAACTGCATGCCAGTCAGCCAGCCAACTAGCCAGCAAGTCAATCAACCAACCAATCAATCAACCAACCAGCAAAACAACCAGTCAGCCACACAACCAACCAACCAGTCAGCCAGCCAACAAATCAGCCGGCCAACCAAATAAACAACCAGCCACGCAACAAACCAATCAACCATCCAGACAACCATCCAAACAACTAAAAAACAAACCAATCGACTAAACACTCAATCAAACAACCAACAAACCACGAGTTTAATCTTACTGAAAGTACTAAGTACGAGCAGACAATTAATTAACAAATATCAACAAAGAACTACAAACAGAAGCAAAGAATTAAAAAAAGAAACAAAAACAAAGAACACAAAAAAAAAACAAAAAAACACACACACACACAACAACAACAAAAAGAGGAGCAACCTTACCTGATAGCGGATTTCCTTCTCATTAATTTTCTTGACAATTTTCTGCAACAATCAAACAGAGATCAAACACAAGTTACATCAGGCATTAGGAAAACACCGAGCCACTAGAAGTGGTTAAGATTGTTACATTCCACACTAAGAACTTGAAAGGAGGTCAGCATGGCTGAGTGGATAAAAACGCTCGATCTTGAACATCCGGTGTGCTGATGCCTAGGTAACCGGTTCAACCCCTAACCTACACCGGTCAGCTGGATTAAATGATGACTTCTTGTCCTTGACTTGGGGACGTACATTGCAAGTACCCTGGAAGTCGGAGTGGGTTCGTCTGATGATGAGGGAACACTGGTGATAGGGAAATCTAGTGCACACGCAAAATCAGTCCATTGTAATGGAAGTATTTGAACGTGTATGGACTACTCTTGAGTTCAAAGCGAGCGAAGGCACAAGTACTTGAATATAGATCGTAGATCGTACATATTATAACATTGGTGCTATATTTATTTTATTTCCACGTTCACAAATGTCCCAGTGCTTCGAAAGCACCTCTTGTCTTTTGTATTCTTATTGTGGTATCTCTTTCTGTCCCCACATCTGTATCTAGATTGCCACCTAAATATGTGTTTGATTTCACCTCTTGAAGTGAGGTTTCACCAAGTGTTAACATTTACTTGTTGATTAATTATCATTATCTTTGTCCTCACCGTAAGCACTTCAGACTTAACTGTTATGGCTTCTTGTGAAGTGCATTTAATGTATCTTGCATCTAAATTTTGTCTCTAGAGCAGAAATGCAATGTCGGCTGCGAAGTCCAGATAAGCATGAATCCATTCCATTTCTGACGGCAGATGTTGTTGTTCGCATAATTCAATCTTTTTTTTTTATTCGCATATCCTTTTACAGGACATCGCTGTCAACAGCAGCAACTTTCAGCTGTCTGTTGATTTCTTGGCAATATTGCGCTCAGTAGTTTGCCATTGCTTTCTGAGCGACCGGCTCAGTTATCCCGGAAGTCACCAGCGGGGGACGAACCGCTCCCAGTTCTCGCCCGCTACGAGACTCTGCGTGATAAACGGGATTACGGAGAAAGTGGTGTAACCCCTCGACCAGAGAGACCGGCATAATTCAATCTACAGTCAATTAAATGTTAGTTGCATATTCTTTACAGGACATCACAGTCAATGTTTTTTGTTTTGGCTGTATGTGATTTCTTGGCAAGTTTACGTTCAGTAGTTTGCCATTGCTTTCTGAACGACCGACATTAAATACCTGTATCAAACCAGCGCAAGGGGTCTGCCTCCAAATCTCCCGCAACTGTGTTTCGAACGCGGTATGCGGGATTGGGAATTGCGTCTGCAACCCTTTTGTCACAGCGCCAGCTCTAAAGTCAATAGGAATAATAAATAACAAAAGACATCCCTGCTGCATTCTTGTGTTAGCTGTCACTCATGCAGAACTTTTATATATTGCGCTTATTAAATTAATGATTTTCTGTGGGATTCCATTATACTTCATCAATTTCCAAAATGAGTTCATGTCATTGCAATTTAAAAACTCTTTTCGTTGTGCACAAATCCATTATAAAGTGGCCAATTCATTTAAATGTTTTGCTCTATTATTATAAGTAATGTTGCTATCCGGCCAGAGCAGGATCTGTTTTGCCGGAGACCTTTCTGTCCATCCCCTAGTTGTTTGTCAATGGTATCTCTTAATCTTTCTAGAATGATCCAGCTTAGTACTTTCCCAGGAAATTACAACATTTTCCCTCCATAATTTCCACACCCCTGTAGGTCCCCTTTTACGCCAGCGCCCCTATATATCCTTCTCTCCAGCATGCTGGTATTTCTCGGTCTGTCTCCCAGACTATGCTAAGTAATTAGTGCAGTAATTCAATAGATATATTTATATTGGCTTTAAAAAAGCTTCTGTTCGAATACCATCTTGACCAGCAGCGTTCACATCCCTTAGGAGCTTGGTAGCTTTTCAAATGTCTTGTTTAGGTAGTTTCGCACAGCTTGTATCCAGCTGCAGGGAAGCCTTGGTTGTGCAATCGAGGCGATAAAAAAAAAAACAACCTAATCTGGACTCGCAGATTAACCCAGCCTAAAATGGGTACTAGGAAATATATTGGGTAGTAAAGGCGGCTGTTGCAATACTGACCACACCCACCCTCGAATGGCAGTTTGGTTTATTAACATATGGGAGTAGCACCATATGCCCAGTACATACCAAGGCGTGTAAAACGAGCTGTTTACTAACATTTCGTAAAGGGTCTTTACTTCCCTTTAGACAAAGGAAAAGATAGGGGGTAATTGTGACACATGACGTTATGACAGCTGGTATTTAAGAGAGAGAGAGAGAGAGAGAGAGAGAGAGAGAGAGAGAGAGAGAGAGAGAGAGAGAGAGAGAGAGAGCGAGATCAAGAGAGAGAGTGAGAGAGAGAGCGAGAAAGAGAGAATGAGAGAGAGAAAGAGAGAGAGAGAGAGAGAGAGAGAGAGAGAGAGAGAGAGAGAGAGAGAGAGAGAGATGAATGGGCTGGCTAAGTCGTACGTCAGTGGGAAACTTATCAAGAACAGAAAAGAGATGGGTGTAACTTGGGTATCATCGTCTGTATCGCCAGGCATGGCACGTGATAATGATGAAACATTTGTAGTTAATCATAGTTAATCATCCAGGAGGTTTATAGCTTAATTTCTCTACAAGACAGGGCTATAGCTACTTCTAGTTGCACACCGAATTAAAGAATGACATATTAAAGACATGCAACTCAAACAAGGAACCAAACCACACCAAGAGAACAGATACATATTACAGGTTCACTCAGTAGTAAACCTTATTCATCATCAAGCTGAATCAGTCAACACAGTGACAAGCATCATTTCATAATCATTCACTCTTTATTAACTACCCAACTAAACCAATCAGAGACACGTTATATGTTTAACCAATCACACACTTCCACAACCATCCAACTAAATCAGTCAGCGACACGTTATATGTTTAACCAATCACACACTACCACATCCATCCAGCTAAACAGATCAGAAAAGCTAACACATCACATATACAGTCAATCGTAAACTTCATTAAATGCCGTCAGTAACCAATCAGAAAAGCTGATTCAAATATTTAACCATAACACGGCTCCTCCACAAACTGACTGGCACCTTGCCGGATTGACAGATGATAGTTTGTAAAATGGGGTTATACCTCTCCATAACACAAAGCCCGGGCTGAGTTTAGAGACCATGTGTTGCCCATTCTGTATGATCCCCCTCTTGGCCTGCCTAGTTTACTCCAGAGGAAAGGTAACACCAATACATCTGGAACAAGACAAGCTGCAGAAGCTGCTTGATCAGCAAAGAAATGTTCTAACTGTCCGCCCATAGGAGCCATCTTAGACCAATTGAATACCAAGGCATAGTGTCTAGTCTGCCTTGCCATGACATTTAAGTCTTTAGGTTGCATTTCCTCACATTAGGTTAAGACTTGTTCCCTCCCAATTGCACTCCTCCACCCGAAGCCGTTGGCACAATGTGGGGTGTCGGGTTTGGTGTTCGCGGCCCAACATTCGGCGCTAACAGAAAGCAGGTAGCACCGTCTACTGTCATACAATAGCTCAGTCATATCTGACTAAGACTTGACACCAGTCCACTAACTAGCGTATGTGATAAACTTCACATATTCAGCCACTTCCATGCCTCCTCACCCACCCACCTAAGCCAATCAGCAATGCTAACAAACAATGTACACTTAACCAATCACATGCACTTGTATCAATCAGTATAGCATTGGTTACCAATCGGCGCGTCCACTACACTCCACCACTCAGATAATCAGATAGCCGACATACGTCACCAATTCAACCAATCACACGTATCTTCAACGATCTAGCTAAACCAGCAAACCCGCCCACCATCATCGCAATCAATCACAGACCTTTATGCTCTGCCATCTATTGTGCTTCTGTTGTTTGGAACAAAAGCACGAGGACAACTTATTCCTGATCCAGGCCACTATGTAGTACACGGTCTTGGGACTCGGGATCACGTTGAAAGGCGGGGGTAGAGTTCCACAATCTTCAAAGTAGCTGATCCACAGCTTGGAGCGAGCAAACTTCCACTCCTCGTCAGCTTGACTCTAATGGCAAAAATTCATTGCGTTGAGTACTCGGGAAAAGTAAAATATAACAAAATGATGATTACAGACAGTAAATGATAACAGTAACAATTAAGGCAGAAACCAGCAGATCAAGATCCTCAAATTCTGAACAGGACATTGCAGACATTGGGCCAAGACGCACCACGGCGATGCCCTGGTATAATTTTTAACGTAAACAGTGCGCGTTCTGCTTGACAAAATGACGGCAAATGTTTAAGTTTTAAATGTGATTTAGTTAACATTAATTTGTAGTGTCGATCTAAAGAAATCCTACAAATTAACACATAAATGAGAAGAAAAGTTCAAAACATGAACAATCTATCTGTTGGTTACGCAAGTTCCTCTTTCACCCTCAATCCCCCATTGTCATATAATCCCTCTCCAAGTTCTCCTCCTATTCTCAGATATTCCATGCTGCTCCGTCCAAATTATTAATTTGTTTCGACATCTCTTCATCTGTATTACGGCCACTCCTTCGCTGTGGGGTGTGGCCCGGGGTTGGGGGTGGGTTGAGGGAGAATTTCCCTATGTATGACCCGAGAAAAGCACTGTTTTACATGTGCCTAGAAACTGTTTATCTCTTCCGTTCCACCGTGTTTCGCACAATCCTAAAATGCTAATCTCATAGTATTTCACCTCCTCCATCACTCTTGCCGTTTTCCCCGACTCATGCATAGTTCTATTATGCCAGGTGTCAATTCTGGAGGTGAAAGAAAGCAAATCTACAGCCCGGACTCCTTGCGAATTTCTCTGCACACCCCAATACCTCTTCTAGAAGTTTCCCCTTTCCTCTTGGCTACCCTTTTCCCCCTTTATGTTTGGACTTGTTCATGATTGGTTGTATTTGCTTCTAAAGTTTTTCTACGAAATAAGGAAGTCAGCTCCAGTCAGGTTACATTGTGTTACTATTCTTACCTTCCCGTAAGGTTCACGGTAGCGGTTTTAACCCTCCTAGGTCGCCTCTTACGACACGCACGGTAGGTTACAGTGTCACAATTCTCTGCTTCCACTTAGCCTAAGTCCGGTGACTATTATATTATGGGTACTTGATCACCCAAGTAAAAGCAACATTTCACAAGGTAAATAGTATATGCAATATATCTTTGTTCAGGAATAAGGAGATTAGAAAACGACTAGTTCTGAGACCCGTCATGTACTTAATTAAAGAAAGACAGATCAAATGGTTTGGTCACATCACAAGAATGCCCTGGTACTATCTGCAACAAAAGCTACATTGAAGAAATATAGGGTGTATTTTTTAATGACTGTGGGGTGTTTTGAAAATATTGCCGTTCCAAGTTTTGTATTTACCATTTATGTTGCATGAGTTCACAGAAGGTAAATACAAAACTTGGAACGGCAATATTTTCGAAAACCCCACAGTCGTTAAAAACACACCCTATTTAATGGATAAAGAGCAAGGTGAAGATTACGTAAAAGATGGAGTGGTGGTATAACGAACAAACTTACAGAAATCAATAACAACTTACAAACAACATTAGAAAGAGCGCATGAAAGATCTTTACATCTCCCTCCAACACTTCACTGAGGTAAATGGAGGAAGAGAAGAAGAAGGAGTAGAAGAATATATGTTTATAGTCGAGTTAGAGAGTTCCCAAGAGCCGTTTAGAGTAAATTCAGATTTACATATGTAAATCGTAGTAGGGTTTGGAAGCATCGGAGATGTGGTTCCTGCGACGAATGTTGCGAATTCCTTGGACTGCCAGAGCAACTAACGGCGACTGCTTGGAAGACGCTAATGAAAGTAGAACATTTCATACAACTAGCCCTAGGAGTGAACGTCTTTCTGAGTAATCCCGTATATCCACACGAGGAACGTAACTTGCGCGAGAATCGGTAGTGGTTCTTGCCGCGTTTGTAACTTACGGGGTATGTGAGCCGGTCGCTCAGAAATCAATGGCAAACTACTGAGCGTAATCTTGCCAAAAAATCAACAATCAGCTGAAAGATGCTGATGTTGACAGCGATGGCCTGTAAAGGATATGCGAACCAAAAAAAAAAAAAAAAAAACTATGATGCGGGTGAAGTCTGTGTTATGTATTGAGAAGAGTGGTATTGGAAAATATCGTGACAACTGGAAATATCAGTGGGAACTGAGGCAGAGGTAGACCAATATAAATGATCTTGGATGGACTGAGACGGGGGCATGGTGGATTATCGTAAGCAGAACACCAAGGACTCAGATCCATGCCAGATGGCAGGGCACATAATGATGATGATGATGGTTTGGACGCTGCAACGATGTGAATTTATACAAGAATTATAAGAACATAATGGATCGAAAAAATAAACGTCTCCCAAAGATATCTTGAAAAAAGTTAACTCACAAAGGGAACTGGTTACTAACATCAGAAGTGCTTGATTCAAATTCTTTGGGCACATAATCAGAACGGTAAAGCTGGAGAACATTGAGATAAAATGGGGCAGTGAAAAGGAAGAGGAAAATCACGAGAGAACTGATATTGCTAGACAGTTCGACATCATTCCATGGAAGAACATCTGTGTCACGAAGTGATTCTGAAGGATGTGAGCAGTCATGGAGCAAAGTCCTACGGCGTGGATCCATAAGAAGAATAACTACCGTTGGACTGGGAGGCGATAGTAAAGTTAGTTGCATATCCTTTACAGGACACTGCAATTTTTTTTCTTCTGGGCAGTTTGTGATCTCTTGACAAGTTTACGTCCAGTAGTTTGCCATTGCTTTCTGAACGACCGGCACTCATACCATTTTTATTTAGAAAAAGCAATACAAGGCGGTCTGCTGCCAAATCGCCCACAGCTGTGTATCAAATGCGGTATGTAGGATCACGAACTGCGTCTGTAACCCCAACACCACAGAGCAGACAAGGCGATATACCTTCCGATATTCTAGACGACAGTAAAATGTGGTGGAGTAGACAGGCACTTATCCTACCTTGTTTACTTCCTACTCAATTCCCAGACGAGCCTGAAATGTATCATATTAAACTCTTATGAGGCTGAGTCCGCCCGAAAAGGAATCGTGCCATTACTGGGAATTTGAACTAGGACTACTACCTTGGCAAGCTAACGTATTAACCACCGGTCACAACGATTAAAAAAAGGTCATCTAAGCATATAATGCACTACAATCATCGTCATCACGTGCCAAGTCAGACGTAGCTGAGAGGCTATGATGTCGGACTCGGGAGGTAGCCGGTTCTATCCCAGCGCAGGGCTGGACATTCCCCCCCCCCCCCGAACCACTGGTATTTGATGATGTCGCACGTCCTTCCTGATCCCTTGGGTAGTGCGGCCGGATACCCAGCGGACTCAGATAAGGATAAAAACAGACAAGCTGTGCGTGTTAAAAATTCCACGCCAGTTGGAAATCGCTAGGGATAGACAAAGAGAAAGAAGACGACGAGAAGGAGTAGAGGTCAGCAACGACGACGGAGGAGGTGGGAAAAGGAACAAGAAGACGGAAGAAGAGGAGGAAGAAAAGAAGAAAGGACGGATGGAAGAAAGAAGAAGAAGAAGAAGGGGGAGGATAAGTAGGAGGAGAAGGAAGAAGGAGAAGAGCAAGAAGGAGGAGGAGGAGAAAAAGAAGCAGAAGAGGAATTGAAGACGGCGTAGAAGAAGAAGAAGAAGAAGAAGAAGAAGAAGAAGAAGAAGAAGAAGAAGAAGAAGAAGAAGCCGACTACGACGACGAAGGAGGGGGAGAAGGGAGGAGAAGGAGGAAAAGGAAGGAAGAAGAAGAAGAGGAAGGAAGGAAGGAAGGAAGGAAGGAAAGAAGGAAGTAAGAAAAGAAGGAAAGAAGGACAAAAGGAGGGAAAGAAGGAAGGAAGGAAGAAAGGAGAGAAAGAAGAAGTAGAAAAAAAGAAGAAGAAGAAATCGGGCAACAGAAAACCCAAAGACGAGTACTATAGGTTGCTAACTCACATAGATGAGCTGGTACGAGTTGCTCATCATGGCAATCAGCATGTTGAGGAGGACGATCAGGGCGATCCAGCTGTAGACGCCGAACATCAGCTTGCCCACAAACTCGGTGAACTCGTGCTTGAAGCGAGGCTGCAGCTCGGCGTGATCCAGGTCCACGAGTCCATAGATGGCCCAGTACAGGGACTGTACGATCTCGAACAAGCTGGAAGTGAACAGATATGGAACTGAGTGGAAGGGGGTATATGGCGATCGTGAAGTCTTACCTCAATGTGGTTCAATGAGTTGGTCCTTTAACGTTAGTTAAAAGTTAATTCTATATCTTTTACAGGCCGTTGCAACCAAATCGTTGACTTCTCGTCCTTGACTTGGGGGCGTAAATTACAAGTACCTCTGAAGTCGGAGTGTGTTCGCATATTGGCGAGGGACACTGGTATATGGGAAAGCTAACCCACACGCTAAATTCAGTGCAGTGCTACTATAATTAGTGTGTATGGGTTACGCTAACAGCACGCAAAAAACCTTCCTAAAATATGTCGACAGTTAGTGATTTACGAGGCAACATTAGTTCAATAGTTTGCCATTGCTGTCTAGATGACCGATACCTCATACTATCGGAATCAACGCAAAGCGGTCTACTTCCAAAATTGTCCATTGCTGATTTGGAGCCTTCGACTCGCTTTGTCGGGGAATGATAAAACGCAATATCACAAGACACAGAGCTGGATCTAAAGTTAGTACTTTGCTCTTAGTACTTTGCTAAATTTGTTCATATTCCTAGCTCCTTTAAGGTTAGTATATAGCTCAATTATTTCCACTGGGTTGGTTCTGTAATGTTTGTATTTAGCTCAATATATTCCAGAGAACGGGTCCTTTAAAGTTAGTATTTAGCTCAATGTATTCCATAGAACTGGTCCTTTAAAGTTTTTGTTTAGCTCAAAGTATTCCAGAGAACTGGCCCTTTGCAGTTTGTATTTAACTCAATGTATTCGAGAGAACTGGCCCTTTAAAG